>VWZU01003612.1:1097213-1286445 GCA_013397095.1 Sterrhoptilus dennistouni | reverse complement strand
GCAGCCCCCGGGGAGGGGTCCGTAGCTCCGCTCTGACCGCCCCGGGCCCGCCGTGAGCTCCGGTCCCTCCCGCACCGCTGCTGCACCCGCGGGCGCTGTGCCCCTCGGGCTGAACACTCCTCTTCAGTGCCTTCCGATAAATCAGGCTCGTGAAGCCGAGGAAAAGCACAATTCTGTAAACTTCTCTTTTAGCTCCATCCCGCACGTATCACACTGTTAATAATCTCACAGGTCTAGTTAGAGGATGTTTCCAGTCAAGTACATTGTGGTTCCCTCCCCGGCCGCCCATTTTTCTTTAGTTAGGGCAGTGTCTCTGGGTGGTGTTTCTTTAACAACAAAAGCTGATGGGAGGAAGTCTTTAAATGAGAGTGATGCTTTGTTTTTACAAAAATACTGACGTTTTGTGTGGGTGATGTGTGTGGTCGGGTGGATTTATGCTGACCAAATGTAATAGGACAGTTTCTTTCCAGTGTCTCATGGGAAACATTTCTAACCTTGTGTTTGCAAGGTACTCTCTTGCACTTCTGAGTCTCAGCTTGGGGTTTTTTATTGTGTTAAAACAAACTAAAGTAATTTTGGAAGTCCTAACCCAATCCACTTGTGTAACCTAGTTTATAGCTTTTAGCCAGAAGTCAGCTTCTTACTATATTTTTTCTTTGGACATGATTCATTTGGCTGGGAAATGTGTTTAGCACTGCAATGCAAACAATAACCACTTGATACAATTACTGAAGTGAAGCCCTTCAAAGCTCCTATTTATTTGATAAGGTGTTTCAATTTACTGCTCAGAACTTCAATTTACTGTTTTTGAATTGATTTGTTAGTTAAGTTTTCATGAAACACTACTTTTTTTTTCCTTGATACTGTTTAAATGGAATATTGCTGTAATAAATGAAGCTGTATTATTAAAAAAAGATCTTTTCCTTGCTCTTTGCTGTCACTTATAGCTGTCTTAAACTTCAGATAATGACAAAATGTCCTCTAGAGGGAGATATTGTTGCTTTTATGTGCTGAAATGTTGGCCACCTTGTTCCAGTTACATGTCTTGATCACTTGGTTCCCTAAGGATCTGTGATGATAAATGTATGTATCTAAATAAATACCTGTCTTCTGGATCTGTGCTTAGAAATTTGATAACAGAATATAGAGTCATGTAACACTTCTGTAGGTTATGAAAGACACAGTTGTTTTAATTCAAATAGATGTAATTCTGAAGTTAAATGAATAATCTTTACAAGTTCCAGAGTCCTACTCCTGCAGGAGTATTTGTAGGACCTACGTTTGTGGTGTCCCTACATTTGTGGCATCAGTTCTGCAAATGCTTATGAAGATACTGACATTCCTGCTGCATTCCATGTTCTCATCATGATGATTTTGAGGGCTGTTTTTCTGTTGACCTGAACCAGGAATTTCAGCAGCCTGTCTGAAAGTGTTGCGGGTTAAATCTCTGCAGCCTAATGAGTGCTAACAGCTTGGCAAGGAAACAAAGCAGCAGTAAAATGTCACATTTGATCAATCTTACCGGTACTTCTTGCCTATAAACAGCAGAGGTTGGACTATTACTTTGCAGACACATCAGTTGTTTGAATGTAGTTAACGCTATACTCCACATACTCCATACAAATTGTTGGAAAAATCTTGGTGGGATCATTATGAGGGTAAATTATTGTGCATGTTACATATGCAGTTTTGGCATGAGATTTCTTTCTCCCACACACGTTGAAAAAAACTTATTCCACATGCTTATTCCTTACGCTTTCATTTCTTCTGTAAGTAAATGCACATAGTGAATTCAGTGTTGTTTCTGGCCTATCTGATCTGTAAAACTAAAGGCTGTGTGGAACATACTCTGTGGATATAGTTGGAAAATTTCCTCATACTCTAAGGCTGCTGAGGGGGTCAAAAATGTGTTTACATTTTAAGTGCCAGTTGAACCCCTACACGCTTCTTTCAAGTCATCTGCGCTGTTAAGAAATAGATATTGTTAGTCTGACTCCAAAAGAGTTGTCATATTTATATTCTTATAAATGTACATACGAACCCACTACATAATTAATTAATTTCTTCTTTGTGTGTGTGTAGAAGTAATGCTGGAAGTAAGGCAAAGTAATTTGCTGTATTTATATTGCAAGGTTGTTTTCCTTTTCATCTTCATTGTCATTGTTTTGTGGTATGCAAATACACCTCTGCAATGCATTAAAAATGTATGCAAAGGGCTTGGAGCAAATTGTGTTGTTTAATGGAATGTACAGTGTGTTATAATAGAGGAATAAATTCCATTAATAAACAGAAATAAGAGTTTTGAATTTTTTTTTGTTAAGGAAGGCATATTTATATCCCTAAGTTACAAAAATGGTAGACTCTGTAATTAATTGTGCTCTGAATAATCAATTCTTTATTTTAGATCATAATTTTGGAGGACTGCAGCACTGAGATCTCTGGAGTCTGCTGTGTCTAGTCATAATGAGTTTGGTTGCTTATGAAGATTCAGACTCTGAGACAGAAACTGGAAAGACTGAAGCCCCTGATGCTTCTGGCAGACAAACAAACCATCTGAGTTCTTCTGTGAATTGTGTTCAGCACTTTGCACCTGGTAGAACAAAATCTGGATGTGAGCTGCACCCTGCTGGGAGCACTGGCAGATCTGGCTGGAGCGCGGTTTGTGAAGGTCCCCCTGAGCTTCATGCACAGAATAACAGCACTGACTTGGCACCTCCCCATTGTCAGAGCCTGTACTCTGGCCATGCTGCATTACCTGTGGCTTACAAACACTATGAACAGGCTTCAAGCTCTTCAACAAATTCTGGAAGTGGCGTTTCCCAGAAGAGAACACATAAAGACAGCACTACTGCCATAAAGGGAATTAGACCATATATCCCTAAACGACTGCGTCAAGAAAATTCCAGTCAGCCTGAAAAAGAGGAATCTGACCAAACAGGTAGCTCAGACTGTGATGTTAAGTTAAGTGTATCAGGAGAGCAGACTTTGAGAAAGGTCTCTGAATTAATTAAGCCATATTTAGGATCTAAATATAAAGTAACTGAAGTTCCCAGAAGCTTAATATTTTACATGTCTAAACACAGCGGCCCCGTTAATGAAATCCAGTGGTGTCCTGTACGGGAACAGAGCCACATGCTTCTCTCAGCTTCTATGGACAAAACAGTCAAGGTAATGTAAAGCAAGATGCTTTGTGGCTCAATCATCAGACTTAAAAGTATTGTATTAAACAATGCTCTTCTGGAAATAACATCCTTGCTTGTGTGTATTTAACAGTTCCAATGTACTCAGAATTTGAGGAGATGCTTTATAAGATTATTATGAACTTGCAGCCTAATCCTTCACTATACCCACAGTTAGGTCCATTAGCTTGGAATTTGGTATTTTTATTTTAGTAATGTCTGTGTTTTAGACCTTAAAAAGTTAGATTTCTGCTAGGTCATTTGTCATGATCTGTATCATGAGCACTATGGTATGCACATAGATTCTGCCCTGTGTCATTAAGCAACTAATTGCCAACACTGGAACAATATTTTGAAGAACTTTACCTTTCTGACAGGCCTATGTGACATCTGCTGGAGGAGGTGGGCCAGGTCAGATGGATTTTGCATCTGAGAACAGTGTCTTGTCATGATCTAAGGGGTCTTCCCACTTTAATTAATTTCAAGAGTTAATTGCTCAATACTCAGAGTGAATTTTCTCCTAGCTTTAATAAATTTATCTTCAGTTCTTTGGTAATTTGGTCAGTCCAATGAGGCTTTTGATTTTAAAAATGGGTAATAAAAGTATTTTATGTACATGCTTTGCCAAATATAGGACTGATTGTGCCTCTGGGTTCAAATAATAATCTTCTGAAGTGGTCTTGCACAGGAACATAGCTTTGATAAGAGTGCATAGAAAGTGTCCTTTCTGGTGGAAGACACACTTTATTGCATCTAGCATGTGTTTATATGTATGACTGACTGTATGACAGGTACAATTGTTTTCTTGTTTCTAAAATTTAGGACTGTAGTAAATCTTCCTAAATAGAGACAAGAACATCCGTTGTACCAGCATGCCAGCATAGTTCCTCCATCTTCTTTCCTAGGATTTTTAAACCTCTTTTTCTTAAACATTCAATGGAGAAAAAAAGTACCTTTGTTTCTTCTTGCAAGTCATCTTTAGTATATTTGTTACATCTTGGCTGTTGCTTGAAGAACAGACTTAGAAGGAAGAGGCTAAGACATGCAAAAAGTGCTGATGGGTGTTTCTGTTAAGTAGCAATGGAAATTTAGATTGTACAATACTGACATCCAGGTGTCTGAATCTGACGTTTTGTCTTAAATTGTCACATCATCTGCTTAGTGTTTGTTGACTATTCCTGAGCCTCATTTTACTTATGTGACGTTTACTTAAGTGAAGTTATGGATGTGTTGAATTTGGTGTAAAAATCTAAAATCTAAGTTGTTATTGCAATAGAAAATTATTAAAAAGTTGAAATAAAGGCCAATCTGGGTTTTTTTCTGAGCATATAGAAAAATTATTTTCCAAAATCAGTGTGTTACCATGCCTGCTTGGAAGCAGTCATTAACAGTAAAGCTGGTTTTCAAAGAAATCTGACTGTTTTAGGTCCTCCAAACCTTGAAAATTCAATATAAACGAAGTATATTAGTGTTGGCAACACTTCAGAGCATGCCGGTCTAAAAAAATTTATAAAGGAATAACGTAACTCTTAGGAAGTATGCGAAACCACAGCTTATCATCTGGGAGGCAGCTCGTAGAGAGGCAGCCAGCAGTATCCATGGATGACCCTTCCATAAGGAATCCTCGTTACACGCGCGCCGTCCTGGGCAGCAGAGGGCGCGGTGACACCGAGGATTCACTTGGTGTCGGGCTCCCAAATTCCCTCTCCTTCTGGGATCACGAGCACATCAATCCCTGGTGGCTGTGACAGCACTGCTTTACCTTCTGGGAACTGATTTTTGGCTGCCTACTGTTGCCTGAAGTTGTCCATTTTCCGGTATAAGCATAAAACAGCTGATTGAAAATGCGGGTCAGCTGTTCTCTTTCCTCATCCTTTTAACTAAACACAGATNATATATATATATGTATATATATGTGTGTGTATATATATATATACACACCTATATATATATATAAAATATTTTTTTAAATTTTATTTTTCTCCCCCACAAAAAGCACCTGCTGGAATTGCTCATTTCAATCCAGGCAGTGGATGTGTGTCCTCTTTCCCTCTAATGGGAATATGCAAACACTCAGGATGTTTGCATGATTTACTTTCAACATCTGAAATTTGGGTAAAACTCTAAGCACAGTTAAAAGGCCAAAGTCTTTGTATGATTGGAGAGAAGAGGCAATTCAGAGCCTCAAAACTCTGTACTTTCAGTTAGTCACAGGAATAACTATGACTATTTTAAAGTGTAATTGTCTTGGATTCAGTCCTTACACTCAGCCTATGCATTAAGACATTTATCTTTTGAGGAGTCCAGTGTTAGTGGGGATTTCTCAGAACTGAGGGTTCTAGGGTGAGACGACTGTGGTAGTTTAAGTGGTGCTTGAACCAGAACTCTATTGTGGTACTCAGTTTGTGTAGTATTTAGCCACTTTGGTATATTTTATCTGTTCCTATGTGCTTAATAATATCCTCATTCATCACAAGCTAAGAATTTTCCTTTGTGGGAAAGGATTTTCTTTTTTTTTTTTTTTTTTTTTTGATTGGCCTGGAGAAGGAAAAAACACTTGGTTTACTTACTTTAGTGATTGTAATTTTTTTATTCCCATCTAAATTATGATGACTAAGTCATTCATATCACACAGCTACATGTCTAAAATATGTATATGGAATTGATTATGTAGGTTTTTTTACTTTTTAAGTATGCATATGTATCCTGTTTAGATCAGGAGAAAAGAACAGTCTTCCGTTTACGTTCTCTCAGGTCAAAAAGTGCACTTTGACATCTTTATGAATCAGTGTAAGTTGTGCTAAAGTATTTATAATAAATGAGCTGATGTTTCAGTTTCTATTGACTGAAGAATAGCCTAGAGCTGCAAGATCATCGGAAGCATTTAGTAAAAATATCTTGCATAGTAAGGAATGAATGGACTGCATTAGAGCATTTTATGGTTTTCCTGAAAAATATTTGATCTGATTTATTTTGTAATGCTGCGTTTAAAACACCTCAAACAGTTATCAAGTGGTAAAGTATAAAAAAGTATCAGTTATCATCAGCTCAGGGGCAGAATTCTTTAGAGTGACACTCCTAACCAGCAGATGGGGCACCTCAGCATGTTAGAAAGGGATGGGAACTAAACTGCCTCTGAAGACTCAAAGAGTTTAATATTTGCCTCTATGTTGAGTGTTGAAAGACCAAAGTTACAAGTTTATGCATGTGTTGCTAAATGTATAAGAAAACCCCATACTTTTCTGAGAGACCTGAAAATAAGATAAAACTCCATGTGGGAAGTGATAGGCATTGTAAATTACCCACAGTTCTTCAAATCTGGAGCTTTTATAGAAGAATATTTAATGCTAAATTTTAAATTTGTAGGGAATGGGGAGCTCTTACGGTGACAGTGCTGCTCTTCATGGTCACACTCTAACAGTATTGTGAGTGGCTTATGTCTTTAGCTTAGGTATGTATTTTAAGAACTGTGAAACATTGTTGTCTGAACTGATTAAATTTGTTTTCTTTGAATAACACTTCTCTACATTCTGTTTGAATGGCTGTTGTAAATGAATTTTAGGCATCTACTGCCATTTTTGGGTTTTCCTGCTTAAACACCAAAATAGCGTTCATGATTTTAATATCTCATCTACTGGGGTTTTTTGCATAAATTTTGAGAGTTATCACTGCTGTTAAAGGTGCCTGGTTCCCATAGTGTGGATATTCAGTGCTTTCTAAACATCAGGCCTTGTTTAGGTATTTCTGATTTTGACCCCCAAATACAGAATCCAGAATCACAGGGTACCATTGAATGCAGCTTTTTGCCTTTGGTAGCAGAGAACATTAAAAGGTTGTGTCTTGAAAGACCTTTATCAATTGCAGAAACCACAGTGCTGCACTCACATTGTCAGTGTCTTTTATTTGGCAGATCTTGTCATTGCACAGAGCCACACAGATGTTAACATTCTCACTGGTTACTGGTGCTGGACTTAACTTTTTAACAATTGTTCATAACTTCAACATTCTATGCCTTTATTCTCTTATTGCCTTAAAATTAACTCAAGGTAACATCTTTATATAATCATCCGTTAGCTGTTAATTTTGTGTTTATCATATTCTTATTAGAGCATCACAGCAGGTGTTATGTTTGTTGCAGAGGATTTCTTAATTTTCAGCACTTTCACTCTCCATTGTTAAAGAAGATCAAGAAAGAAAATGCTGCAATTCTTGAATATGCAAAATGTATATTAATAGCACTTTGTGTTCTAATACATTGTTGCAAGTTTTTCTTACATGTTTTGTTCCCTGCTGGCCTAGTTGAATGGTCATTGAGCCACAGCTCTATCTTACAAGTAAAAGTTTTAAAAATGAGTTTAATAATGTCAGCCTCTTGAACAGGGGCATTGCTGACTTCCCATGATTAAGAACGTAAGAGCCGTACTGGTTCAGACTGGGGCTCTGTCTAGCCCAGGGGTCAGTCTCTAAGTAGATGTGTAAAGAAGAACAAGTCGAAGCTTTGTGGTGCCTTTAAGTCCTCTTCTGGTCTGTGCTTATTTTCAAGTTGGGATTTCTGAGCTCCTAAGTAGTTCATCTTTGTAACTTGCTACCTCAAGAGATTTCTTCCAGATACTTCTCCAGCCTTCTGAGACTCTTTTGCGATCATTAGATTTAGAGTGGTATGTTACTCATAGTCATTAAATTTAATGTACAGATTTTGGTTCTTGGAGTGTGTCAAACACCACAAGAAATACAATTTTCAATTATACTTTCAAAGTATTTTATTATTTTGTATCTGTTAGGAGAAAGATAGCACAGTAGTATATTCCAGGAATTTTGTTATTCTTGATTCTGTTGTATTGGACTGAATGATAGAAGATAATAGCTTCAATCCATCAAATGTGTGTGGCACAGATAGTGGCAACACAAATTTCCTAGATATTGGCCACTATCCTGCCTCAGAGTAACAAAATCTGGTATTTCTGTTTTCAGCCATTCTGTACACAATTCACTTGGAATAGGAAGTTTCTTGTTGTTCTGTCACAGGCATGTCTGTTTATTAAGGAATAAATTTAGGCTGCCAGCATATTTCCTGTACACTCAGGCATAGCTGTCAGATGGCTGTAGCCCTGTCACAGCTAGGCTGGATTCAAACTGTTAGCTAAGCAGATTTAGCTATCATGCTGCTAGTACCTCAAGTGGGGCAACTCTTTGATTGATTTTTGAAATATAATTGTGACAATATTCCTTGAACTGTAGGTGATGATAAGATGACAAATTGGGAAGTCATCGTATTTGATACATGTGTTCTTTATTTGAAATGTTTTGAAGATCTCTGTTGATACATTTTAAATATTATATGTTAAAAATAACAAGTAGTTCTCCCCATAAACTTGGAAGTGGCAAGGAAATGCTCATATTCTGGATATTGTGTGCTGCTTACCTAGATGTGGCAAAAAAACCCATTGTTTTCTTGTTGAAAAGGCTACTAAATAGGCTGTTCTGAAACACTGAAGCAGACTTTTCTTTATGAAGGTTCTGGCCTTCTTCCCATGTCTGTTTAGAACTGTGCATATTTTTTTCCAATGACTTTAAGATTGCTGGTTATTAAGATGGCAGTACACTTATGTGATAGGTACTTGCATATTAATACCAGCCTTTTTTGCGTACCTTGATCTTCTTCTAACAAAATTATTTCATACACTTCAATGAGAAGTGTCCTCCATAATGCTTATTTTTGTAAGAAAAGGAACATTATGCAGGAAGGAATGTATTTGACCATCAGTGAAAGCTTCTGGCTGTGCCATGGGTAGATGATAATCCAGGTCAGGATGTAGTAGAGAGCTCTCACAGTTGTTCTGCAAACGCTGGTGACACGGATCAGCAAAGAAGGGTTCATGAAAGTGGTGAATTTTGATCTCTTCATCCCAAAGGTTTGTCTGGGTAAGAGTTCTTTCACATTTGGTATTTTAGTACCTTGGTAATGTTTAGAGATCACTGTTAGAGAGATATATTTTTTTAATTATTTTTTTGTTTCCAGTGATGGTGTTGTCAAGGAAACAGAAATCCTTGTAAAGCCTTTGTTCACTTTTTCAGAATCCACAGCTGGAGATGACTTGTATAGTTTTTATTATGTTCTAAGTGTTTGACACACTCTTAAGCCTCAAAGGATTTTTTCAAAGGAGTGTGTTTCTTTGAGTATAAATAGCACCATCCTCATCTCTGTAGGGTTTGATAAGCCATTGTTTCTTTCCTTCTGCACTAACAAGAACTAAATTCAGTACTGCTTTGGATTAGAATTTATCTTCACACTTATATGAAGACTGACATTCAAGGAAAAGGGGGAGGGCAAAAATGCAGTGAGCCTCTCAGCTTCTGGGTGAGGATTTAGCTTTGTGATGTCATAAGATTTTTTTCCACTTGGAAATGACCCCTGACTTAGGATCTCCTTAAAGTATGCAAGAGTGATACCCCAAGTGTTCTCGTGAAGCATTTTTGACTGCTTTATGGCTGTGCAAGAGGATGTGGCTGTGGGGGACAAGAGTGGGATGGATATTTCAGTGTAGCTAGTATGCCTGTGTTCCCCCTTGTCCCTGCAAAAATAAATTGGGAAGTATTTAAAGAAAAATTTTGAAAATGAAAGTTCTTCAAAGAGCAAGGAAGTTACTGAAGCCTGTCTGTATTTTGAGTCTGGCTACAAATCCTCTTCAATTTCTTTCTCTAGAGCTTCTGCAGTGTCTTTCACTTTTATTTAACTGCTTAGCATGATTAAGCCTTGAAGGGAAAATACTGAGTAATTTCACCTTCTGTGAAATTTGGTTGACACTGATCAACAGGTGCAAAGTGGCCACAGGTGAGATGCACAAGATAACATGGTTGTTCTGACAGTATTATTTGACAAACCTTTTTTCTGTGGAAATCCAAAAGTGTGGAGAATGACTTCTAAATATCCTTAACAGTGATGCAGAAGAAAGGATTCTGTTCTCTCATGTTACCTAAAAAGAGTTTTGTTTACTTGTATCATTATTTGCAGAAGTATGAGGAATTGAAAGCATTTATCTGACTTTTTTCATAGCAACCCATCTGTCCCAAATGGGTGAGCTCCACACTTCCTGTCTGCTGGGAGCTCTTCAGTTGTTTACTGTGTCTCTGAAGTAGCAGAGGATAAAGCAACCTTGTGCTCCTCTCAGCACAGCCAGCCTGCTAGGGAAGGGAGTCAGGGCTGGAGATGTCAGTGGAGCAGTGCCTCTAATGAAGCTGAGCTGGCAATGGTTACCTGGCCGTAAGGTGAGCTCTGCAGTTACACACAGGATCTGTGTGGGCAGCTGCTGTGCGGTCTAGTGGCACAGATAGTGGCCACAGAATGTCCACTGAGATGGGAGAGATGTATGATGGTGTTATTCCCATTCTGGGTGTGTCAGTGAGATTGCTGGTGAAAAAGTCAAGATTTTGGTAATTGGAAAAAAAATGTGCTAGAGTAGTTTTAAGTTCTTAATATAATTAAATTCTGAAGTTCTTAATATAATATATTATAGTATCTCAATTTTTTGGTAACAGTTAAGAAATTCTGAATATTTTTGCTGTTTGAAAATATAATAACACCAATCTAACTTTGCTTCTTTTCTAGAAAGCTGGCTTTATAGCTGCATCTCTCATACTGCTATGTATTAAAAAAATCTGCTAACAAAGCCATAAGGCATCTTATGACTTTGATTCCTTACTCTTCATGGTTTGTCAATGTTGTCAAGGAAACAACTTTTTGAGAAATTTTGCTCTACTTTTTCAGGTTCTATAGAGAGATTACTTGTATAGGATTTATCTGGCATCAAGGCTAGAAAGAGTTTTCCTGAAGTTTCTATTCTTTTCAGTATGCTCATGTCCTTGCTTTTTTTAAAGCAGGTTTTATTTTTAGCATGTGTCACATAACTGCGTCTTTAAGGTCATAATACCAGTGAATGTACCAAGGATTGCTGACACTTGATCTTTGGATGAAGTCTCATAGGAAGAACTTAGTTGACGCCTTTGCTATATGTTTGTTCTATAAAAACAAGTGTTAATTATAAATTCCCTTTAAATTATAGGAGAAAGAAACATTAGAAACCCCTTGTTCTTCAAAGAAGTTGCTTAATTACTATGGAATTAATGGCTTACTGTGCTTTATCATACACATCATGTTTCATTGCAGTAATCATCTCTCTTCAAAGAAAAAGCATTTTGTGGCTGGTGTGGAATTTTGTTGGGTTTGTCTTCCAGCTTGTGTGTGCTGTGTGACAGGCTGGTTAGATTGTTAAGGCTGATCTTTACCTTTGCTGTGCTTGTGAAGAGAGCACTTTATTTTATATTCTTTTTAATAAAACTGCTGGTTTTCTTCTAGGACATATCTGAAAATATAATAAAAACTTCTGCCTTTCTCAGCTGTTTCTGTTGGTTGATGGATTAAGAATACTGGGCATGATAGCGAAGACTGCCGGTGCCAGCTACGTAACACCTTGCTTCCTGAAGTCAGAATTAGGAATCTGCCCTTTTCTCTGGTCTCTTTGCCTCTTCCCAAATTATAATTTCCCCTTTAAAAGGATTTTTCTCATTCTGAACATTGTGACTAGTGCATGGAATTTTGTATTTTTATCTACTAAGGGAGGGACACAGCTGGTTTTCTATGGGAAGGATGGGAGTTAGGGGTGCAGGTGGTTAGGGCTGACATAGTCATATAAACATGTTAAATCTAGCACTATGTTAACAATGCAGGAGAAATTAAAAATAATTAGGTAGTTCAATCTTACTCTGCTTGCTGGTACTGAAATGGTGCTAGTTAAAATGTCCTCATTGCTAGCAAAACATGTAGCTTCTTGAGATAATTAATAGTTTATTTCCATAATTGAATAACTAATTCTCATGTTTAATACTGGGTTATGTCACTGACATCAGTGGCTTTAGGATTGCATCTATGTTTTCCAGAGAAGAGGATCTTTAATATTTTGGTTTGATTTACTGGGTTTTTCTCTTTGTTTTTGTGTTTTGTTTTGTCTTTTTTCCCCCCCACTTATTAACAGTCTCAGTAGCCTTGGGGGATAATAAATGGTTTATTTTTAGTTGAAAGAACCAAATTGTAAAGAAAATATAACTAGCCCAGGCTGACTGATAAATTCAAGATTCATTAAAGCTCAGGTTTTCAGATAGCTGTTCTAAATCACTAACTGTGTACTGCCTCTCAGATATTACTACAAATTAGAGTGGGCAATAAGACTGCAAAAAAATTACTTCTTAAAATAAGAAAATCACCTGGTTAACATTGGGGATGGACAGAATTTGCCTGTATATTTGGCTTAGGTAATTTCCTCCAAGTAGAAATTAGTCCCTAAATACAACTCTGTACCATTATTTTTAGGTATGCTGCAGTGATGTGTGTGATCTGTGCCTGACACAAATAGGCTGTCAGGGTGTGCATAATTGGCAGTGCCCACCTCTGTTGTGCCAGTGAACAGCCACCACTCATCTGATGGTTGGGTCACCAGAACCTGTCCATAGCTGTTGTCCCTGCAAAGGATAATGTGCAAGAATGAGACAGGTTTAATTGCTCCTTTTTTGTTTGTTTTGGTTGTATTTATTTGTTTCGTTGACTGTGTGAAGAAGATGGTGTCTGATGGTATCTGATTTTATAGATGTACATAGATCAATATAAAGCTGTGAAGTACATGAGTAGCCTTAGCTGATTGGCAGTTTTATATTAAAGTATGATAGTATTGAGATACTGTACAAACAGCTATGATTTGAATTTTGATAGCTACTGTTTAACTGAAGCTTAAGAAAAAAACCCCATAAAACTAAAAGGAGTTTGGTGGTTTTCTCCTTGTTTTCAGAAATAAGTCACAGATCAGCAGGAGTAGACACAAAGTGTTTCAGAAGCTGGGAGTGCAGTTGCTAAGGCTTGTGTTCTGAACAGAAAAGTGCTTCTTACACCAGTAGTGGATGTTCCAAATCTGTGGGATGCAAGTGTCTGTGGGATATGCTTGTGAAAATAGCCAGTCCTTCCTTACCTGCAGGAACTGAGGATACTTAGGGCAATTTGCCTCAAAAGTGCTGTAAGTCTGAAATTGAGGTGTCTAGCACTTATGAGGAATCCCTGCTTTTAATAGAGCATAAATGTTTGTGACTTGAAGAAGTGATTGATGCTAATGAATATGATTCATAGAGATGAAGGGGAAACCAGATTATTTAATAAATGGCTATAGTAATTTAGCTAATTATCTCCTGGAGAGCTGCAATACATTTGAAGTTGTTCTCCTTTGCCTGCTGGTAAGATCTTGATTGCTGAAGTGTTTTCTGGGCACGAATACTGTCTGCTAGTAACCACTACTGGGATTGTAGTTTTAGGTGTTGTGAGCACAGGTGTTGTTCTTAACACACTACTACACACACTACACTGCATTCTGAAGTTGATGAGAAGCTGCCAAATTTATGCCATGTTCTTCTCCCACATAGGGGCAGCAGTAGGGAATTCAGTGGTTTAAAAGTAAATCTTAATAGCTACCTGTCATTAAATGTATGTTTCTCTTGAATTACTTGAATATGTGCGTCAAACTGCTCTGCTTGAACCGTGTCATCCCAAATGTGCCTGCTGCTGTGTTTGAAGTAGCTAATGTATGTGAAGTAAATTTTTTTGGGTGTGTAATGTACAGCAGGGGTGGGGATTTAAGTATCTTTACTATACTTAGCTTTGTCTTGTGCAAAAATAATTCTGATTTTTCATATTCTGGAACAAACGATAGCTTGAATCACTAGCTGATTTATGAGGATGTTGTAACTTCTTTTCACCTCTGTGTTTTCCAGGAACTTGCCATTTGAGGAACATCCATGGGGTTAGCCATAGTGCAATGATTAGTCACAAAACACTTAAAGGTTAACTGCAAACTAGATGGGAATTCTTCACTTTGTTCTGGTGTGTGGGGGAAATGATTCTCTTGCACTGTCTGCCCAGCATGAACGTACAATTGCTATTTTGTAGCTACAGTCATGCTCATAACTTTTAGCTGGCTGAGAATGTGATCTCTCTGAGCATATTCCTTAGAGTCAATGGTTTATGGAAGAGTTGTGATTAGCTTCAGGCGTAGCTGTCCCAGAATCTTTGTGCACAATAAAGAACACGCTATGTTAAAGGATGACGATTGATGGCATGGCAGAAACACTTTGCTCTTGGAAAGGATAGAGTCTTTGATAACTGATGATTTTAAGTATCTGGATGTATACACTTATTTGCAAATTGCTTTTTTTGGGTGCACATTGTGTATTACGTAAAGGTTGCCTGTCTTCAGAGTTAAAAATAGTGGTTCTCTTTTCATTTTCCTATTTTCTCTCTTTCTTTCCTTGTCAACTTGCTGTGTTACTCAGCATTTGGTAAGCCCATCTCTCTTGTAAATAGTGGGAATTAGCTAAAAAAGATTGATTGGTAGAGATGACTAAAACATCAAACAAAGTCTCTGTTGGTGTGAATCTTGCTGTTTGGTCTGACTTTGCTCAACTGCTCTTGAGACTATTTGATGTTTTGAATGAGAATTTCTGATTTTTCATTTGGGCTACCTAATACATAGGGTGTTAATTTCTCGGCTTCTTTAGTGCAAATCTCTGCAATAATGCAGAGGATACTTAATTTGGATTTTAGAATGGTTTAAGAAAACACCATACAGTAATCTAAGTGTTGTGGTATATATGCTCTAATACCATCATGCTAGCTCTGTAGAGCAGATGAATTCAATTGAGAAACGTGTTGTAAGCTGCATTAAGAGGAAAGCTGCTTTCCTCTTAATTTGCTGTAAATCCAGTGATGAGCATCAGAAGCACACGTATTTGTTCCCCTAAAATGTCTGAAGATGTTATCTTGTCATACTTACAAATAAAATAGGAGAAAATACTAATGACATAGTTTTGCTTTTTATTTATTCCTTCTATTCCTTGGTTGATTTGTTATAAAAAGCAGTAACCCACTGCTCAGGGGGATTTAAAATATCTAGTAGCTTTGAAGATGTGCACTGGACCAGTTGGCCTTCAATTAATGCTGGTTTGGCAACCTGGCTTGCCTTAGGGCTAACCTGTTATGCTTATTATGGTGATGGTAATGTTAGTGTAGTAGCATTTAGTGTAGTGTAACCTCCCACAGCCTATTTTAGTTTGCTGATCACTATATATGGAAACAGAACAATTTCTCATGAAACTTGCCAAAAGTGGTTACTAAAAGACTGCAAGAAATTGTTTCAACAGTATTTTTCTGTTCTTGCACAGAATAAAGAAAGGGA
The DNA here is from genome assembly GCA_013397095.1 of Sterrhoptilus dennistouni. Lineage (NCBI taxonomy): Eukaryota > Metazoa > Chordata > Aves > Passeriformes > Zosteropidae > Sterrhoptilus > Sterrhoptilus dennistouni. Next base: position 1,271,000 of record VWZU01003612.1, on the reverse strand, counting down.
AAGGAAGATCTATAGTAAATTCTACTCTTCTCCTGTATTTCTTCTTTTGGATAATCTTGAGTAGCTTGATTTTCTCTGAAACATGCTTTGGGCACTTGGAAGAGAACTACAATTACGATTTTATTGCTTATTTTGGTTGAAGATCAGTTTTATCTGAACTCATGTCTTTAGTAGGAGTGGAGCAACATGGTCGTAATTCTCACTGTTGTTCATCTCCAGAGACTGTAGAACATTTTTTTTGTTCTTGTTTTTTCAGTCTATTTATAGTTTAAGGAAAGAGGTATTGGGGAAGGTGGGTAACATGTAGATCTCTTGAGGAGGTTCTTCCCAAGCCTGGAATTGGTTGTAAGAGATGTATGCTGTGTTTGGGGTCAGGTGTTCTCCTTTCCCTGCTGAGGAATGGACCAACACTTTCCTGGAGGATGATACCCTCCTGAGTGAAGTCCAGCTTCACTCTGGTATGAGCGGGGTGCTGCTGACTGGGGTTAATGACCTGTGGCACAGAGTGTCTCAGCCCCTCTGTTCTCCTGGCAGTTGGCATTGCCAGTGCTTGCGATGGGCTTTGAAGCAGAACAGTAAATCTACACTTAATGCAGGCAGCAGGAACTGGCTTTTGGACAAGGTCAGGAGTTTCTTGGCACTATGCACCTTAAGAACATTTCATTTTTCTTTCTAAAAAAAGATTTTGCCTCATTTTTCTCTTCAAACATAATCCTTGATAAAAGTTTGATTAGAAAATCGTATAGAATAAAACTGCTATTCAAACTGGGCTGAGAGATACAGACCAGTAGGACATCCTTAGAGTACATAATTATTCACACTGTTGTTTTGACTGATTAAAAATCCTCGATGTCAAATAATTGGAGAGCGATAGAGTAAATTTAACCTTTTGTACTTTAGAACGCTGTCTAAATGTTTCTTCTCCATCTTGAAGCACATTATTCATTAATCTCTTTTCTAGTGGAAAGAAGCTGTCTTTACTCTTAAAAGAACAAAGGACAAAACACCAAGTCATGACTCTTCTGACATTCTGTTCTTGGGGTAATTTTTTTCCTATTTTCAGAGTTTATTTCTCCAGGAAGGTCTCAATCAAGACCAAGATCAGAGTTGATGATCAAAGACTCCTTCTGCCTCTGAAGACTGTAATGGTTAAAACTTTTTTTCCAACATAAGGAAGTCAGTGCATTTTCTGATTTTCACATTTTTACCTTATACATTGTATTTCATCCCTGAATTCAGTTGCATTTTCTTTTTTTAGAGAAATGGGCCTATCTATGAAGAAGTTGGAAGAAAGTATGCAACCTAACATGAATAGTATCCTCAGAATGTGCATTGGGGGTACTTTTGACTTGATGGTGAATATTTTCAGTCAAGTATGGCTCATGTCAGTCTTGGGATCTTGACTTCAGTTAGGGAAACTCAGCAATTTTTGGTTTTGTTTCCATCTGATGGTGTGAGGAATTAATTTTTAATGGTTCCTTCTGAGAAAACAATCAGAATTAGTGTTGGGTTGGTTTTCTTTCTCGGTGTTTGCCTGAAGGAGAGTTTCTTATCAAAAGCCGTGTACTGGCATTTGAATACATATCCCAATATTAGCAGGTAAGCAAAGGTATGCAATTTTCCTGAGCAACAAAATACTTGATTACAGGTCTAATGATAGTTTAAGAGGTGTTTTCAGATGTGCTGAAATCAAGGACTTGAAGCAGATGAACTTAATTATCTTTGTGAATATTCACAATCACATTATGTGCTTTAAATGTCACATTTGGAAATAGTGCCTCATCGCTAGTTAATTAACAATAATTACTCAAGGTAGTACTTACGTTTCTGGAATCTCTTACCTACTGTGAAAAATGTATTTTGCTTTTAAAGGTTTCTCAGTATAAAATCCAGATTTTATTTAAATCATTCTGAGAGTATTCCAATTGCTTAGGCCCTCTGTACTCTTTACCTGTACCACTGCAGCATGGATAATCAATTATTTGATTTCATTTGGTTTTTAACACCTGAACTGTGATATATATATATATATAAAATTTATTTTTTATTTTTTTTAAAGCAAGCAGTTGATTTTTTTCCTTGACAGCATAAGAAAAGAGAAGCAGTAGCAAATTAGACTGACAGGCTAGATCCATCATGAGGTGTTACAAAGGTGTGTTGACATGTTCAACTAAAGAAATATGGCTTATGATAATACCAGAAGGTTTTTTTTCAGTCATAGCACTTACCTTCTGTGTGCTTTTCTCTCTCTAAGGATGTTTTTTCCTGGCAGAGAGCATTCCACAGCCCAAGATAGCTTACACTGCAACAAAAAAAAACCCCCTCATAAATCCTAGAAAATCTTCCCTATATTCTAGTTTTCAGGTTCCCTCTTCTATCTTTTTTCTCTGCTTTTCAGGCAGAAACTTAATTGAAATATTCAAAGATTCTCTTCAAGGTTTTTCCATCAAAATAAATCTTTCTTCAATAAAGAATCTTTCTTTTGAGTTGTTTGCAACAGTGCACTTTTTGTGTGCTTATGTATATATATACTAATATATATATATTTAAATGTATATAAAAAGAGCCTTAAACTAGCAGTCTACCTCAATTGTCAGCTACTTTTACTTACAAACTGCATATTCTCTTTGTCTTTCTTTAACGTGTGACAATGGAGAGTCCATTGAAACCCTGGTAGTGACATGTAACTTACATCTCAGAATAATATTTTTCTATATAGTACATGAAATACTTTAAAGTTCTTAATTCAGGACAGTACTTACAACATGCTAAGCAGATGTTTGATCTCTCAGACATCAATTTCAAACTAGTTCAGAGAAGACGAAGAAAAGCCACTAAATTTTAGAAACAGTCATGAAGATTAATTAAACTAATTATCTGTGCTTTGTGCAGTGGGAGAGGAGATAACTGCAGGTATATGAAGGCGTAACCAAGGGGAGTGATGAATATTTTTTCAAGTAGTAAAAGTGTTTTAGTGATGGAAACACAAATGGAGGAGACATTGAGTAATAGGAAGCTAAAACAATACAGTGAATCTGATTGTGGAAGGGTCTTCAACATGTTACGTGAAAATAGTGTTGGAATTGGTAAGGACTTCATTGGGGAAACTTCCCAATGATAATTTTTCATCTGTAGAATGAATTGGAGAAAACAAGCTTTTCACAACTACCAGGTTTTGATTTTAAGTATTTAGGTAGTCATAGACCCATTCTAACTGAATGGTCTGGTAATGATGTCAAAGAGGTTTCACCCATGTGTCTACTGTGCCAAATGGGTTGAAACAAAACAATTTTTGCTTAATTTTTTCTCCTGCCCTTATACATGAAGGGCTTTTCTCTGCGAAATCTGCTCTGGGGTATCTCAGTACAGAGGCAGGATTATCCAAAAAACTTGATATTCAGCTGCTGACATTCTTTGTTTATTTTAGAAATTGTTAACGTTTGTGTGCTTAAATAGGATTTAAATACTCTTGAAAAATTTGATCAATACTGGTCACTAAATTCTTTAAATTTGTGCTATTATATAGTAGCCTACAATGCTACTAGAATTTTTAAGCCAAACCCCAACTATTTGCATTAACTTCTAATTTTGAAATTCTTCATTCTGTAGGTCTGCAGTGGCAGTGAAGTAAATGCAATGAAATACTTCTAGGTGAAGTAACTCTTTCTGTAGATGTGTTGTACTGTTGCTGCAGTGAGAAATGCTGCACCCAAGGCTGCCTTGTTTAATGTTCATTATGTTGCAGCAGTGCCAAGGAGCTGAGAACTTTGGGACATGTGCTGGACCTTTGGGTTTATGTGCAGGTTTCAGGGCTGGGCTGCCCAGAGCAATTGAGCTGGCTTGGGTTTCAAAGCTGCTGAGTGGGGCTGGTGTGATGCTCTGCTGGGATACACAGAAGTGTCTCTGGGCTGGGTTTAACTGGGATTTCTCATGGTACTACTGATAGAATACCACAGTGATGCATTATTGCTTGCTAAAAGAAGTGTGTTCAGGCCTTAGAACAAAACAGGGGAGGGCAGTGGTGTGTATTTTACAAGAATCTAAATATTATGTTTACTTCTCTAATTAAAAATAACTTAATTGGGTCCTGTGTAAAGGCCAGGCAATGTTTGCAGGAGTCAGTGTGTTCATATCTGCTCCTTGATAACTCTGTCATTAATTCATAGTTTCAAGTCAAAATCCACGTAGGGGAAAGTTAGCTTTTAATCTGGTCCTTAGGTTTTCAGCAGGAGCTGTAATTTTCATTTCCAGTTGCAAAGGCATGCCCTTACACCAGTGTAAAATGAAAGTTATTGATACAATCTCCATAATATGGTGAAATCACGACAAATATGCAAGCTCGTTACCTAATTCCTAAACTATTGTTGGAGAGCAATAGTAGATGCTTTTAAACATGTACTGTTCTGAGTATTTATAGCTGCTTCCACCCACACTTGTGTATCAGGACTTCTTTTGAGCTGTACCCCTAGTTAAATTTAATAAATCAGTTACATCTGGAAACTAGCTTTGAAAGATTTGGACTACAGTAATAATCTCTCTTTGAGGTACAGCTTCTTCTGTCTTAAATTGCTGTAGTTTTTCTTCAGTTTATGATATCTAGGTAAACCAAGTACAGAATTTTTATATGCTTATTGGCTTTAAGAAAAAAAATCTTGTATTTTTTAAATTAACATTTTGTTCGTTTAATGTATTTGAATTTATTGTTAAAATAAGCAGCCCCCAACCTATTTACCAAAGTCTTGTGCAGAATGTGAAAAAAAGTATGTAATTGTTCTTTTGAGGTTGTTTTTTGAATCTTAAAATTAAACTATTGTGCTTTGTATTGCTGAAAATCATAATCAAAAATCTCTTGTTTGACATCAGGTGAGCTGTATCACTGTAGTACATTGTAGGAGTGTGAGCACTGAAAACCCTCTTCTGACTAGATGTACATTAGATTTGCAAATTACCTACCAATGCCCTTTGGGACAAAACTCTTCATGAAATCATTGTCAATAACTTTCTGTTGGGTTGACTTTCTTTTGGAATAGGTTGTTCTTCAAGATTTCACAGGAGAGAGATTAAATGTTATAAAGTACAGAGTACAGAAACTCCGTAGGGCAATCTAAATGATGTTATAGGAACTGAGCTATATTACAAAGAATATTAAACATATTTGCAGTCTTTTGTTATTTGTGACATGAATGCCAGGCCCCTTTTTGTCTAGTCATTTCCATAGATATGCAAAGGAGAAATAACAAAAGCTACTCAGTTTTGTTTTATGTAAAGCTGTTACTGTGTAGATACTTGAGTTCCCTAAAAGAAAAAATAATGTGTGTTGATGCTGTGTAAATTGCTTGACAAAGAGGAGCTGCTGTATTCACTTCGTTTGAAAAAGGAATATACTTAAAAAGAAAATAGCACGACACCGCCAGTGTTGTATATCTGTGCTAAAATTAGTGTGAATTAGTCAAGTTTCAGTGTACCTGAGACAGTTGGAGTAATGCTGGTGGGGGCTTTACCTACATGGGGGAACAAACCCAAACTGTCCCCCTCTTTAGTGTAGAGACACATGCATATGAAGGGTGGGAATGGGTGTAATGGCCCCAACACGCTGGAGATAAATGTGGAAGTGAAATATATTTATTATGAGCAACATAACACGTGGGGAAGCTGGAAGGGAAGGTGCAGCTACTGTTGGTACAGTAAACATGACATGGTCACAAGCCCTGCACTGTGCCTGGCCCCATGTCAGGGCCAAGGCTGAGTTATGGTTGTGGCTGTGCTGAGTGAAGAAAGCTGAACTGTGATGTGTGCTTGGAGGGAAGCTGAAAAAAAAAAAATAAAATGGACAAGTTGTTTTACAACTTTTCTAGATAACTGCATCAGAGCAGGATGATTTTCTACATTTAAAAGTCAGGAATTTTAAAAGTCAGCTGAGGGTCAATGTCTTTGTGTTGCTGCACACAAGATGACCACCCCCATCTGTGAGGCAAACTGTTTTGTTTGAGTCAGCACATCTTGTAGGAGGCACTGAATATCCTGGGAGTCAAACACGTAACTTTGAGAAATGATAACATGGGTCCTACACCTTAATATACATTCAGATTTCTGCATTCTCAGTGTGTCTAAATTAGTGTAGTTTTCAGAGGTTGCCAAGTCTTTTAGAGGGATGAGCAAATGTTGTGTGTAATGTGACCAATTCATTGATCTCCACTTGAGGTCTTGGTGTTGCAGAGTTTGTGCTAAAACCAGGAGTGAAGGGAGGTACCAGTAGAGAGGATGCTGAGCTGACATCTCTGTCCAAGGCTGTTTGCTGCTGGCTCTGCTGCTCTCCCACAAGTCTTGCTGGCATTTAAAGGACTCCTAGGCAGCAGGGTTCTAGTTAGAGTGGTCTCCTATCAAGGAAAAGCAAAGTATTTCTCCAAATCTTAAAACAGGAGAAAGAATGCTGCTCTTAAAGTCTATTTCATCTCCATTCCTTTGGAATCTTTCATTTTTAAGAACAATTGAGAACTGGGAAAACCAGCCGTCTGCCAGAATAAAAGTCAAAAGAATGATCAGTGTGTTTAGAGATTTTGATCTCATGTAGTGAAGACTTTATTCTGCAAATGTCTGCAATTTTCTAGTGTCTTTTGAAACAGTACATGTGCTATAAAACATTCTAACAAACAAACCTGTGCTTTGTAGAAGGAATCAATGTGTTTGGAAAGTCTAATGGTGTAATTTATTTCCCTGAAGTTTTTAAAGGAAAATAAAATGGTTTCAGGAGAACTTTCTTACTAATGGTATTTTGTTTCCAAGGAAGGAAGCTAGAACTGTGGAGATTTCACTTGCCAATGTAGGAAAAAAATACATAAAAGTAATGAAAATAGGCATGTCAGTTTACTCACAACTTAATACTGTCAAAAAATGTGGCTAATAAAAAATGCTAGCAACTGTATGATGGCTGTGTTTTGAACTGTTTTATACTATAGGTTCTAACTGACATATTAAATAAAGCTCTAATACTTATTACCAGAAATTAGGTTGTTTTTTCACATCCCTCTGTGCCTTTGCCAACTTGATTCTAGTTGACAAAGTTGATAAAGTTTGATAGTTCTTAGGTTCTTCAGCATGTCTCCTCAGTTTTTGGTTTACATTCCCTTGCTGGAGTGACAGTCATTCCTGTAGAGAAATTCAGATGATATCTAAGGAAATTTGAGTTGTGTTAGTACTTCTCTTCAGTTCCTCACTTTCCTTGAAGTATTTTTAGTGGCAATATCATCTTACTGAGCTTGTTTCAATATTTTTTTTACTTTAGTCGGGGTGAACACGTGCTGCTGGTACTGTTCATTAAACAAGTAAGAAATATGGTTCCTGCTGATTTTAATTTGTTTAAACTGATTTTGTTGCCTTGTAATGTGTTCTTGTCACAATACAAATGTGCCTTGTATTACATTGTGATACTAAAAATGCATATTTGAAACTTGTAACCCTCATCTCTATTTGGAAAAACAAACTTCTCTGCCAAATATGCTGCACTGCAGTAAACTGTGCCTCTAAAACTCAAAGCTTGCTGCCACATCTTAACGAGATGTTCACTGGAAATGCTGCAAAACAATGAAATGGCTCATGATTGTGGTATGAAACACATTTTAAAAAAACCCCAAACCAACCAACAAACAAAAACACCCCGCCCAAAACTCCCTCAAACTTTGATTTTATTTTCAAGTGAAAGGGGGAATGCTCCAGCATTTTAAAATGCTCTGAAACTTAGTTTTTAAAACATGACTTTAAAAAGACCACCTTAAATTTTAAACCCTTTTGTTTAAATAGCTATTAAAGATATTAGTTTAAGCAAGATATTGATCCTTGAAACATTAGGACACTTGAAAAATAGAATACTACTTTATCTTCTCATTTAAAGGAGTCTGCTCAATTTTTTAATTTGTTTATTAAACACAACAAACCTTTTAAGTTACCATTCTGCCAAATAAAGGAAGTGTTTTGATTGTTTTATATTTTCTTTCTCAGCAGTCATATGGTAGTCACTGACTTTTGTAAAATTTTTCTTCATTGTATAATAACAGTAATGTGCGAATGGAATTGATATGCCATCCAAGAGGAGAATTTCATGAGTATGTGTGACTTGGAACTTGGAATCATAAAGAAGTAGATTTTTACATATCCACTTCTGATGTTGCACTCTGTGCAAATAGCCTGAAAGAAGCTGCCTGTTCAGCTTTATTATTTTTGTGCAGCCCAGGTGTTGAATGGAAACAGTTCAGCATAAACTTGGCATGATTTCAGCTCAACAGGCTCGGCTACAAATATACCATAATAAAAAGATATTTTACAAGGAGTTGCTGTGTCATGAAAGTACTCAGAACTGCTGCTGAGTTACTTTGAAACTTTTAACTGTGTTTTCATGTAAATGACATGGCAGGCCAAGATTTCACCCTGAACTTATTCATATTTCAACAATATTTCAGTTTTATCATAGAGATATTAATTTTAGGTAAATATTCTTTAAAAAAACCCCTCATTCTAATCTCTAGTTTCAGTTTATAAGAACAGCAGGGCTTACTTCTGAACAATTACATAATATTCTAGCACTTATTTACTTTAACCAAGTGTTTGAATATGTTATTACTATTTTGCTAGTCCATGTTACTGCATCATGCACATGTTACTCGTGTTTAGCAGCATTTGGTCCAGATACCAACTGTATGAAGGTGCTGTGCAACACCTGAGTGTGCAGCCCTCCCTTTTAGAGGATTGTGAAATGCTGGAGGACTGAGCTTGTTTGTCCAGAAATTGCATATAGTTAACATGGAACAAATATTGAAATCACTGAATAGAAATAAGGTTCTCAGCTATCCATTTCATCTGTCTGTAATTCCAGACACAAATGACATCCAAGAAATAGGACTTCACCAGAGTCCATGTTTTCTTTACTTTTTCCATTTCTGGATCAAATGGTTAGAAAGAGTTTTCACAGATAAGATTAGTATGTCCTGAGGACACTTTTGATACAACGGGAATATATAATTTGCAAATTCTTTAATAGAAATGTCTATGAAATATTTATATCAGTATTTTTCAGTGTCTTATTGTTACCATTTTTAAAATATAATTTACTTCTTTCTGAAGAGTTCTGTTTGCCAGTTTTGACTTGAAAGGCTCCCATGGAGGCAACATTAATTATTTATATTGGCAAAATCCCAGACAGTTTGTATACTTTAAAATTATTTATGTTCTCATTTTTCCTTGGTTGATTAGATTTCCCTCATGTTGCAGGTTAACTTTTGAAGTAGGGAATCATTAGGCCTATTTATACGAAGTGTATTAGCTCTTGTTGTGAAAGCTTTACCAAGAATATTTCTTTATTGTATGTAATCAGATGGGGAGCTCTTGCCACAGTGGTGTGGAGCTTTTGTTTCCTTTTTACAGAATTCTATTTCATTTGTCTTGTCCCTCCTTTGCCAACTGAAAATGTCAATGTTTTATCTTCTTCCATTTGTGTTTTCTTAAAATGATTTTATAGGATGCTGGCAGCTCAAAGTGCACTTTTGATTGAGTTTTTATTTTCCTGTTAATGGGAAAACCACCCAAAATGAAGCTTCACATCTAGAAATTATGGAACCTTTTTTGGGGAAAGGGCTGCTGAGTTTCTGTGGGAGGGAAGATTAAAATAAAACACCAAATAATTGGAAATGTGTTTCTTAGGCATGGTTGGCATGAAGCTCATGTAGTGCTTATACTTAACCTTTGCTTGATTTTCTAGGATTAAAGCTTTTTTTGACATGCGTGCAAATCAGTTTTCATACCACTGAGTAGTTTCTGGTAGTAGTGCCAACTGGTATGCCACAAGTATTATAACTTAAAATGCTTCTGCTTAAATAAAGCCCCTACAAAATTAGAACTATCTTATGTCTAATATAGTGGGTTATTTTTAGATTTAGCTTGATTTTGTTTCCAGGGGTTTTGTTTGTTTATTTGATTGTTTGTTTGGGCTTTTTGTTTTTGTTTTGGTGGGTTGTTTTTTTTTTTTAATAGAAGATTTTACCCCTCATTGATTTAATTAACACACTTGCAACATTTTAATGTTAATTTTTTAGGGAAAAATAACAAATTTAGACCTTATGCTGGATGTCCCAGCTAATTCGATTTATTTTAGTTTTCTACTTTCCATTCTCATTTCTGCAGTAGTAAGGGTTGTCTATTAATAAGCTATCCAAATACAAATTCTTACTCTCTTTTTCAGATATTAAAGCAATAGTAAAGGTGGTTCTTCCCTTCAGATTTGGTAAAGTAATTGAATTTTGAGTTACAACTGCTGCAAAAAAAAGCTAGTGGAAATCTGTAAATGTTCAAATGGCAGCATTGATATATACATCTTACACCATGTCTAGATTAGGAAGAGGGATGTCATTTAAAATATGTTCCCTAGAACACTTTAAACATTCCTGAAACAAGTGTTCAACACATCTGAAAATGTGTTAGTTTTATCTAGCTATACAGAATCCTACAGAAAAACTCTTTTTTTGCGACAGCTGTTTTAAAAATTAAGTTGGCGTGTCCAAAATGTCATCACTCATAGTTCATGTAACAATCTGAATATCTATTTACATCCTTCATAACTGTCTGAAAATAAGTTTATTAGCACTTGAAGGTTATACACAAGGGGACCTAAGCTCACAGGGTTTTTTTGAGCTTAATTTAGTTTTCACACAGTATAACTGTGGGTTTAGACAAAAGAGTTCAAGTGAGTTTCGTAGTTCGTTCAACAAATTTTGCTTGGTACTACAACAGTATTATTTAGCTCAATACTTTAAGAAGACATGAATTGAAACAAGAATAAAACATTCTAAATATTCTTGTAGTTACTTTAGGAATTTATATATATTATATGCAAAATCAAAAAAAAAGAGACTTTTTGAGTCATGCAGTGGCTGGAGAGGCTTAGATACACCTAGCAATTCCTACATACACCTAGCAATGGCTTGGCTATTTATTGCTTCCCTTCCTGGCAGTCTCATCTCAGTTGTATGAACAAAAGCATGTATCTCTTTATGTAGCCCCTTATCCTTATTGCTGTTGGTTAGAGATAACCAAGGGGCACTTTCAGCTCTTGCAGTCCTGCCCAAAGATAGTTTGAGGCTTCCTTCTCTACTGTTGTTAGTTGTTAGAAATTACAGTATTTAGATATTGACGAGATTGGAAAAGCAGTATGGTTCAGGGGTACCATTCTCTTGAATCTCTGCATGTTGGCAGATATGGCATGTTATCTTTCAGATCTGAATTTGGTTCTGCAGTTAAAAAACAAAGTAAAAAGCTGAATCAGTTTTGTCTCCTTGAGACACATCAGGGAGCAGTGCTGTACCAAAAAAGGGAAAGGAGAGGCTCATGTCTTTTCAGCTTCAGAAGTCTGTGGAGCAGCCTGAGTGTGCTGTGGAATGGAACACAGTCTATTCTAGTCAAAGCACAGTAATTTCTTCATGCATCCTGCAACTCAGTACTATCCCACATCATCCTTGAACAGGGCTGTTTCTTAAATGCCATTTTTATATTTATAGTAATTGACAAGTATGAAATGATTTCTTACTGTAATTCATTAGGAGCCATTGACAGACAAAGTTGGTAACTCAACTTGGCACATCTTGGCTAAATTGAGGGGAAAAAAGAGTTCTTTTAGTATGGATGTTATTTTGAAATTAACATGAATCCATCCATTTAAAAAGTTTTAAATTCTGTTACCCGTGCTCCAGAAATTAACTTCTTGTTTAGTATTCTTGACTGGCTCTGCTGTAGTTCCTCTGTGCATGCAAATTCAAAATGCATACAACTTAATTCCTCACTTGCTTCCAACCTCTAATTTATCACAATTGAATCATTGTTCTCAGGTTCACTGTGCAATTAGTGACTGTCTGCTTGAATAAATGCACCTTTCTCCTTCTAAAAGTCAGGCTGCTGGATTTTCTTTTCTGCAATCTAAATTGGAGGCAAATGCATCATAGATAATCATAGGATGGCAAATGAAAGAAATGTGCTCAATTCCTAATTTATCAGTCTTGGTGTGCTTGATGAGTTTTCATATTATTTTGGTTACTCTGCTTATGTTACTGTTTCCTTTTTTTCTGGCATGAATCCCTAGTTTGTGTGATCAGTAAGATAAAAGTCTTTCTTCTGTGCCTTATGAGCTGGCTGATAGTGCAGCAGACCCCAGAGCATTATTCTGTGACTGCTGTTAACTTGAGTATCAAGTGCTTACCCTCTCCTGCTTCCTGCTGTGACTTACCAAAAGAGTTTTTATCTTCAACCCAAACTACTTTATTTTCTGAGGCTGTTTTCCTGAAAGCAGAAAATAGGATCTGGAAACTTATCTATAATAAATCTAATCTCTTATATTGTGTTGTTGCTTATGTGTTTTGTGAACTTCTAATCTCAGGGGCAAGGAGGTCTGGTTATGTTACCTAAAATACACGTTACAGTATTTTCATAGCATTTCTAGGCTGTTCAGGAGAGCAAACAACTTCAGAAGCCTTTATTTCCAAATACTATGGAGCATGAGAAAGAGCAATTGAATTACAATGTGCCTCAGAGAAAGTAAAAGGAAAATTGCTTTTGTAAAGAAATCACTGGTATAATTTTGTCACTTTGCAGTTTGTACCTGCCATTTTGGCCCCATATATTAATCCTAGCAGATAACCATGTAATTGCTGTACTTTCTATAGTGGGAGAGGAAATGAAATAAAAACAATTTATGGAAAAGAAATGGAAATGCAGTGTTATAAATAGTGAAGCACAGAAGAGTAAGAAATAGTAGTGAAAGATGAACCAGTTTGATAAATTAAAGCAAATTTTAATAAAATTGGAAAAAATAAAATCAAAGTTTCATGATACTTTTATGCCAGAAATTAGTATTGGCTGTTTATTTCTTTCAAATACTGTATAATTAATTAGTTAATAATTGTAGATTTAGTGCAGGTAGTATGATAATATGTGTTATTCTTCTAATCATGGTTGCATATTTCATTTTTTAAAAATTCTTATAAAGGTAAAGGATGGAGTGGTTACCATTTATAATGTATAACATTGCTTGAGTGTGTGGCAAAAAAGAAGTCTTTTCAGAGTAGCAGCATGAAATGTGTGCTTTTAATTTTTAACTCAGGAATTAAAATCACAATGGTCATTACAAGATGAAAGCAACCTCAGGTTTAATGAGAGTTTGGTATTTCATCTAGAAATAATACTGAGTTTCTGTGAGAGTTGAGTTTTGAAGTCAAGCTACAAGACTTAAAGCAGATGATATCTTGGTAAAAATAATTTGATATAAATATGTCTTATTTTGGCAGATGCATAACAATGTCGAGTCTTATAATATTTGATAAATGTGTTTCAATGCCTGTGAAGGAAGATATATAAATCTCAGCCTCTGTATTTTTTTAGTGAACTGTTTCCCCAAGTAATTTATTCAGTACTAAATATGATCTTTATTCCATGTAAATCTGAGAGTTTATTCTACAAATGCTAATTGTAGAGGTATTCATTACCAGGTAAAAGTTTAGCAGCTTTTGGTATTTAAAGTGAAATGTTCTAAATAGTTCTAAGACACTTCATTTATTAAAAAAATTACTTTGAAATTCTTAGATTATGGTGTTGTGACCTTTATCTTCAGCCTTAGACTGGTTCTGGAAACAATTTTTTTGAGTTCATGTATAAATGCCACTCAGAAGAAATTGTTTGAGATCCTCTTCTGGTAAAGAGGCTGTAATTCATGTTCCTTTTCACCAAAGAAGGCTTGATTCACAACATCAGTCACTTGAAATAGGAAGCTTTAATGGCCCTAGTTCCTAGAATTTGGAAATGAAGAAAAAAAAGACTAGAAAGGCCTTTATTTCCGCACACTTTATTCTTGACACATTTGACTCTCTCAGTTGAAATTAAAACCCTGAAATGCCCATCACCCTGGAGAATCTGCTGATCTGACAGCTGAGTCTTGGGCAGAGAGATGCAAACTGAAATGCAGAGGACTCATGCTTTTGCTACCTCTCCTTTTTTCAGTGATGGTGGCTGCCCATATGGACAGAGTGCAGTGGAACTCTCCCACGAGCCACATTTTCTTCACTTACCATCAGTTAAACAGTGGAAATACACAGGAATGGGGAAGTGTTTAAGAGACTCCCTAAGGAAATGCAGGCATGATGGTGGCTTTGCAGTGATCCTCTGATAGGATCTGCAGCATTTTCCATTGTAACGAAGTACAGAAGATTTTCCGTTTGTGCATGTGGCGTGGTTAACATCTCTGTCACTTTGACTGGTGCTTGTAACCTCGGGCTCTGTTACAGCTGAGCATTTCACCATAATGCCCAATGAAAACTGATGAAGCTGGGTAGGAGCAGTGGGGAGGAGCACTGGACTGAAGTGGGAAGGTGCTCCCCTAAGTGCTTGTTTAACTCTTGGTCTCTTTTCCTCAAAACCTGGTTCTGTAGTTAATAATTTACATTAATTGAGTGAATTTCCTCAGTCAAAACTGCCTTGCCCATGCAAATCTTAATTCCAGAAAGCATTGCAACACCACCATTACCTGGGCAAAAAAGAACTGATGGAAAGTAAAACAGTGGAGAAAAATGTGTCACTTGGTAAATTGTCTCTTGTGCATGGTCAGTGGTCTCATCCACAAGAGTGGATCACTTGTTCCAACTCACATGATGGAGGGAAATGTGCAACTTTAAGGATGTGCTATTTCTAATTATGTAGCTTTTTTTAATGAAGCATGAACTCAAAAGTGCTGTCAGACTTGCTTTACTTTACCTTTCTTGTGAAAATTGAGTTTTTGTACTTAATCTCTAAAACATGACAGAAAATATCGGAAGCATGTACCACCTGTTTTTCCTTTCATCTGGATTCATTCATTAGCTTCCTCCTATTAAAAGCCCTCCAAGACATAATTAACCCTTTTTTGATACTGTAAAACTTGAACAATCATTAAAACTCATTAAAAGAAACTTACTTTCCAAAGCAGTTTGATATTAACATTTCCTTGCTTTTTAAACTTGTGATTAGGGTAGAATACTGAGGGTATGGCCCTCACGGTTTCTGTCTTTACTGGCTGGTCAAGTAGTTAATGATAATTGGTTCCTTTGCATTGCATAACTGTGCTTCGTGATAGAAGATCTTTTGATAAAGTAATTTTCTATAATGGAATGTTGTCTTCTGAGTATGAATTATGTTATGACACTGTCAGCAAGTCCTTTTTGTCCAGTAAGAAGAAAATATAATTGAAGATAAAAATACATTACCCAAAATTTCTTTTTTTTTCTCTCTCTTCACATTCTAAGCTCAACAGGTACTATATTGTGCAACCACATGATATTTTAAAATCCAGTTTTTACTGAAGAAGAACATTTATAAGAAAATAGTTTTGATGTTTAGCCTTCTGTCACAGAACTGATCATAGTGGATTTTTATATGGGACATTTGTTGCTAAACTTCTAATTTTATCTTAGTACTATGACAGAAAGAGAACCATGAAAAGGATATGCTTTTAATTTTTGTCAACTGTATTTGGTATCTAAAGTCAAAGTAGTTGTATTTTCTAAAATATATTACGTGGAAACAAGTACCCATCTCTTGAAAAATTGCTTTTAAAATATGAGCAGGACTATTTAGGTTCTGAAAATGCTACTTGTTATATACTTTAAAAAACATTGGATAACTAGTAGGATTTTCCGAAATTCTCAGCATTAACTCAGCTGTGTCCAGAAGAAAAATTAAAAATGGAGAGACTTGGAGCAATCCTTAAAAATCTCCATGTAGGTGCATGATAATATTCTTATTTTCTTCTACAGTGAAGTTAAGGTAAAATTCTTAAAATTTTACTTAAAATTACACTTAAAATTACAAACTGAGAAATATGATAAAAGCCCACATATGGGCAGCTGTGTAAGCTGTAAGCTGCCAGGATTCTTCTTACTTGATGTAAAGCAAGATATGATAGAGACAAAAATTTGGGAGGAAAATGATTTAAAGGTAAAATGTGTTTGAATACATCCCTGCATAGAGTAGGACAGCATTATGAATGGGAAAATATAATGTGGATTGAAAGCAATGTAGACATTTCAAGAAATAACAAAAGTAGTTACAATGTATTACCAATCTGTGACTTGTTAATAAAATGCCCTAATTCTAATCAACCATGCAATTATTTAAAACCATTTTTGACTGCTTAGCTGATACAACTTCAGGATGCAAAGCTTTCTCAACTACAATGATTTTCTGCAGTGAATTATTATTGAAAAAAATACTGTGACTCTTTGTAAAGTTGTCCTTATCCTTCTTTTTAAGGTGTGGGATGCTGTAGATACAGGCTGCTGTTTAAAAACCTATTCCTGCCACTCCTGTGCTGTTCGAGCTGCCCAGTGGTCATCCTGTGGAAGAAGGATCCTCAGTGGGGGCTTTGATTCCATGCTGCATTTAACAGATGTAGAAACAGGTAAAGGCCATGAAGAGTGCATTATAGCCATTTCTTTATTGTGTACAGAGGACTTGGGATCTTGCTAGCCTTATTCTTTCTTCTAAAATATACACAAATCTGTAGATGAAAGTTAGAATTCTTGAAATGTGGCCTAACTTAAAAAATGTATTTTGGCAATTAAATGTAGTTGGAGGAGTTTGAGAAAACTGGAATGTCTTACAGTTCACGATCACATGTAATTTCTGCTGTCAGATACTACACAGATGCATGGAATGAAATGCGTGTTTTTATGCTCTGTCATGGTCTTTCATTAAAGTGTTTGAACTGCCTCTTAAGGCTGACTTGTATTTACATGTATTTAATTTAAACATAGGCTTGTATCTCATTCTGTGTTGGGTTGAAGTTTGTGCTTGAAGCTAATTAGGTGATTTTTTTCTTTTTTCTGAATAGGACCTTAATTAGGAGTATAGAAATTCTGGTATGATACCTTGAGACTGACCTTGTGTTGCTTTGATGCATTTTTGAATTTGATTTGGGATTTGATTGTTGTAACCTTAACAACTAATTCCCTCATGTCTCCCTCACAAGCTGAAGTGCTACTGTCAGTTATATTCCTTCTCTCTTCAATGTGTGTTACCAACATCCAGCAGCATTCACTGGGGCTGTGCATAACAGGACATCTCTGTGTGCCTGTGTGAATTAGATCCAAAATGAGACCTTCTCAAGGGAAGAGATGCAATTTTATATTTCCCTCTTAGTTTATTTTTAAGTGTTTAACTCCTGCAAAGGTGCAATATTTTTTGTAAGACTACAATAGAAATCCTTACAAAAATTACAAGCAGTTTTTGTCTAGGAGGATGTTTTTCTGGTGTAAAAGCAAGAGCTACATTGTGTGTGAATATCTGGAAAGCAGAAGTTCTATTCAGATGAACTGGGAAAGCAGCCAAGAAAAATTTTAAATATTGTTCACATGAGAAAAAGGTTCTTTTTCATGCTCCAGGAACTTATTTTTCTCAACAATAGTCGTACCAGAAGTATTTGAATTCAATGATGGCTGGCAGGGAGCTGTTGCAGTGTAGAAATGTAATATATGTTACAGAATACTGATGTTTTGAGAATATTCAGCTTTTTAATGAGGAAAGGAGTTTTATATACTTGGTGTAGTAGTACATGAGGTTAATATACGAAGTCATTAATTTGTTAGACTTTACAGCAGCCTTTCTAGTCTCACATATAACTGAATCTTACTAATCCAAATGGATCCACTTTTGTCTGTAATGCTTACAAATTCAAAATGGAATGGCTATCTTCATACTGGGATTTATAGCAGCTGAATAGATTTTGTGTGTCTGAGTCGTTTTTCTCTACTCAGGGAGAAATCTCATAAAAACATAGGAAAAATTCCAAAGATACATAATTTAAATAATATACTTTAATTTCCAAGATCTCTTCAGTTTAACTATCCAGTAATGGGACAGAAGTCTGGATTAAGTTGA
This sequence comes from Sterrhoptilus dennistouni, assembly GCA_013397095.1. Classification (NCBI taxonomy): domain Eukaryota; kingdom Metazoa; phylum Chordata; class Aves; order Passeriformes; family Zosteropidae; genus Sterrhoptilus; species Sterrhoptilus dennistouni. The sequence continues at coordinate 1,253,063 of VWZU01003612.1, read as the reverse complement.
TTATAGTGATTCATTTATATTCTCTAGGAAATGACCAACAGTAACAAAATGTATTTACTAAGTTTCAAAGCACGTAAGTTTATAAATGGTTCTTTCCTTACTGACTCCTGAGTTTTATAGTGTTTCTAGCTACTTAAATAAATTATGTGTATGTGTAAAATGAATGCTTATATACTTAGAAATATCAGATATTCATTACTGCCTTTTTTAAAGAACACAGAATTCCTTGTAGTTCCTCTGAACTGCAGCTGTGATTGGACCTGACTTTCACACCTCATTTGGAAAAGCATAATATGAGCAATCAGAATTTTAGTCTGATTTCCTATGTATGCAAGCCAGTGTCTGAGTTCCTTCCCTGTTGTAAAGTTACTCTTCTTTTCATACATTTCAGTCAGTTCTGTTCAGAGAGACAGGGCAAGCAGTTTGCCTCTGGAATCCAAATCAATTCGATATAAAAAGCTTCATTTCCATTTGAAAAACGCCAAGGCATCCATAAGATTTTAATTTACATTAGTTCACTGAATCATTCATTCCTCCTCACTCTTCATCAGTGCTGAGATGATTTCTTCTTTGATTAACTTCAGATAGATGTTAGAACTGTTCCTTCACAGAGGACTTTCATATACTTTTTTAGACTTCAGTCCTAATTACTTTCCACTGCTAGTATGGACTAACAACCAGCGTGTTTAAATGTAGTAAATGCATGCCAGTGGGATTTTATAAATAATAATGCTCTCTTTCAGGCTCTATACTCTTGTATATTTAGTTCTGGTTCAACATTTTTCCAGTAATTTCCTAAGATCTAATCTTTCTTGTCTTTGTTTTCAGTATAGGTTTTATATATTACATCTGTGCTATAAAAATTGCTACATGTCCTTCACTAAAAGAAACCTAATGGTCTGTATAGAACAACTTTAAAAGTTTAAAAAATGTTGCAAATACAGCTTAGTACATTCATGATATTGAGCTGCTGAGTTTTGGGTGGGGTTTTTTTAAATTATTTTCTGTTGGGAACATAGTTTCTGCCCTATTAAATTGAAATTGTAATCTGGCTAATTGTTCTGGGTCTGATGAAGGCTAATTATGATCTTTCTCAAAGGAATGTGTCAGCAATTTTTTAACAAACAGCACTAGAATGAATTCTTCAGGAAATTTTTTTTCTTAGATTGGACTTTAGTTTGAGTATCCCATGTCCTAAAATATTGCATCTTTTGGAGGGGTTTTTTTGGTGTTTTTTGTTTTGTTTTGGTTTGGTTTTTTGTTTGTTTGTTTTTTGTTTTGTTTTATTTGTTTTTTGTTTGGTTGGTTTTTGGGTTTTGTTTGTTTTGTTTTTTTAATGATCCTAACAACATCAGAGTAGAAGCAAGCACGGAAATCTTATTAATCGTGAAACAGATCTTTTGTTTTTAGTGGTAAAATCCTGATGTAAGGCTAAGACATGTCCACGAAATCTTATCCTTTAGTTTTACACCATCAAACCTCTTGCCCTTGTCATGTGTATTTAATGGAAGTTCTTATATATATAAAGATCTAAGATACTGCAAGCATTAAAAATGAGCTGATAGCAATCTCAGGAAGTTCAACAAGGACTTGCATCTGGAATTGAGTAATCCTGTGCAACAGACCAGGCTGATGCTAACCTGGTTAGAAAGAAACTTTGCAGAAAAATACCTGGAGGTCCTGGTGCTGAACATGAATCAGCAGTGTTCTCTTGCAGCAAAGGTCAAGGTCATTCCAGGCCAGATTAGGAAATATTTACCCGGTGTGTAGAGAAAACAATAGCAGGCTCTTCTCAGAGATGTACAGTGAAAGGATGAGAGGCAAAGGACAATATAAGAACATTAAAACTTGTTGGCTCAACTCAAGAGTCGTCAAATACTAAACCAGGCAGTTCAGAGAAGCTGTGGAGTCTATACTTGGAGAGACCCTTAAGTATCCTGCTGCAGCTGGACCCAATTGGAATAGGGATTTGGACTAGATGGTCCCTGGAGGTCCATCCTACATGATACTGTGATGAAGAACACAACGAGAGAAGAATTCAAGTTAATGATATACAAGGAGTTCTCTTACTGTGGTTTGGATAAGAGATAATAGATGTTGCTGTGCAAGTCTTTTTTAAATTCAATTTTTGTAGATCATAATTTATTATCTTCAAGGGCTGTCCAGTGCCTTAACCCCAGGAAGTGAAGCTGAGACTCTCCACAAATATGGTTTTCTTAAAAGCTGTTATACACATTCAGTGTGGGTTGGACCCAAAATATGCATAAATTTCTAAAGAATTCAAGGTTATTCATGAACCATTCACATGAGTGGTTCTGTGATTAGTTGGAGTTTGCATCAGGCAAGTTCAGTACTGCAGTATGGAGTTTCATGAATATTGGTAGATCCAAAACCTGCAGATTTACTGCCTGTTACTGGTTAATTTTTTTTTCTTATTTTTATTTCTTTATAAAAATAAAGCCTTTTGAATGGTTTCACAAATGCGATAATAATACAGCAGTCTGACATTGCCTGGTTTTGTTTTTCTCTAATAACACACAGTCATTTTTTATTACTGGTAGTTCAGACACTTCGTTATTTACAGGGTATTAAATAGTGTTATATTCAGAGAGCACTGAAAAAAACCCTTTTAAAATAGTTCCAGGTCAAATACGTTTGACATTTAACTTCTGTTACATCCAGGTGCAATGGAGATGCTCTACCAAGTTTGGAAGGGTAATTGTATTTTTAGAATTTATTTATAACTGTTTTATTTTTGGAATGCATGTTTTATTCATCAGTAGATTTTTCATTAGTCACAAATGAATTGGTATAATAGCATAGGCAGAACATTGGCTGGGTTTTTTACTATTTGCATATTGTAGATACTTTTCATTTCTTTAATATTATGACAGAGGGAATGTTCCAAGAAATTTTGGCACATCTCCTAAGTTGCCAAATGCTGCAGTTGTATTTTAGTTCATGGACTGAGCTTGCTTTCAAATATAATTTCCTCAGAGTTATAATGAGAGAGAGAGTTTCTTAATGGAACATTTTGTACCTACCAAGAGAATGGTTTAAATTTTATTTTCTATGTATTTATTTTCTATTCTAATTTGATAATACTATAGATATAACATTACTATTTTTAATGTACTTGTATTTGTTCACACAGGAGTTTTAGTTCTCTTACCTAAGCATCACCCCAGGAAAGCTGTGGCATTCCTCTGTTCCTCCTTTTCTTTCCCAGTACTATTTAGAGAGTATATTTCAATGTGCAGAAATCTTTTATATGACACCTCAGAAAGAAGATTGATATTGTTTTTGTTTGCTTGTTTTTTGGTTTTTTTTTTTTCTTTTGAGTTTATGCAGGCACTTTAGATGTGAGGTCAAAGTTTTCCCCCCAGATTCAGCAGTTTTATGAAATATGTTGAACATAGTTTAGAGATCACTCTCCAGCTGGGAGTGTGTAACAACATTTTAGTTTTTATGCTCACTGGTGTAAAGCCTTGCTAAAAGAAGAGAGAAAAGTATTTGTTTTGGGGATATTTCAAAGGTAAAAGAGAAAATTATTTCATATTTCAAACATCTTCATGTGCTGTGAACTTGTCAACATGTAAGGACAAAAATTAGGAAAAACATGTAGTCAATACAGCTTTGGTTCTTGCAAAAATAAGGCCATTTGTAAGCACACCAAGAATGGAGAAGTAACAGCATTGATTTGTTAAGAATAGATGATGTCTAATCAATCTAATGTTTTTTCCCACTATTGTGCATGAGAGGGACTGTGATTGTAATGAAATATTTTTGTATATATTGTCTTATGTCTTTTTCTAAACACATTGGGAAATCCATTTTGCTAAGCAAGATTGCTCTTGTGTCCTTGTAAGTCTCAGGCTTCATTTTTCTTTACAGATTAGAGTAAGGAAGTAAATGTTTTTGGATTATGCAGTTAGGTGTGTGAACCTGAGGACCACTAAGCACAGTTACAGAAGTATCCTGTGCTGAGTAACTGTGCTAATGTTCTGTGAAAAATTCAGACTGTTAAATAGCCTTTAAAACATCTGATTTCATAGCTGAGCAGTTTCACAGTAGGCTGCTGTATAAAGTAGTGGAAACATATATTCAAGATAATTTTAAAGATTTTTTTCTATATTGTGTATGTTACTATTATGTTATTGGCATTGGAGAATTGAATTCAAGCCTTTAAAGAACATAAAACACCCTGCAAAAGATATAGTAGATATTGTTATTGAAATTGTGAAAATTAAGGATTTAGAGAACCATTTGATTTCTGCTTTGGAATAACAACCCCTTATAAAGGAGAATGATATGTGGTATGGATTTTCCCTCAATTAGCCAAAAATATTTTTAAAGGACCTAATTTTCTAGTCTATGGGTTGGTTATGCTGCCTTTAGGAACTAAGATGGAATAAATATATACACAGTAAAGGGGTATACAAGCTTGCGAAATTATACCTGTTATGGATGAGAGGGTCTTCTCCTCAAAGGCCATCTTTTGCAATACATAAAATGAGGGCCCCCAGCGGTGACTATTTCATTTTAATAAACTGAGTAATTGTAGAGAAAAAGATGTGTAACTGAAAAAAATTATTTCCAGAGAGTTGAAGGAAGATCTATAGCAAACACTGAACCTGGATTTCCCAAGCTATGGGATAGGTTCCATCACAGCAGAGTTACAGCCTGGAAAGAATAAATTCTGTTCATAGTAGTATAACACACTAAGCAGAGTTTGTACAGAAAAGGCTAAGAGTTCATTGTCTCAAATTACTAAATTGCATGAGCTGATATGCCCCATGTCATCTTTTGCATTGACCTGTTCCATCTCTCAGATGCATATTTTGCCTAAATTTCTGAGTGAATCATGAATAAATTTTAGTTCTGACAATAGGAGTGTTTCCTTTCTCTAATACCTTTTGAGTTTGTTAACTGCTGCTGTTCAGCCTGTCTACATTCCAGTCTTGCTCATTTTCTGTGACATGGCCGTAGAATGGAATTCATGGACTGTTTACTCAATTTCCAAAAAGAGGCGTTTGGTTGAATTTCACTTTGGGGAAACAATGAGGGAGGGAGAGTTGTCTTTCCAAGTGTTAATTGGAGAGCCTGAGCTTTTCGGATTAGTTTATTGTGATTGTTTCTGACTTAAGTAAAAAAATATAGTTAATATCTCCATCAAATCGTAAGGTAGCAGGTTTAAATAAAAAGAAGGAGGAAAGGAAAAAGAATGAGGTTCAAGAGTATAGAGGTGGATAAGATGCTCAGGTTGTTTGCATTAATTTTATTTGCTATTACTTTATTTGCTACTGTAATATAGAATTCATAACACTGAGATTATTATGGTTTAATTATGTTAGTGACTGTCGCTGAGAGCTTTTTGGATAAATTGAAGCCTCTAGAAGACAAGAAAAGGGCAAATTCCGTGCCCACTTCTCTGTCAAACAGGGGGAGACAAAGCAGGGAATTAGAGCATTTTAGTTTCTGAACAAAATATCCAGCAAACAATTAGATTACTTGGAAGTAGTTGGGAATGAGATTGAAAATTTAACTAATTAATAACAAATTATAAATTTGTTATTAATTATTAAATTAGTCTTTCTGTGGAGAAGGTAGCAGATCTGGTAGTTAGTAGATTAAATACATCTTGAACTAAATGCACATCTTTTTTTTTGCCTATGTTTTTCCTGACTTTCTTGTGTCTTAGGCTAGAGAACACCAGTATTTATTATAGAAAAAGTAGACTTTTAAGCGGGCTTGTGGAGGTAAACACATAGCAAAGCCAGTGTTTGCCAAAAGCTTAAACGAGGAGTTCCACTGAATCAGTTATGGATATGTCTAAAGCCATTAGGACAATACACTTTGTGGAGAGCAGTGATCACTTGATGTGTCCTTTATAAACTGTGTGACAGGATTAATACAGGTAGGCTGCATTTTTGCTAATTTCTGGCTGCAGTCCCATTAAAAAACTTGTTGATTATACTCCCAGAGTTTTTTATTAAGCTGGGAACTGGTAAGAAACAAATTCCTTTGGGAGCAAAGTGCTATTAAACTGGGTAGTGAGCCTCCATGGGGTAATTCAGTATTTTCTCAAGTGCTGTGGGTGAGAGTAAGATGCCTGTGTATGTGGCTTTTATAAAGCCCCCCCCAAATGATTCCTGGTACAGGTGTACATGACAGCAATATCTTATTGTTCCTATAACTGATGATTTTAATACTTTCTTCCTTCCCTGTAGAGTCTTCTTTTTTTTCCCCTGTAGCTGTTGGGGTTCTGAAAGCTCCCATGGCAAGAGATGGTCACATGGTGACTTTTGGAGAAAATCACTGCTGCCCTTATGACTTTTTTGTCCTTTTGGGGAAGGAACTCATGGACAAAATTAAGTGTTTCACTTAGTGGTGAGAGAGACCCTTTGGATCTTTCACTGGCAATCAGTGGCGAGTCATTTGAAAAAAAGACAAAAATCCCCTACAAATATCAGAATTCACACAGGACAACACTCACACATCCTTTAGGCTCTATGTAATCTTTTTCCCTGTCTTTTGTCTTAATGAGCATGTGTGATGAAGTAAAACCTTTCTTTAAACCTTTCTTTCATTAAACTGAATAAATAAGTAATTTTACATATCTTAGCCTATTGACTGTGTAAGTTGTGTTCAGCAGATGGCGAAAATGGAACTGATGATGAAATCAAATAAATTGGCCCCAGAGAATGAAATAAGCATTAAAAAAAATCTGTGTGAATAATTTGCAATATTGTACACCTACCTGCAAGAGTTTACATCTGTCAGTAATGTTTTTAGCTGAAAGTATTTTCAGTTGCTTAAAAAAGCCTTTTTTAAGATAACCCTCACTTGCATAAAATGCAAATTAAAGAATATTTAAAGAAGCTTTTATCATAGTATTTTAAAGGATTTTTTTTTTTTTACTTCTGCAGTACCTCCTTCACTGTTGCTTACAGCAGTAACTTTATTTAATGTAGATCTTTATATGGGATATGTAGAATATAAATCACACTTGTTATTGTGAAAGTGAGCAGATATATTTATCTTGGTCCATACTGCTGTTCCAAAAATTTTATTTCAGTGAATGTACAGTAATATCCTGAATTTATTAGGATGAAAGGAAGCAGCAAACTGTGGAAAAGTCCTATAAATTACCCTAGCTGAATTCTGTTGTGTTCAAAAGTGCAGGCAATCCAATTGATACTAACCACAGGATCCTGTGGAGATTAGTGTACACAATTAAATGTTGGCAACAGTGTATTCATGGGAACAGCTATTGCCTTCATATGGTGGTTTGCAAATTATTTCCTACATTCAAGATGAAGTTTCACTCCTACCTTCACGGAAAGTTAAGTAAACAACTCAAGAGTTGTAATATAGATAGGGACGTGGTATTTCTGTACAATGTTCCGTTCTAGTTATTTTTGTCTCACTGAAAAAAAACCCACCGTGGCTTCTCTGTAGGGAAACATTCAACCATTAGGTTTATAGATTTCTTCCTGCGTGTTGTCTGAACTGTGACCTCTGTGGAGCTCCTCTCCTTAGTGTGGGAACCACTTGTTTCCTTTCAGTTGGAAGCACTCAGTGGTGCAGAGCCCCAGGAGCAGGAGCAATTTCAAATGGATAGAAATTAGTCAGTTGTCCTGTATTTTCATTAAATTAGACTAGCCCCAGATGTCTGAAATGTGTTTTTATAAGCATGTTCACTTTTAGCAACCTTGTTATTTTTGCAATTAAGTTGAAATGAATAACATATTCCATTTTCTGCTCAAATTTTAATCTCTGCTTGTCACTTGATTTTAGGGAAGCAGATATTTAGCAGCAAAACAGAATTTAGGATCAGTGCACTGAAGTTCCACCCCACAGAGTCAAATGTTTTCATTTGTGGAGGGTTCAGCCCAGAAGTTAAAGCATGGGATTTAAGGACTTCAAAGGTAAAGGAAATCTTTTTTTCTCTTTCAGAGTGTTTCCTGGGTTGTGAGTGTGGTGTGTTACCAAGGTGCTGGATGTACTTACTGGTCTTTAATTAAAATGTTATTCTAAAGACTTTTCCATTTGTCACTGTGTTCCTATTTGTTGATACAAACCTCTGTAATGTGTTTTAAGGGTATGAGGAACATTGTACAGAAATATTATTTTTTTTATTTTCTGTGCTGCGGTTGCATTTGTCATTGACGTTTGAGGAAAGAATTTAATTATGTAGGATCTCTACCACATGAATAAGTTCTTAAAAGAAAAACATTAGTAAATGCATATTGAGACTGCCACATCTGAGGCTACTCTGAAAATAAAATTACTGTGAATTTCAGAGTTACAGTGTTAGTATGAAAACCTTTGTAAAAGTGGATGGGATTTATTGCATCCATCAGGCTTGTATGATGGCTAGTTTTCCTTCACAGAGGTGTGAAGAAATTCTCAAAACATAGGTCTGTGAAGGAAAATGGTTCTAGTTTTAAATTGCAAAATATAAGTGCATTTAATAAAAAATACCTATGTAACTTTTGAAAAAGGAAATTAGATTTTCTATTTTAATTGTTCCCCCTGGCAGTTAAGTGAAGAAGAAAGACTAACACAAGTCTTTTCTCCTGAAGAGCAGGATCGGTGGTTTCATAGCATGGAAATGACATAGAGAATATAGATTTTCTTTCTTGAGATTCTCATAACAGTAGAACTTAATTGTGGGAAGGAGGTGCAGTCTGTAATTGAACACTTCAGTGTCCTTCTTAACACAGAGAACCCATTGTTGGTCATGGTATGCTGAACTGCCCTTAAAAGGTGCTTCAGAAACTAAATGGGTGTCATCTTTTTAAGGCTTAAAGACTGTTGATTGTTATGTCAAATTTGAGATCTTTGATTGTAGTCCAGGAGAAGATGGCAGATGTAGGTGACAAAACATTCTCTCAGAGATTTTTTGACTTGGTCCAATAATCTTTTCTGGAAATGATACTGTAGTTATACACAAAGTCAAGAGATAATCTGGCTTTTACAAAGCCAGAGACATTCTTTCACCCTATGTCATTTCTTTGTGATGGATTTTGTGCCTATGCATATCTTTGAGCAACTATCTCTGAGAATCTGTGAAGATGATTTTTCTATAGATTTGAAATCAGTTGTGATTGATGAGCATAGTCATGCCAAAATTGGCAATGCCTCCAGCTTGTGTGTGGCTAGAGTGCCCAGTCTTTCCAGATGGAAAATGGTAACTGATTCTGTTCTACAGTCACAAATGGCTGAAGTCACATGTTGCAAAAATGTGCCTGTCTGGAAGGTGCTCATGTTGTGTGTGGTTGTGGAGGAATATGTTAGGAATTTTTCACAGGTGGTAGGACACAATCTCAAATACTGATAATGGACAAGGCACCTGAGTTTCAAGGAAATAGAAAATTCATTTACAGTGGCTATTTACAATCCAAGTGCTTGAATAATTTTTTTTTTTTTTAGCAATTTTGATACCAGTGACTTTGATGACAAGATCTGAAGACTGTGCAAAATTGGCATTGACTCAAGTAGAGCTAAGGGGTTAGAGAAAAGATGTTGGTGCTTGTGCTAGATAAATTAGTTCCGAGTTGTCTCCTGAGTCTGCTATTTTCCTGTTGTCATCCCTGCCAATCTGCAGTATTTTTGTTTTATCTTTGATAAGTGTTACAGAGTCACCAAGACAAATGGCTTTAAAAATGCTGTTGTTGGCCCTTTTTTACCCCTTGTGAATCATCAGTTTCAGTAGTGCTTTCCCTTGGCACCAGACAAGGCATCAAGCAGTATTATATTCCAAGCAATTATGACAATGAATGTTTTTGTCTCTTAAAGCAGCTCCTTCCTTTTAGGTTTTAAGTTCTGATGGTGCCTCAGTTTGACCACAGCTAAACTGTCAATTGATATTTTTTGCAAATCTGATTGTGGTTCAGAGCTGTATGAATGTAGATTCAGAAGGCAGTTCCTTGTGAAGGGGAGCAGGCATGGAACAGCAGGTGGTGCTTAACCTGGACAGAGGCTGCAAAGCACCACAAGCATCCCAGGCTCTGATGGCCAAATATTGCCAACCACCTCAGCCTGATGTTCCACAAAACGTACCTCCTGTAGAAATACATACATCTCTGTGGAATGGAGTTTGCTGTTTAGTGGTCTTGGAAAGTCTTCTCAGTGAAACTGTTCCTGAAAACTGTTGGGAGAGAAGAAACATGTCCTTTCACCGATGAACAGTGTAGCTGCAACAGGGACAAGGCAGAGAGGTGTAGCACAGTTTACATGAGGCAGTAACAAAGAACAGACAAATGTTCCTGAAATGGAGCTCAGTCTCACCTGTGCATCATTACTGCAAAATATTTTAGTAACATTTCAAACTCTCAGGCATAGAAGGAAATGTTGGTTAGGCACTGAATTATCAGTGCCATCAATATGTCATGTCTGCCACTTCCTAGTTTGGGGGACCTCAATGGATTCTTCAGGTATTCCTGCTTTCAGTTTATATTGTTACCTTTATTCACTTATTTTTTGTATGTGAATATTCAGATTATATATAATACTAATATTCAGATATTCACATATCTTTTCTATCTTACACAGTTATAGCCATAGTTAAAACTGGATAATGTCCTAGCCAGTATTTTGAAATGTATCCTGTTCTAATAAGTGCGATTTTCTCTTAACTGAAATAGATGTCTGAGGCCTCATACCACTTCTGTTTCAATTTTGACACAAACAACTTTTCTATCTTTCAAGTCCTTTCATCCTAATTCATTACAAGATTTTCCTGTTTTGCCTGCTCTTTCAAGTGTGTTAACCTGTCATTCTTGGAATGATGTGTGGGTGAACTAATGATTCTTTTTGTTCCTATCATCATACTCCTGATAGCCTTTTCAGGCTTTGTAGCATATTTTGTCAATAGAGAGAACACCCTAAATCAGGCATCTGAATCTTGTTATTCATTGCACATTGAAAACTCAATTTCAGCTTTTTCTGGTAATTCAGTTTCAGGGGTCGTTCTTTAGGATATACCCCTGTGTTTTAACAAGCTATTCTCTTGCATGACTTAAAATTGACTGTGAGGTAAAATGATAATTTTACCAGGAAACAAGGGGATTTTTCATGGAAATTCAGAGCAAAACATCAAGCATAACAGAGAGAGAGACTGAGAAATTGCAAAAATGTTGTCCAATTACACATACATGCAGTGTTTAAGTGAGCTGCTTTATGGCAGTGTGCCACATTGATGCTTTCTGCTGATGGAAAATGACATAGAATAGCTCATAGTGGTATTTTTAAAAACTAGTACTTCTGACCAGGACCATGAATTTATGAGCATTAATTAGTAATATTTATTCATGATTTGAATGTGGTACAAAAATTGGGTTTTCAAGTCCCAGAGAAAATGTATCAAGTTGGTTTGAGGCAGCCTCTCAGCTACTAAAACACTGAAAAATTTTAGGGGAGCTAATAGCATCCCTGCTTTACACAATGCAAACCTTGCTGATGTGTATAAATGAATCTTTTCAATTCAGTTTGACTGTTCACTCATGGTGCAAGGGAAGTGAGTGAGTGGCTTTGTGGTATTTAGTTGCTGGCTGGATTTAAACCACGACAGAAATGTGCAGTAGGTCATTAATCAGAGAGGCAGGCATTAAAAGAAAAAAAAAAGAGAATGTTGAAAGTTACTTATTGCTATTCCTATTCTGTTGAGCAAATAGGCAAAATAGTTTCAAATGATGCACTGGGTATTAAGCAAGACAAAGAATGAAAGAACAATAAGGGAGTTTAAATCTTTAATATAAAGCTAAACAACACACTTCAAAGAAATAAATGGATAGCACAGCTTGTTAACTGCTTGGTGAAATGTAAAGTATACAGGCATCTCAAAATTACAGACACAAGTAATCAAAGCCTGAAAAAAAATAAAAATAAAAGAGGCAGCTGAGTAGCCTGTAGAGATTTATTATAGTGGTATTTCTTTCTGTTTGTGCTAAACCCAGTTTTGTCTTTCTGGTAAAGAGATTATTCTGGAAATTTTATATTACTGTATAACAGATTGATTAAATTTATGAAAAATTTGGAGAATGTTTATAGAGATTTTATGAAAAGATCAGGAAACCTGGAGGAGAGCTGCTGTGTTTAAAAAAACCACAATCTGCAGTGTTGACCAAGGAGGGAGCATCATATTGAACAGGTCCCATGGGATCTTTGGACCTCGGAGCTGAACCTAGATAAACCCTGTAAAACCCTGTAAAAAGAAAAGTGCAATAACCCCAAGACTTTAAAGTAGTTATGTATTTTAGAAGTATTTCCTTTCTCTGAGCTGTGGAAAAAATTCTTAAGATGTTCAGCACAAGCCAGCACAGTCACCCTTCATTTTGGCCGATCTGCATTAGCTTTTCAGACAGGATATAATATATATTCCAACCACTTATTCTACCTGAATTTTAGTATTCCTTGAAATACCAGAGAGAGAGAATAAAAGGTTGAGACTTGTATCCTTTAACCCAGCAATAAGGACTTGATTGTATTCATTAAAATAAATATGACTACAGATTTTTTTTGGCTTTTGGCTTAGGTTTCTAAGGTTACACAGGTGTACTATCAGAGAAAGACTACAGTTGTAGCTCTCTAAAACTGATAATACTTACAAAGGAGCTGAAGTTCATTACATGGTGAATGGTCAAACTGCACTGAAACAATGTGTTTACATGTGTCAGGAAGGTTGCCTGGTGTAGAGCAGGGATGTTCTTAGCTCTGGTGAAAGGATATACAGCAGTCAAAGCTTACGTCTGAATGTACTTGTTTAAAGTTTCTAAATGTGTCCATTTAATTATTTTTGAGATTTTCATATTTTACCTTTTATTTATATTCTGCTTTGATGAATCTTAATGTTTTGTAAGCATTCAGGAACTGGTTCTTTATTGTGTCCATACAGAAATGCAAGGGACTTTAGAAATGAAGATTACTAACTTTTTTTTGGACTCTATTAAAGATAGAGTAATAATTTACTCAGCTGCTGAATATAGTCTCTTTTTGATCTCTTGTCTGTTGATGTTCACGTGTCCAGTGTCACAAGCTAGTGAGGTTTGTTGGATCTTTGGCAAGAGGTGTTTGTGATCGCTGTCAGAACAGCAAGTCCTGATGAAACACCACACAGTAATCTGGACAGGGAATAAGTGGAAGGTGGCAGTGCTGTGGCTCTGATCCTAAAGCATTATTTGAAGCTCTTAGACTTCCATAAATGCAAATCCACTGATTATGTTAAACAAGGAGGGAAAGAGAAGAAGGGCATCAGGTACAGGAGACCCAGTAAAATATGACTGGACAGCCACAGAACAGACTTTGAAGAAAAGATTAGTTACAGGTATAGAAAGAAAAGACATTAAAAAAACTATATTATTTAAGGGAAGGTTGATTGTGTGAAGTTTACTTGATGTCACTTTATGATGTTGGACTTTGATAGAGCAGTAAGAGAAGCTGGGGAAGGAAGGAATTAACCTGTACTGTAAAATGAGAAAACTGGCTAAAAGGGATGTTTCAAGAAAGGAAACTGGCTGGGAGGAATTTAATGAAGTGCTTCAGGCATGACACTAAATGGAGACAAAATTTGGGGGTTTTTTTTGGAAAACATTAAAGAAAGTCTTGTGCTAGCACAATCAATAAAAAAAAGCAGTAGAATTTTGTGCAGGAAAAATAGCGACAACTTCCTGGAAATCAAATGAGTACAAAGAAATAGAAAGGTGCAGCCATTTGGGATTACAAACAAAATTTTTTCATGGAAAGTTTAAAAAAAGATTATAAAGATTATAAAATCAAGGCAAATTGAAAGAAAACATATCTTTGACGATTTACACAGAATTGCCCAATTTTAAAATTGAGGTCTTATAAGATACAGAACAAATTAACTAGAAAAAAAAGGTGGAAGCTCCTCTTCAAGCTAAGATAAGTCTTGAAATGAACTGTAAAATTTTTATTAACAGCAGAGTTCAAGGCAGAGGGCTTTTTCCCTCCCCATCTTTGTTTATTGCTCTGAACATTACTTAGCTACAAAATTACAACTATCATCTACAACTTTATGCTTAAAAAGAAAAAAATTAAAGAGATGCTTTTTATGTTGGTGAGCTATTTCTCCATACTTGAGTTTATAAAGAAATAAGCCCAAGCTGTTAAAGCACAGTTAAAAAAATTAATAGGTGCAAATGCACTGCATTTGTTTCCTTGGAAACATTCTATTGCAGTTTCTTTCAGATGAGATGCAGTCATTTTAAGTAGCATGTATTTAGGAGACCCTAATGAATTTGTCTCTGGATAGCATATAAATATGAAAAAAGGCTGTAGAAACTGGTGGAGCTACTTGCACTTCTGGTTTCTATAGAAACAGCCAATACATTGTCATGTACTGGTGGTATTAGGAAGAACAAGGTAATTAAAATAAGATGATTTATGCAGTGCTTTAGATAACTCAAGTTATTCTTCTCAGAGAAATCCTTCCTGAATCCATGGACAAAAGTTCAAAGAAATATGATGGGGGTATATTTGCACTTGCATAATGGCATTTGATTTTAAATGTTGGCATTCAGGGGTCCTTTCTAAGTGTGAAGGCACATGTTATGTGTCTGTGGCACAGAGGTGAGCAGTCTGCTGTGATTATTTGGGAGCCTCATATGGTGGCATTGCAGATGAAAACCCTACATTTGCCTGTGGACAATCACTCCTGTGCTCCCAGAGGGACTGAACCAAGCCAGGAACAAAACATTCCTTCTTTTGGAGAGGGAATGCTCAGCTGAGAAGCTGTCAGGGAATGGCTGTTCCAGTTTCAGCCCATCTCTAGACAGGTTTTACACTCCCAGTAGTGACCAATACACTTCTGAAGAACAAGAACAGAAAAGCACAGCAAACATCTTTATCACAATTCCCAGCAATGGTTACCCAGGCCTTGCTAACTTAGAGTTTGGGGGCTTCCTGCCTCTTTGTCTTTCTTGGATCACTTTGACTTTTCACACTGTGGAATTGGTTGTGCTTGATCTTTTTGCATCTGCAATTTCATTTAGCAAGGAATTCAGTTTAAATATGTAGTGTTTGAAGAAGCATCTCATTCTGTGAGTATTGAAGCTGCCTTCTGCTCATCTGCAGTCTGAAGTCTCATA
Organism: Sterrhoptilus dennistouni; assembly: GCA_013397095.1. Lineage (NCBI taxonomy): Eukaryota > Metazoa > Chordata > Aves > Passeriformes > Zosteropidae > Sterrhoptilus > Sterrhoptilus dennistouni. Next base: position 1,237,950 of record VWZU01003612.1, on the reverse strand, counting down.
ATGGAGGAAAACACTCTCCTCTGTGCTGCTCAGACTTAATTTCAAATTCTTTCAGTTTCCCCTCAGTCATCTCATTTCTGTAGTAAGAATTCCTTGTTTTTGTATTAAAAACTTTCTCTGAGTTCCTCACAGAAAAGCCATTCTATATCTTCCTGTATCTTTTCCTTTCACTTCTTATCCTATTTGAGATGGGGAGATAATTTTAAATAAAAATGTCTGATGGGAAAATTTCTTTTTATTTTTTAATAAATGGTTGACAATTTCCATCACAAGATTCTTGTGCCTTTTCAAGTGATCTGAAATTGGCTTTAAAAAGAGCCAGTGTACATTGTTCATATCTGAAGTCTTAGAGGTCAATACCAGATTAAGGTTAACCCCTTCTCATCTTAAAAAGTCTTTCTTTCCTTTTAATTATTCTCAAGATCCCTTGATAATCTTGAACTCTATCTCTGAATACAGAGCAGTTACAAATGGGAAAAATAATTAAATAGTAAAGAAAAATAATTTTTTTAACTGCTTGAAGAGAAATACAAGAGATTGATGCAAATGCTTTGCACTACAATAGATAAAATCCCCTTATATTTTGTGACAAAATAAGCTTTTATTTAAGTTAAAATGTACTTTTTGTTACTGTTAATGGTGTAGTACTCTTTCACAGAGCAAATTTAATCAGTCTTCCATTGAACTAATTGTCCAGCATGTCAATTGGAAGAGTCAGGTCCGTGCCAAATCACACAATCTAAAAAGGTAGGACAAGAAATGAAAGAAAAAATATGCCAGATTTTACAGGTTGGAAGCCATGGATGTGGCTGATTAAGGGTGTTTTTTGATGACCAACCATATTGCCTGTAGTCCTTTCCTACATGTCCTCTTATGATGGCCCAGGACAATGACTATAAAAGCACGTTTCTTTCTCATCACTGACATAAACTTTGAGATGCTTTTTGTAAAGAGCACTGCACACAGCATACAAGTGACCAGCATGGAGTTGGGGAAAATTGCAGCTTCTGAATTGCTCATGTGGAGGCTTTGAGATTTCTTGACAAACAGTATACCAGTATGTGCATGGTATGTGCTTAATGCAGAGAAGTATTATGGAAGACCCATCTGAAATACATGCCTTGAATTCAGCATCACAGCTTGCTTTTCATATCACCAGAACCATAAGAATCTGTTTGCTACTGATTTAATTTGCTTAAATTACCATTCTTTTTGAATTCCTGCAGCCATGAACTCCTGCCTTATTGAAGAAGCTTTGTTATTATGTTGAATTGTGTTGACACCAGAAATTATTAGGCCTTCCTTTGAAATTAATTCTTTTATGTCCATAAAATTCCTAGATTGAAGAAGTGAAGTGTGGTTTTCCAGTGCTGATGGGTGATAAGTCTGCAAGTAGGAAAAGAGCAGAAGCTGTTATTAACAAAATGAAGCCAGCAGGGTAGGCAACCTGAGCTGGTGCTTTCCCCAGAAAAGTTCCTCAGGCATGTCGTGAATTAATTGTCTAAGGTAGAACAAAGCAAGTTTAATTATGAGTATTTTCCTGAGCAGGGATGTTGCAATTAGTTATTTTTGAAAGCTGTCTTCATGGGGCAATTGAAATACTATGTATATCAAGTTCCCAGCTGCTATTCAAAGTGTTAATTTACTGTTCTCTGAGTCAGTTCCTTCTGTATGGTTTGAAGATAAAACAGCATGGTTTTTTGAGGTAATTATCAAACATATAGAAAAAGAAGGTCTTTTGTACTAATTTGGGTAGACAGTTCCCTGTTGCAAAGCTAGGGTACACAGGTAATTTGATTAAATATCCTATTAAATAACAGAAAAACAAACATTATTTAATGACTGGTGAAAATATATAAATTGATAGTGGCAGTTTTTGTAAGAGCCCAACAAGTTTTCAGCAAACATTAAAGGTATTTGCACATTACCAACTTCACAGTATCTTCTTTTTCCTTACCAAGAGATGTCTGTTGCTCCAAAAATTGTTAAAAGCAAGTTCAAAACCTAAACCCTTTACAATGCTGGACACACCATATGAATGGATATGTACCCACATTTCACAAGTTTGGGGTTTTTGTAGATGATGAAGATGTAAACAGTATGTCTCCGATTTTCATCTTTGAAATAAGAAAGTATTAAAAATCCCTACCATGAATATCCATTTGGAAGTTTGTTGTCATTTATTGGTCTGTTTTGTTATTCTTCATTTCCCAGCACTAACTGGCCTTTGCTTTTGGCTCTTTGTCCCTGTTTCTACACTTGTGCTGCCCCCATGCTCTTGCTCCTGCTGACTCTGTGGTTGGGTCTTGCACTTCTCAGAAGGTACCTGCTGCTAAGTAGCTGCCTCCTCAGTCTGTCAGGGTGGTTCTGCCTTTTGTGTCCACTTCCCTCAATTTAACTTCATTCTTCTCCTGCAGTTCCTACAGCTGCCAGGTTTCTGTATGGTTTTCATTTCTCATTCCAGCCAGCTATTATATTTTGTGGAGGTTTTTCTCAGTTTTGGGGTTTTTTTCATTTTTGCTCCTACAAAATAGCTTCATTTTCTACTTTACTAATGAACTATAGACTTCCTTTTATAACTCTGTGAAGAAATATGCATGGTGATTTCTCCATAGAGAAAGTGGAGGCTATAAATATGGAAATATCCCTTTTGGCTTTACAAAGTGTAATTGCTTTGTATATTATGCAGATTCTGAGGCTGTAAAATCTGATGAGAGCAAGTAACACATTTGTATATTCACTGTCTTAAAAAAGCAGGCAGATTGCTGAGAAATGTGCAACTCTTTGAGTGTGCAGGTTTACATCTTGTTGATGTTATTATAGGGTGTGTAGGGTGCTTGCATGGCTAAGGTTCTTCACCAGATGCAAACATGATGTGTCTAGGCTGTATATTTCACAAAAGCTGTGAAAAGCAACTGGAGCAGCTGCTGCCGCCATCCTTCTACATGCTGAGATTCCAGGAAGCTGAGCTGGAAGGGGCCTCAGGACATCCACAAGTAGATCATCACCCTAAAGCAGGATCAGCTTTCTGAACATTTTCCCAACAGTCATAGATCTTTTGAGTTTGAGGCAAGAAATCAAGAAGTTCTCATGCTATGTTTGGTACTTGAAATGATTTTTCTTTTACTGGTGAAAGTGTAAACCAGGGGTATAATTTAGGATATTTCACTGTGACACCTGAAAATTGTTTGTTTGGTGTCTATTAAAAAAAAAAAAAAAGTATCTGCAAATGGCCTGGGCCCTGAAGTCAGTCGTCAGTAGGTATATAAGGGGTATCAGGTAGGCACTGAAATGCCTCACAGAGTTGGGAGTCATTTCAGGATAATGCTTCAAGTACTTTCTCCACTCTCTTGGTTTTCTAGTGACATTTGAAGAAGGACTAACCTCTGAATACCCATTAGAAGTGCAGGCAGATATGTTTTTAGCTATGTAGGAGAGAGAGATATTCAGATATTAATAACTAGGAGTCTTCCCATGTCCTAGTTTCAAGGATCACCATATTCAGAGACATGGTTTGCTTTGATCTGGCCACTTGCCTTGAAGTTTCTCTTCACTGGAGGCAAATCAGAGAAAAAAGAAAGTAAAAGTATTGATTTGCAAAATTCAAATTAGACAACATAGATACAGAATTTCATTAAGAAAGATGGAAAGAAAGGAAATTCAAATTGTTTGTGTGTTCCTTAGAATAATTAAAAATGTCTCTTACTTTTTCAGTTAAAATATCCAGAATCTTGCGTCTGACACCCATTTCTGCATGGATCTAACCCACTTTTTGTCTAATCGGAGTCTCCCCAGGTGTCCCCTCTCCTCTTTTCCACATAACTCTTTGTAAGAAGGGGGTTTCCATCATCTTCCACTCTTTAAATCTGGAACTTGGTCACCCCTAAACCCTTTTTTCTCAAGCTGAGCAAGCCCAGTTCTCTCTGCCATTCCTTAGCAGCTTCCCAGTCTTTTGAGCATTTTTACTGCCCTTCTCTGGTCCCTCTTCAGGCTGTCCCCAAGTCTGTCATACAGCATGGCCAAAACTGAACACAGTGTTCCAGATATGACTTTAAAAGAGCTGACAGGAGGGGGACAATGACAATCTCTGCTAGTGAGGCCCTTGTTGATGTCCCCCAGCAGCTAGTTGGATTTCTTTGCTGCAGCTGCACACTCTTCACTCGTGTTGAGCTTGTTGTCCGTGAGGATCCTCAGGTCCCTTTCACTTTCTGGCTGAGCACACAGCTCCAGCTCCTCCTGGTTGTTCCCAGGCTGTATGTGTGGTATGCAGACCCCTGAGGTGTTTGGTCTGCTGGTTTTCATCTTGGGAGGCAGCTAAGGAACACTTGTTGCTGCTCTGGTTGGCCTGGTTTGCCCCCAGCTGGTTGCAATGATGTGTTTAGTGTTGCCACTTTGGACACCCCAAACTCCCTGAGTCCTTCATTTTAAAGCCCAGCTCACTGGGTGGGACTGCTTGCTGCCAAGGATTCTTCTGCCTCTTCTAGGGAATCTAGAAGAGTTCATAATATTGAGGGGAGTTTGTGTAGACCCAGCTTCACATTGTGTTGTCTGAAGCTCTTTCTGGATCTTACTCTAATTCCTTGGTAATTTACAACAGACTCTTTTGTTTATATAAATATAATATATAAATTGTACAAACTTATGTTTTTTAAAATATAATTTAATTTTCTTGTACATAGATTCTTTATGTACATTGACCAAACTATTTGAAACACTAGTTTGTCAACATTTTTAATTGAGTTATCTTTTGATGTTTAAAAATAATATATAATTTAATGGAGATAATTATTCATGCAGAGGGAAAGCATAGGTTATCAGGTTCTAATCTGTCAAGAAATAACTATCTGTTTTGTCCACTAGGTGCTGAGGGTGTACAAAGCTGCAGTACAACAGACTTTGGATATACTCTTCCTGCCTGAAGGAAGAGAATTTCTTACAAGCACAGATGCAGTAAGCCGAGACTCAGCTGACCGCACCATCGTTGCCTGGGACTTCCAAAGTGCTGCCAAAGTCTCCAATCAGATCTTTCATGTAAGATTAACAACTATTGTTGGTCAGATAATGATTTAATATTTCATACTTGTCAGTGTAGTAAAAAAAAGCGTTTGGTTTTCAATAAGGTCTTGTGATGTATAAGATGCCTTTAATGTAAGTTGATGACTTTCTTTGTTTTTATACATAACACTCAATTGTTATTGAAAAATAACCTTGAAGATGGAGAGGTCTCCTTGTGTTTAAAATATTTACATTTCAGTGCTAATTCATTGACATCTAAGCTATATTTAGGCAATGACTCTGCAGTGTCATTGTGATTTGCCAGTGGTGCATGGCAGTAGCTGCTATAGTGCAACGTTTCTTTTCCCACACTTTTTCATACATTGTTGATCAGCTGCAATAAGGGCTATTGACAAACTGAGTTTAATATTCACATAGTGATAGCAATCTGATATGTGCTTATAAATACCTAATACAGAATAATCACAGAGGCAAAATTTGCATTTATCAGTGCAGGTGCAGTATTTCTCAGACACCTAACCAAGCAAGACATTTAATGGACTAAATCGTCTAGAAATGCTGATGGCTTCAAAGGAGATTACCAAGGCAGTTAATAGAAAATTTCAACTCTCTGGGTCTTTTTTGAAAACCCAAGTCTAATATCCTAGTAATATAATATGATTGGATTGTATATAGATGTTCTTTGGCTGACATGAACAGTACTCTTCTGACAAGAACACATAGTTGATGATTCAATGGGATTGTTTCATGCTTAATTTCCAGAATTGTGTCTTTGTACAATATTGGATCTATCAATACCTTGGATAGACAATAGGAAAAGAAAAAAGAAATAACTGAATATATAAATTACAGACCAGCGTGGTTCAGCATCAAGGAGTAACAAACAAACATGACTACAGAATCTCTGAAGTGGATTTTTCACCCCCTCTGTTTCCCCCCACTTTTCTGCACTGCGAATAAACAAAATGTGATGATGACTTTGCAAATTCTGCTTCACTTTTCTGAATTTCACCTTTGAAACCTTTGAGGTGGGAGTGAACCCCTCAGCTCTCCAAACAGATTAAATTCCAACAGGACTTGATCTGTTGCTTGTCTGCATTAACAAATGAATAGTTAACAACTCTAAAATAACCCATTACTAAAACATACCCAGCATGACAGCACCGTGCTCCTGCAGATTGTGTTGTGCTTTCTGGTCCCATACTTCTAGACCCAGTTGCTTTGCAGAAACACACAGTTGCACTGTGCCCAATAATTTATAGTACCCAGAACTTCGTTCCCAGTCCTTCACTTCCAACTCACACAATAAAATCAACCTGATGTTCCTCCCGCTCTACCACACAGCCCATAGTGTCCAGTGGTCACTGTCATCCTGGTGTTCTTCACCTGCAGATGGATTCTGCAGCCAAAGCTCTCATGGCATCAAAAGTCAGCACTATGCCTGCTAGGCTGAAACTAGAAGAGTTTTGGAGCTGGTGGAAGCTTTGTGAGAGCAGTTGATTTTTGAGGGAGTCATCGTGCAGAGTTTTGAAAGTAATCTTAATTCAGTCTTAAATAGGAACTGTACAGTAAAGGCAAGTCTTACTAATTACTGCAGATATTTATGAGTCTGCAGCCAGCAGCAGCCCACATCACTGTCATAAGGAGGTTAATAATGATCCTTTTTTTTCCTTCTTCTTTTTTATAAGAGTGGGATGGGAAAAGGTGTCTGTTTCAATCAGATGTTTTCTGTTCCTGTCAGTCTGGCCAGAACTGGAAGGATGGAGGATTTAAGAACTGTACAAAGTAGCATGGAAAGCACAGTATGGCTGTGGAGGAAGGGATATGGGAGAAAAAGATTCACTTTCGTATTCAAACTTTGGGTTTCCTTGGTTTTCCTTTGAGCAGGAAGAGGATGATGGAGAATCATCTGGTTGAGGTTACCTTTCTGCAGCTGTTCTGCAGTATAATTATGGCTCAGAGAGAGAGGGGATTTTGGTCAGTATCTTGGAAAACGGATATAGGTTTGATTTAGCATTTGTCCTGATGTAAAACTTCCACTGGTTTGTAGTAAGTTAAGTGTCTTTCTATAATGTATATAGGAGATGACTTGTCTATACCTTGTCCTTCATGGTCCCTCAAATATGTCAAGAGAAAACTTGAATCATTTGAACTAATCTTCTGTTTGATATAATAAAACTTCCTTTCAAATAATTTTCAGGAGCGTTACACTTGCCCAAGTCTGACCCTGCACCCAAAGGAGCCTGTGTTTGTTGCTCAGACCAACGGGAACTACATGGCTTTGTTTTCTGCCCAGCGACCCTACCGAATCAACAAAAAGAAAAGATACGAAGGACACAAGGTATCCTTCCCCACCAGGAATTCAGTATCTAAGTTTAAAAGGAAGATAGATAGCAAAGCACCTTTGCTTTTTAATATATCTGCGAATAGTGTTTTATTATAAATCAGTGATAGGTATTAATTGGCTTCATTTGCTTTCCCATGTGCCAGTCTATTTTTAATCATATGCACTCTGAAGAAAATAGTTATTAGAAGACTTTATGAATGCTTAATGTCTTGATTAAATAAGTTTTTTTGATATAGCTGTGTCTTAATAAACACCTGGAAATCTATAGTATATATTTATTTAAAGATATGCATGTTCTGTACTATATTAATTTTCAGTGTACCACAATGAACTTTTCTAATCAGCATCAAGAGTTTGTTATTGTTTTTCACAGGTGGAAGGATTTGCAGTGGGCTGTGAATTTTCTCCAGATGGAACACTTTTGGTGACAGGAAGTTCAGATGGCAAAGTGTTTTTCTACAACTATCATACTTCGAGGATTATTCGCACTTTGTCTGCACATAAAGAAGCTTGTGTGAGTGCAATATTTCACCCAGTCCTGCCATCGCTCCTTGCTACATGTGATTGGGCTGGAGAAATCAAGGTCTGGCAATAACAAGCAGAATTACTTTAGGATGTCTCTCTCCTGTTAGTCTGTCAGAGGCTTAGGAAATAAGCCAGAGTATGGAATGTGAAATTCTGTTGGGATGTGTTGTAAACAGGAAAGAGACTGTTGTCTTTTCTTCTGTGACCTCTATGTTTGTGCTTTCATAATGCAGTTAAGGTGGTTTTGTGGTTAGCTGTTGAGCAAAGAAGTGGTCCTACACTCTCCCTCAACTCTGGAGACAAATTTTTAACCTTTTGTGTCAATCTTCTGGTGCTCATCCAGTCCTCTTCTGCTTTGAGCAAGCACCTATATCTAAGAAAATTATAGTTCTTTTTATGCATCCTTTCAATGCAGCTTTCTTAGACCAGGGTTTATAATAGAATCATAGAATCATTTGGGTTGGAAAAGGCCTTTAAAATCATTGAGTCCAAGCTTTAACCCAGTACAGCCAAATTCACTACTAAACCATGTCTCATAGTGCCACATCTGCAAATCTTTTAAATATCTCCAAGGATGGTGACTCCATTTTCTTCTACTGGGCACTCTGTTGCAATACCTGACAACCCTTTGGCTGAAGAAGTTTTTTCTATTACCAATCTCTCACAGTATGAGACTGTTTCCTCTTGTCCTCACCGAAAGTTGAGGACATACTATTTAGCAGAGGATGATGTTCAGATCAGTTAATATCTATTCCATCTTCCTGAGATGTTTCTTCCCAGTTTTTGGAACTAGTTTAGTTCCCTGACCGGATCAGTGGAGGATCAGAGAAGCAATACTGTAGTTCAAGGCAAAACAACTTCTATGCATAAGCGGGAAGGTCACAGGGCAGGTGGGACTGCTTCTTCTGGTAATGCATAGCTCAACTTCTGAGAGTTCCAGGGAAAGGTGTAGTTTGAACCTAATTTTGAAGTCAATACATTTGTGTTTTTGAAATCCTGATATTTAAACTTGAGTTTTAAACTTACTTTTATGACTGTATAAAACCAAAATGAAAGTCTGTATAAGTTTTTTAAGGAAAAAATAAACTTTTTTTTAAATACATGCTATGTCTTATTATTCTTAACAATTTAGTACACAAGCCTATAATGGAATTGATGCTTGGGAGGTGAAAACAATTAACATGTTACACTAATTATTGCAAACACATATGCATTTCTCCATAGTTCTCATTTGGACACAGAGAATTACCATCATGCTATTCAGTGCAGGGGAGGTTCTTTGACACTCAGACAGGAGCTGGGCTATTCTTCAGCAAATATAAAGTTCATTAGGCCATTACTGTGTATTTACATATATAGAGATTGTTTATAAGTGTATTTTAAATTTGTGTTCCCTGCACATTCTAAAGTATTCTAGAAAATACTTTATTTGCATATGTGTGTATATATATGAAAAATAATATGTCTATGCATCACATAAACCATATGTATTCCTGATCATGACTCCATATGCACATGTGTTATCTTGTAGTGAGTGCTGTAAGCTTATCTTGTCTTTGGTCTGGGTAGTCTGTAAAGGTGTTTTAACATACACAGGATAATTGTGCTGAGTAAATTGTCTCTGTCATGGAATCCAGAAACCATGTATAGTAGCAACTTTTCCTCTGTGGCATCTTTTTTATTCTTCTGATTTTTCATATTGGAGCAAATGCAAGGGGTTTCTATCCACTTTTTGCAGGCTCAGTAAAAAAAGCTTTTTCAGAAAAATTTTTTCAGAACACCCTTGTGAACAGCAGACTTCAATTAATTGATGAGCATAATTTACTCCATTGGCTTGTAGTTTATGTTCCTTATTGCCTGTAGTGAAAAATAAGCCTATACCAAGACTGTGGGCCCAGTTGTATTGTTTGGAGTCTGGACTAAGATATTGTGGCTGCATGGTTTTAATCACCTTTTCAACAGCTATGACAAGTTTTAACATAGGGCATTAAACTTAAGTGAGTCTTACAATGAAAAACCAACTTTATCTTTGTTTCCCAGGTTGCTCTTTATTTCTTGCTTTCTTGTTCAGCTGTGAGCTGTTCAACAGGAGCCTGAAGTTTGCATTTTTCTTCACTGTGCCTCCAGTACACAAGCCAGCTGTACCTTTAAATAGAAACTTGTTCAGTGGTTTTAGAGTTACTCCTAATTCAAGCTGTGGGATCCTCATAAAAGTCAGAAGGATGTCAGCTGGAAGTGAAGCAGCCCTTGCCTGTTGCTAGGCAGGCTGAGTCCCAACTGCACGGCATTTTCCAAGGTGGTGGCCCTGTGTTCTTCCCTCCTGGTGTTTTAATTCAAAATTTACAGTTACCACTTTAAAACTTTGGGCAGCCAGGTGTGTCTTATATGAAGGGTGGGCAGCACTGTAATTGTTCCTGTTACAACCTGTATTCATCTCCATAGGAGATGATCTGTTATTTTGTTAAGTGCAGCCTTGAGAAAGGCCTCTGAAATAAATGTGAGCTCATGGTAGAAATGCCTTCATGGATGAGGCCTCAGCTCATGTGAACTCTTCCCTCTATCTGAGTGAGCCCTCAGCACACTCAGCCTCAGTGAGAGCCCATTTGGGTAGAGGCAAGGTCCTGAGAGAGCAGTCTTTGGAAATCATTGCTGAGAAAAGTAACTGCATTTTGTATTATTCCCCACGTTGTTGCTTAAGTTTAACTTGTGTGCTGAGGCATGATTCTGGTGTCTAGAATTTAGCCCCCCTGAAATTATATTGCAGCTGTAAATTGTAGACTGTTTGAGGGGTGAAGAGGGAAGGAAAAGCTTAAATTTGATTAAAGGTAGTAGAGAAAATAAAAGAAACCTGATATTGTATAATCTTAAATAATATTGAAGTTAGAATTGCATTTGTGTCAGATTTCCAAGATGGCTGGAGTTTCATTACTTAGAAGATCCAGTCATAGGTTTTATAATGCAATGAAATTATTTTCACAGCACTATCTCCTTAAAATCTCTTTCTAATATGAAACTGATTAAGACATAGACTGAAATTTAGTCATTTAAAATATTTTAGAAGAGTGGTGTCAATTGAGTTTTCATTATGATTCAAACACAAATTCTTCCTTGTTATCTTATGTAATGAACTGTAATCAAAAACTATCCACATTATTCCGTCACTCTGCAATTACCAAATACTGTTTGGGCTGCAAACAAGGATTATTATGGTCAGATGAAGCTTTTAGAATGTAATGAATTGTTGGTTAATTAATTTTATTCATAAAATTGTAATGTATAAATTTTTGCATCTCGCTTTAGGAGGAATTCTTTTAGTTTTATATGGGGCTCTCTAGGGCATCGTATGTTAGAGCCAAGGCAGAGTTTTCCAGCATTTTGAAATGTCTAGACTGTGTAGATAAACAAGCCAGATTAATTTTAATCTATTTTGTACTGTACCAAAAAGTAATAATGCCAGTCTCTACCACTTTATTATTTGCTACTGGAGCATTATTAATTTGGGGTGTCAGAGGATGCAAGCTATTCAACTATCTTTATCTCAAAAACCTGCTAATTAGCAGACAGTTATTAGAATCATTGTGTTCACTCAGCTGAAATACTGTTGGTGAGTCACTATATTTCAGCTATTGGCTTCATCATAGAAATAAGGTATGGCATTACAATGGGGTTACTCTTTCTGTAGGGGGCAGGCAGCTGTAAAGATACAATACTACAGCAGAACAGAACAAACCAGGCAGATCAAAAACCTGTAGGATCTCAAATTACCCATTATCCTTACATAAGAGTTTGGCCTGCATTCTACTGAAAATATTTGCTCTTCCTTCTTCAGCTAGCCTTGATCTCGGTCTCTTAATCCCAGCTCCTCCTAGTCACTGCTTGCATCCTCACCATTTAATTTTCATTTTTTCTGTCCTTGTCTCAGCACCTTGTCTTCTGCATTTAAAGGTATAGCAGTCTATGTGCTTACACCACATTAGTTTTCTCTTATTTTTTTACTTTGCTCTGACTTGAGACTTTCCGGCTTTCATTCCAGCTGTCATCAGAAAGGCAGGCAGAAATCCTGGAGCACTCTGCACTCCATTCTTCCCGGTTTTCCACTTTTAATGAGGCTTATTACTTTTGTAGAGTCTCCCGTTTTCTTAGCCTCTCCTCTATCTTCTTTCTGCCTTTGATTACTGCTTTACTGTCTTGCAGATCCTTTTTATTATGTGAGTTCCTACAAGGCTTACCTTGTACAGAGTGTATTTTTTGTGGAAAAAAAATAACAAAGAAACCTCACCCACCAACCCTCAGAGTTATTGTCACTTACAGTGCTTTAGTTCACAGAGTGCACAAACTACGTTGCCCTCAAACAAATTTAAATGAGATGTGATCTAAGACCGTATTTAATATGTCTCAGCTTGTGGGACTAGACTGGAGATAGTTCAGAGTATCCCCTACTCCCCCAAATGCTTTTACATTAGATACTGTGATTTCAGAAGTGAGACAAACTACACATTTACTCCTGTTGGGCTTTACTACTTGCAAACATGAATGTAGCCTCAGGAGCTTCAAAGAGTCTTTGGTGTTTTCCCCTTTCTTTGATAAATTTCTCACTGCTCTCTTCATAACTAACCACTCTGTGCAGACTAGCCATAGTCTGATGTTTTCACACTTTGAAGAATTGAAATGCAGGGAGTTAGTTTATGAGGGGAAAGGAAGGCAACTTTAGAGGTGCTTGATCTCCAGTGGCAGTAAGATGAGCTGGCCCTCCCCCAGAGCTGGATGACTCCTGCCACGTGTGCAGAATGACTCCCAGCTGGGACAGAGCAGCCTGGCACAGGATGGGAATGATGGGTCTCTGGAAGGGGGTAGAACTCCCTGTACTGGATTTAGGTGGAGGTTTAATGGAACTCTGCTTATTCATCTCCTTTTCCCAGTCCCTGGATATCCTACACAAGCTTATTTAGAAGCTGACCAGAAGTTACCCAGGTACTGCACAGAAATTATAAAGTTTCATCCAACGGTAATTCCCACTACATTTTCACAATTTTGCATAAGTGCCTCTTAAAATCAATCTAAAAAATTTTTCGGGAAGACTTTGGAGAGGGTTGAAGTTCACCAAGGTTGAAAGTGCCTGAAGTTATGGTCCAGACAGTTTCAGCTAGATCCATTTGTCTCCAATTTCCATCAGCAGGGCAGCAAAACTCAGGTAACATCCTGAGGAAGATTTCTACTGAGAAATTGTTTGAAGTGCATCCTTAGAAGAGCAGCTTATGTAACAATTTGTGCTAAAGTGTGCCTTCTTTAGTAGAAACTGGCTCACATTGAGAAAGCAATTTCCTTAGGTTCAGGTTAGTACCACTTGTTTATAAGCAAGTAGCAAAGAATTGCCTCTGAATATCATTTAGATATATCTTCACCATGAACTATGTTATTTTTATGTTTTATTACATAACCACCTCCTTTGATGGTTTGCCGCTAAGAGTTGTAAGTAAACTCCAGAGCTCTTCCACCTCATGGTCCATAGGAAATTATTTAAGTTGAATATGAGGTAAAGAATGCCATAGCTTACACATACATTATAATTTATATATATATATATAATAGAGCAAATGAAATATTGTGATTCGTTCCCTTTCCTTGCTTTTTAAATCCTTGCTAAGGCAAGTTCTGGTTTTTCAAAAGAGTTTCTTATAAATCAAGATAAAAGATCTATTACCCCCAGCAAGTCTGGATGGTTAATTTGCACATCTTTGCTATTTGTTTTAATGCATACAACTACTTTAAATGCAGATATCAGTTCAAATCACATACTGCTTTTAGCACAAAAATGAAAATGTTTATTATGCCATTAATATGAAACATGCACTCTGTGAACTGTAGGCATACCATGGACTAATTTTTCTTTGTTGCAACCTCAAACAGATAATTTTTTGACCAGATGCATAACCTGAGAATCTGGGCAAAAGCCATGAAGTGAAATCTTAATCATATCCAAAATCTCATCTTTACTCTTCTCTGGGCAGCAGCCTGGCTGGGCTGGACCTGAGCAGAGCTTCCACTTGTCAGAGTCTCCCATTAGCATCCTGGGGTAACTTCCTGGTCCATTTCAGATGGGGAAACCTTGCTGCACTCATTCTGTGACCTTGCCAGGGCTGTGAAGCTGCAAGGCAGGACTGGGACAGCCTCTCGCTGATAAACCTGCCCTCGACTGTGTGACTTGCTCAGGCTGCTTTGCCATGCTAGCCACAACCAAGAGCTTTTCTTTGGCCTGCACTGCAATTATTTATAAAAACTAACATAAATTTGCTGTAATTTGTGGCTGTGCTTGCAGGACAACTTCTCAGCATTTCAGTGTTCAGTTAGTACCTCTGGCACTGCTGTTGCATTCTGGTCACGGCTGCTTCAGCGACAGGTGAATTGCAAAATTCACCTGAGTAGCTGTGTACTTCCTTGGATAATTGGTGTTCTGAGAGTTTACTGAGAAGGCAGTGGAGACAACATGTCATTATTAAAGTAAAGACAATGCTTTTGGGATTCCAGAATCTGGTTTAATTTACATTTGGACCTCTGGTCTCTACTTCAGAAGTGCAATTTTAAATAATCTTTTCATTAATGACGTATACAATGTTTTCCTTGTTTTTCAACATAATAGCTGAACTACCACATTAATTATGCATCTTTGGGGATTTTTTTATTTGATGCATTTTGAATGCCCTTCAGAGAGAGAGAGGTTTGCAAGTCTGACAAGAATACTCTGAGGGAATGAGAAATTTCTCCTGTTACTTTTCCAGTTGCTTATAGTAAGTTGAATGCTCTCATTGGTGCAACTGAACTAAATCCACTGGAGTAACAGAAAATGTGTCCTTTGTTTACAAAAGAAAAGTGTTACTGAACCTGGGTTCAAATGCTTGCATTTTGGTCAAGACTCATGGTTCAACACTTTTATACAAAATCTTGCATTCAAATTTGGATATGCTCATAGAAATGAGTCAGGGGAGGCTTAGTTTAGATATCAAGTTTTACGTGCAGAGGGTGGTTGAGCACTGGAACAGACTCCCCAGGGAGTCTGTGCTACTTGGTCATGGCTCCAAACCTAACAGAATTCCAGGAGTGTCTGGACAATGTTCTCAGGCCCATGGTGTGACTCTTGGGGTGTCCTGCCAGCAGCTGGACTTGGTGGTCATAGTGGGTCCCTCCCAACTCAGAATATTCTGTGCCTCTGTGATTCTGTGTAATGCTTGACATGTGAAGTGGCTCCTGGGCTTGATGTTCCGCAAATGAAAACTCCTGCTTTCCTGGTGCAATGAGTCTCTTTGGGCCTTGGCACTACAGAGATTGCTTTGCTCTTCATGTTATGTTGCTGCAGGAGCATGTAACAGGGAGCCCTCAGCCTCCTTTCCTCCCCGTATTCTCTACCCTCCCATTTTCCATAGATTTTATGGGATGCCTAAGCATTCCCTTGGGAACTGCAATCCTAAAAAATAAGGATAATGACCTTTTCGTTGTGTTTTAAACTGCCTTTTACTTAGGTGTCTGTCAAGGGTATAATTTCAGAGAAATTGTATTCTTTTTAATCTGCCCTGAGATCTGATGGTACCATTTTAATTTGAGTTAGGAAGCCTAGCTATACTTAGCTTTTCACCAAACTCCTCTAGTTTAATAAACTTGCATTTAGTTTTGCGTTAATTATTTCTGAACCTGAGATCTTCTTGAAAGGTGGCAACTGAATGAACAAATACAAAATAGTTTCATGAGAGAACTTGTCAGAGGAAAAAATTTGGCAATAATTTGAGTAAATGATAGAAAAAATATCAATGGACTCTTCAGCTATTTTCTAGAGAGATGTTATTTTTTTATAACATAAGGACTCATCATTTGCTCCTGAAATTAATAGCTCTGTTTTTATTTTTAACATTCATAATTAGACATTAATTTGCTCTCTGAATGCTTGCATTTCAAATTCTACAATCATTCCCTTTTGAGCAAGTACTACTCTGAATCTCTGGGAGAAAAATTCATGACGATTAACTATATTTGAAGTGTTACGACATTATCTGGGTGATTTATTTTTGGATTCACGTGGGACACAGTCCCATCCATGAAGTCACTGTAAGAGTGCAGGCAATCCAATAAAGGCTTCCACAGAACTTCACTGTGCAGGTCTAACCCTCACAACCTCCTACACTAACTTCTTGTTTCTGCTTTTAAATGTAACTTTTGCAACAGGTCTCAAGAATTGTTTTCAATTGCCTCATGTTTCCTTGGTTTTTTCCACCTCTGCTGGTTCTATTGTTTCTCTGTTTGTCATTCCTCAATTACTCCTCCAGGACAATGAATGAATGACTGTGATGCACCTTTCCCTTCATGGGCACAACCACAAAGAAACCTCATGCTGGGAGACTTTCAGCCATCAGTATTTTCTGGCCTGCAGACAACATACTGAAGTGTGGTGGAAGTATTTGTGGCTGGAACGTTATTAAGTACATATCAACACAAGAGAGGCATCACTGGTCCCTCTGTTTGGAATGCCATCTCCCACCAAATAATGTGATGCTGCTTTGTGAAGAAGGCATACATGAAATACATTCTTTCATGTTCATATAGGTGTGGTGCCTAGTTTTTCAGAAAATAGCCTGTCATCCAGGCAGCTCTTTAGGAACATTTTCCAGTGTTATGACCTGTACAACCAGTGAGATGATAAAGTTTGATTTCTCTTTAATACCTCTTGGTATCTTGTTACCTATTGGTGCATCCAGGATGTAGGTGATAGACTTGAACCTCTTCTGCTTTATCCCTGTAACACACTGAAAACATAACAAAAATGTATTTTTTTAAAATTGGATCATAGTACAAGTGGTGCTGAAATCTTGCCCACAGAACACCACTTCACAGGAGAAGGTATCAGGGTGAGAAAAGCATAATGCATTTACCACTTTTTTCTGTGGCTTCCCAGATGTGGGGTTTTGTTTCAGGTCCCATGTGCTGGAATGCTGGGTGCCAGAGCTGTGTCCTCTTAACAGCAGAGCCAGCTGTGTCTGAGCCATCTGTTGTGCCTGGACAGCTCTCACAGGGCTCCTCAACATTGTGCAGAGGGAAGCAGGAATCAGAGGAGGCTGGAAGGTGAAGGTTTGAGTGCTCAGCCCTCTCCTGCATCATTAGGCAGCTGAAATACCCTTGTGAAGGCTGCAGGGGAGAACCTCCACTGGGCTGTTTGTAATTGAAAGTCTCTGCTGCATTTGCATGGGATTTCTCAAGCTTTGGAAATTGTTCTTACAAGGTTTTGGAGAATCACAGAAAGGCTTGGGTAGGAAGGGACCTTAAAGCCCATCTAGTTGCAACCCCCTTGCCATGGGCAGGGACACCTTCCACTAGACCAGGTTGCTCAAGGCCCCATCCACTCTGGCCTTGAACACTTCTAGGGATGGGGCATCCAGAGCTTCTCTGGGCAACCTGTGCCAGTGCCTCACCATCCTCACCCTCAAGTAAAGAATTTCTTCCTAACATCTAATCTAAATATCTTCTTTCAGTTTAAAACCCTTGTTCCTTCTTGACCTATCACTGTATAAAATGTTGTTCTCCTTCCATTTTATAAGATCCCTGTAAGTACTGGAGGGTCACACAGATCTCCATGGAGTCTTCTCTTCTGCGATTTGAACAGCTCCTACTTTCTCAGCCTTTCCTCAGGGGCTCCAGCCTTTGGAGAGTCTTCATGGCTGTCCTCTGGATCCACTTAAACAGGTCCCTGTCTCTCTTATGGTGAAACCAGGACATACTAACCACTGGTTGTGTAATCTACATGGTCCCAAGGCACAGGCACAGGGCAAGGTGTTTATTTGCACACCTTTATCCAAGATGAATCTAAACCTGTGACAAAACTGTCCCTTTGCAGAAATGCTGGGATGCAGAAAAAAAAGGTACAATTTGAAGAAGGAAAGCAAACTGCTATACACTTTTGTATTGCACTACTGTTTTCAGGAAATGTTTGGAATGCTTTAGTGCAATAAATAAAAGTAATAGAGCTAATAGGTTGCCTTGAACCTGTTATGAAGAGGGAAATAATAAGCAGATCTCATATTCCAGGAGGTTGAACACATCAGGTGTCAGCCTGACATAATGACATCTCTACTGCAGGCTGCAGTCTGTCTGAGGCAGGAGTGTTTCCTACAAAGAGAGCATCATCCAGGGGAATCAGTTCCTCATCTTTCAAGGGATTACACTGCTTAACAGACACATTTGTTTCCCACTGTAATGCTATTGTACAGTTTTCTGTACTGATTATTTTCGGTCTTTAAATTGGGGTTTTATTTGTGTTTTAGTAGTCTGAATTTAATGTCTCTTTGCCTGGGGTAAGAAGTGAATACCTTGCTTTTATAATACAGCCAATTCACCTCTCAGGTTTCACACCAAATGCTGCAGGATTGGAACTCATCTAAATTACTAATAAAATAATTTCAGTTGGAATGAAATTGTCATAATGTAATTATATAATAACATATGTGCATAATATAAGTATTGGGAATAATACATATACATTTGTGAGCGATATGGTGGAAAATATCTTCCTCCTATTAAAAATGTGGGCATACATGCAAAGATAAATGACTGGCCCAGCAAAAATCTCTGCTGTTTTTCTAGGCAAACAATCCCAACACAGCAGTCCAATGGAAAATCATTTGTTAAATAGAATTCAGAACAGGTCACTGTAGCTGCTGGGAGGGTTATGCTGACGAGAATCAAGATCAGTAGTTTATCTACAGTTTGTATTCTAATTTGTTGAAATTCCTGAATAATTTTAATGTGATTCAAATGTGTAAGGCACTTAAATGTGGCATTCCATAGCCAGAGAGCACAGTCTGTGTGTCCTCAGTAGGTTTAAAATGAGCCCTAAAGCCTTTATAAGATTTTCTGTGTGGGAAGTCTCTAGAATGGCTAGAGGCATGAATTGAATATACTGTAAATAAACTGTGGCATGAAAACTTTCACTAGTGCTCAGGGAAGAGAGAAAATGCTGATGAATGTCAAAACTGTAACATTTGAATGCAGTGGGTAGCTCCTGCCTGACACACATAGGAGCAGAGAAAAATTGATTAATTCAGCCAGCACAATGAGGGGGAACCCTGACTCTGACACTGCCATTAAATAGGAAAAATTCTGACAGGCAAGTCAAGTTATGCTATGTGTTTTTTTCACCACTGTTGTACATTTCTGAGGAGCTGCTGCCCTGATGCCTGCTCTGCCGATGTGATTCTGCAGCATCAGGGGACACCATGATTTTCTCAGGTCTGCCCTGTGAGCCCCCAGGAAAACAGATTCCTCTCCTGATTTCCAGTCTCTATTTCTTGGACAACAGGAAGCAGACTCAGCAATAATAATGGCAAGATAACTGTAACCTTGGTCTTGAGAGTCTGGGAGGTTCCCAGGCTTGGTTGCTGTTTCTCCCTTATTTTCTGATGGTCTGACTTCATTCTGTTGTCTGTTGTTTGTGGCTGTGCAATGCTAGGCTAGGGCTGTGTACCCCAAGACACGAAATGGAGACATGTTCCTCTCTCTCTTGTGCTCTTGCTTCACTTTTTACCTCCTCCCACCCCCACCAAGTATCACAGCCAGACAGCCCATGGAATCTCCGTCACTGATGTAATGAGGGAATGTTGCTTTGTGGATGTAACTATTATCACAGCATCTGTGTAGCAACTGAGAGACTTAAAGGCATCGTCTGAGGCTGGTGCTGGTTCAGTTGGGATCAAAATCTGTCTGTCACCAGCCTCTGAAAGAGTAGCTGGGGAAGAGGCTTTGCTAGTTCCTGTCTGCCAGCAATGTTGCAGTCATGAGGCTTTTCCCAGGCTCTTTCTTGCCAGTTGTGCAGCTCCTGCAGAGGGTGAGTGGGCTCTGCAATGAAATGGAAAGCCTTTCTCAGATGGGGGTACTTCCTTATCACCTCCTTAGCAGCTTTCCAGTCCAATGGCCTCTCTAAACAGTCCTGCTTCTTTGAAGTCGTCCCTGTTTTGTTGTTTGCTTGGGTTATTTTTCTTCAGTAAGAGCTATTTCTTTCAGTAGCTGTGTGAAGCTTTATCTACTCAGCAGGAGAATATCCAGAGCAATTCCTAAGTATCAATGTCTAGCTAGTGTGGATGGCACTAATGGAAGAAGGTGCAGATGTGCCAAGGAAGTTTGTGGCCAGGGTGATTCCTTTTTTGAATTGCTCTTTTTTTGTGTGGATTGATAAATAGCTTTAGCTTGCAAGTGAGTATAAATATAAACTGCAGAATGTTGAGACATATGATACATGCAGTCTCAGTATCTGTGGAAAAATGAGGTGGAGCCCAGCTGTTCCATAGTAATTTCCAAATACTGTATGCTGAGGCTTTCGCTCTTTCAGTATAAGAAGCTTTGCAAGGAGAAAGGCCTAGCAAAGGAAAGGGAGAGTCCAGGGTAATGGACTTTCTTCAAATACTGGTAGTTCAAATAGTCCCCTTCATTTCTCTGTATGAGGTATACATAAGTGTGAAGTGAGGTGTTGTAGCCCAGGGACTGAGCTGTGACCAGGAAATGTTTATTTCATATCCAAAAGGGAAAAAATACTAAGGATAAGAAAACATGGTATTTGCTAATGGTAGGCAGGTAATGCAAATGGCCTATGCAATTATAATCAAGAAACTATTCTGTCAAGTATCGTGTAAGGAAGTAATAAGAGACAATCCATCCTTCATAAGAGTAAAGGGTAAAAAGATAGAAGAATTATCCTAACTTTTTATAAGGATAAAATACAAATTTTGGACAAATTATCTATTTGGCAGGGCTTGGGCGTTGTGTGTGCATTTCCAATGAGTTGAAAGTTAGGTTGCTTGAGTGGGAGAAACACTTTCTCTCTAAACAAAGCAGAAATTTAAAGCTCAAAATAAAATAGTCTTAGAAGTCAGAGACAAGTGGAGTTAAGAGCTGAAGCAAGAAATCAAGTTTAATTGGTGTCATCTAGAGTGCCAAAAAGTGCATTTCATCTTCATCATCAATAGAGAATGAAAGAAAAGTAAAAGACAGTCCAAACCTATTTTAAATAAAATGCTTGTTTGGGGTCTTTGCAAAATGTGACTTCACTGGATTTGTTGTGTTCCCACACCTCAGCTTTCTGGACTCTGAAATCTCAGTAATGAGCTGTTTACTGACATTCTTTTCAATTAGACCATTTCTCATTGAGTAGGAAATGTTATTTTGTTAAACTGATTTCATTTCAGGATTGTTTTTCCCTACTGACAAAAGGCAGGTCTTTAAAGGCAGGACTGACAGCTCTAGCAAAAACCTCCATATCACTGCAGCTTGCAATGATTTTTTTCTCTTTAAAAAGAAGTGGGAAAAAAATCCAAAATTAGATTGAAAGAAAATAGTCTGTTTCTAAAAGCCTTTTCCTGGGACTTTTTCATAATGTACCCTAAAAATCAGGGGAATACAGTAAATGTTGTGACTGGAATGTTTTACTGCATTTTGTGCTGACAGAGCAATCATTCTTGCTCTGCCCCCATTCCCTTATCTATCCTTGCAGCTTGTCAGGAAAATCCAAGTTGGTTCAAAACAGCAAGATGCAAGTTCTCAGCTCAGTTACATAATTTCTCTGGCAGTGCATGTATTCTCTGGGCAAAATATGTAAAAAATCAGTTTTATTGTAGACAAGCATGACCGTCTTAGAAATAATTTGGCCTTTTAATGGTTTGGATGCACAGATTAATTTTTGAATTTTCTTTCTTCCAGTGTTGGGTCTTTCCTTCCTTACCTTCAGGCTGCTGCGGACTCTGAAAGCACAGGTAACTGGGGATGAATCAGAAAACAATGATTCAGTTCCTGCACTAAGGCTGAGCTTGAAAACTTGAGCTTTCATTCTTTATCTGTTGCTCAAGTTATAGAATAAGAAAAAGGCCAAGAGCCTTAAAATCTGCTAAAACGAAAATAGCTAACTCCTTACTATCTCTCTGGGATTAGGCATGTCATCTTAGTGTAACTCCCAGGGCTTTGGGGATAAGAGTATTTCCCTCATTTGTGGAGGATAAAGACTGTGAAGTGCTGAAGGTCCATTGAAATAAATTGACAAATTTAAGTCAAGTGAACATAAATCCGGATTTATCTCCTTGCCAAAAATAATCCCACCAGAGTCAATACTCATAATTTATCTGTTAGAAGTGCTGCTGCTGTTGTCTCCACTTCCTCAGGTTGGTGGCACAGTGATTTCCTGAGGTCAGAGGTTCTGTGCTGTCTGGACACTCAGTGTAGGTCTTCCTCCTCATGTCACCCTACACAACTGATCTCCAGATTAAGAGAATTTCTACTGTAGCAATAAAAGCTCTGCTTTAACAAAAAACCTCTTGAGTGGGAGCCTGCTGAAATTTATAACCCTTATGTTCTGAGGATGCTTTTATTCCTTGTGATCTGTTTTTCAATGTCACATGTGAAAACCTGGAATGGGAAAGGATGCTGGCTGACATTGACATTACAAATTTAATAATTCTGGGACTTGCTGCTGTTTCTCTTCTTCTAAATCACAGAGCTGTCATTGCTCGGCTGGGTGTAGTAAATACTGCTGTGGCTCTGCAGCTCGTGCATGTCTGCTCTGACTCATAAATTGCAAAGGGAAAATTGAAATGGATGAATATATTTAAATATTCATTCATTAGAGCTGACTTCAAAAATTAGAATTTTCCTGAATAATCACAGTTAGAGTATTAATGTATATTTATCATGATGGGTGTGTTGTTGAGGAGGCACTTATCTCCCATCAGGGATATTTTACAACAGTCACATCTTGTATTGATGCATCTTGTTTTGGCCCTTGCAGATGAAGATGTTCTCCCTACTCTGGCATAGAGTAACTGTCTGCAGGGGTGATCCTTGCCTCAGCAAGAAGGGGTGGGAGGGGCTTTCCCATTCCCCCAGGTGTGGGATATGGGGCTGACAACATCCTTCAGGAGCTCCCATCTGGCAGAAAGCAGAGTACCCTACTCTGCAGCACAGGGGTTGCAGGAGCCTTGGCAAGAGAGAGCTCAGGGGCTTGGAACAGTATCCCTCCAAAACCTTGGCACCTTGGACATTAAGCTGGTGTCTAAGACCTTGTGGGGTCCAAAAGGAGCAAAACCTTTCATTACATGAATATTCAAATTATTCTTTTTAACTGCAGCTAATCAAAACCTCTCAATCATTAAAATACAATAAAAAGAAAATACCAAAGAGAAAATAATGTGAGAGCTGCTGGAATGAATGATAGGTTGTTAAAGAATGACTGAATCACAAGAGTTGTTTTCAACAATGAAGTTTGTTTTCAAAGACATGGAGGAAAGATTGGGAAAACAATGAAAAAGTCTGGTAATGTTGATATAAGACCATGTAGACAATGTGCCATGGTTTGGTGCATGCAGGTCAGCATGTCTGGTCATTTGAAGCTGTTCTAATGTCTGTAAGTCCTCTTCTTCCCTGACCAGCACTTTCGTACAGGGGCTTGGAACAACTCACTGTTCATATCAAAATGTTCTGGTGTTCGGCAGTAGAAACGTGAGGAGGATGTTCCTTGAAGAGAATAAGAAGCAGTTAGTGTCCTGAAAGGAATGTCTTCCAAGAGAAAAATCTGAGAGAACTACATCTACACAATTTAAGCAATATTTAAGGAGACACATAACAATAGTCTGTAATGATTACAAGGTTGCAAACATGAATGCGGGATAAGAATTTTGTATGGAAGTCCAAAAGATGACAATTAGTACTTTAAAATTAAACAAAGGAAAATTAATCTAAGGACCTGCATAATCATGTTCTGTAATAGATTGTGGAGTGAAAATTCTTTTTAATTAAAAGTGCTGGAAGGGGAAAGAATTAGTTCGATTAATTTTCTAGTTTGAGTGAAGAAGTTAGAAACTGTTGAGTTGAAAATTACCTGTGTTATGACTTGCCATGATTTAAACTTGAAAATTTTAGCTATATCTAGACTTCTAAAAAGTTTAACGAAAGTGGCCTTCATTATTCATAATTATTGCGATTTTGCACCTTTTTAAAAGAATAATTGGCAGGGAGAAAACATCTCAAAAGTGCATTTTCCTTCCATGATTTCACAACAGTTTTGCACTGTTATTCCTGGTGAATTATAACCCTAGTAACATTTTTGTATTCTTGTCTGTTTTGATATGTGATTCAATATCCCTGACTCTGATCTCTTTCAGCCCCCTTTGTTTTCCCCCTGATCAGTGTTCTGTGTCATATTCATTCTGTTTTCATCATTAAAATGACATTTTTTATCTTCTGCTTCACTGCACTGTTGGGGACTTGCCACTTCTTTCACTTACCCTCTCTATTCTTACTCATGGCCAATGAAATAATTAATCAAATCAGAATTCCTGCCATAGTTACCTACAAATCCTGCATATGAAATTTGATTTGGAAAAGTGAAGTTTTGTAGCAGCATGGATGCACCTTGGCATTCTTATAATGCTTAAGAGAAAATTGAACATTTAAGTCTTTGGGAAGAGGTATTTCATGGCAGATTCTCAGCCACTGGCGAGGAGGGGTCTTTGGCTGAAGATCTGTTGTTTTGCTTTCTGGAGACACTTGTTATTAAATGAACATAAGACTAGAGCTCATCAAACCATGTCTACTTGACTGAAAAAGGGAAGTCAGCTTTTCTGGGAAGGATCTTTCAGGTGCTGTTCTCTGTCAGAAATGTCCTACAGAAGGTAAGTGCTCTGAGGAATGTGGTGGCAGACAGATCTACTACCCCTTATATATGGGATCAGGTTTATTCTCTGCCTTTGTCTCTTCTTAACAAGATTCAATCTCCTAAAATCTCAGTGACTGTAAGTCTGTACAAACAGGCTGTCTGATGGCACAGCAGAACTCTATTGGCTCTTTTCAGTATCTCCAATGACATAATCCAAATCTCATCATGATTTTTCTGAATTACTTCCTCCTGGTGTGAAAACTGAAGGCAAGCAAAAAATTAAGACACTAGCACAAAGAAAATTTGAATTGATTGTGAAAACATCTATCATTGTTCTGTCCTTATGCTTCAGATCTCTCTCTGTGGTTGTCTCAATGAATCTAAATTTATTGCGACAAAGTGAACCCCAAAATCCCAGGAATAAATCCTTTATTATAATCTTTCAAAGTTATTTTTTTTATTAAACTAAACCATAGTATATCTGTAAATCTGAGAAAATTTTTGTGAATTATTGAAACTTTTTCTCATGTTCATAGGAAATTAGCAAACTTACCATCAGATTTTCTAATTAAGGAGAAATGTAAATCAACACATTAAAATGGAAGGACTTTTATAGCCATTTTGATTGATTCAGTTGAAATTAATTACAGGGTAATATATTGTTCTGTAACAGAATTCATTACAGAAAAATGTTACAAGGTTATAGGCTATTTTACAAAAAAACCCTGTACTAATTGGCTGAAAAGGCTGGGTTTAATCTATGTATTAGTGCACATAAACTGAGAAAAAGAGTTAAGTGAAGCATAGAAGCAGACTTTGAAACTACAGTAGCATGGAAGAATATAATAGAACAGGATATTAAATAGTCAGAGATAGAATATCTAGAAGAAATGTAATTTTGTGTAATTGCCAAAGTAGCACTTTAGGTCAAATAATAAACAATATTATAAAAGAATTAGTCTGACACTGTGTTCCAGTTCATAAATGACACAATTTACTCTTCCATAGCTTAGATATTTTCTTAGGCGAGGTAACAGTTAATTTTCACCTCTTCCATACAAATTCTTATATTCATTGACCAGAGAAATTAATGTATTGCCTTAGGAATTGTCTAAATTTTATATACCTGAATGAGTCAATGGTGAGGTTTTTCTTACATGTGTTTTCTATCTTGGTGTTCCAAAGGGGAAATAACAGCTCTTCTGGATCTCCAAGTCAATTTACTGCAGGTCACATCCTGCCATAAGTAGCTCTTGGCCTTTGGAAACCTTCACTGTATGTGTTTATTATCGACTTCATGGAATTATTTGCAGCCTGCCCTACCTCTCACACTCACTGTGAGCAAGTTTGGGAGCATAAAAATCACAAGGCATGTGACAGTTTTGTACTGAAATGAGCACCACTTTGGACCTGTCTCGTGCCTTAACTGTGTGATGGGTTTTGCTACCATTTTTCTCCACGGTGCTGCTACAGATCCTGGAGGAGCTGCAGGGACTTGATGCCCGATGTTCCAAAGAGCACAGCAAGTACTTGCACATCAGTAATGGTCAAATTTTTACATTATACATGAAGGAAATTGAGAGCAATGGGAGCTATTCATGCCAAGTGCATTGAATCTGTGGCCCCATGACTGAAGATTATGTGAGAAATGAACATTTCGGTAGTCCTGGTTCATAGTTAGTTGCCAGGCAACTGCTTTCAGAGAATCAGCAGAAAAAGTAAATTTTCTTAATACCTATTGAGTAGATCATTATTTTGGCATAACAAGAAGCTAGTTTATATTTCCACAGTGATCCCACTGACTACTGATTACTGCATACTGCATTAAGCAAGGTCTTCACCCATACATGAGCTGTCGAGAGTCAGTATTTTAAGTATAGGATATGTGAACATGACTTAAAATAATTATTAAATATTTATTGCTATATTTTACCTTTTACCAACAGGAATAAAGAAGCCAGGAAGAAAATCCAGAGGATTTCCCTTCCTCTCCTTTTTGCTTTTATTCTCCTCTTTTTTTGCTCTCTCCCTTCTCCTCTTGTCCCAGTTGTATACTCCATAATGGTGAAATGGTGAGAAACAGAAAAATTGCTGGAGGAAATGCCAAAAGTCCAGGTGAAAATACATCTCCTTGGAGTAAAGGCTACAGACGGCCAGACTTTCCTTAGGCTTTAGAAAAATCACTGTTAGAAATACCAAGCTACATGTGAAGAAAGGGCAGCTGTGGAATGTAACACCCCTAAAGGCGTAAAAGATTGTGTCAAGTATGTTAGTGGTAGAGGAGGAGTTTACACCACTTGTTTTTGAGTAATTTTCTGTTTTCATTCAGTATGCAGAATCTAGTCTAGTGAACTCAAGACTGTGGATAAACATTTTTTTTTCCTTGCTTACTTTCAACAGGCTGATGAGAAGTCATCCTCCCACACTCAGAGGGCACAGGCTGTGAACCAGCTTTCTCTGGAGCTTACAGAGAAGGAGAGACACCTTTAGAAAGCAATCCAGTGCAGGAGCTCTAGTCATTAATTTTCTCTGGACTGATGCTCCTCAGAGCAATTCCATGTTCCATTGAATGAAGGGAAAAACAACCCCAAAATATATCCACTGGTGTCTTTTATTAAGTTATGCAAAATACAGTATTAATTATGACACTGCATGCATTTTAGACAATATAAATGCAAGCCTACAGAAAATGTGACAAAGAAACCCTCAATTACTTTTGAGGTAGTATACAAGGAGAAATAGGAAAGCAGAAACACAGTGGATTAAAAGAACAAAATATTAGTATCACTTTGTGCATACATTAGTCACTCATAAATACATTTGTATGAAATAACTTAAGATACAATTCCATTCTTGTTGAAAAATATACTTCTTCAAATTCACCATTCTTGTTTGTTTTGATTTCACATGACATTTTATGGTATTTTATCAGGTGGGTTTATTTTTTTTGTCACTGCCATCATGATTTTACCCTTTTCCTCCAAGAATTTAGGCACAGATGGCCTCATGCACAAAAATAAATAAGAAACCTGCTTGAAGGGAAAAGAATTCTGCTCAAATAGCTTAGAATAGTCTAATAAATACATTTTTGTTTATAAAAATATTTCAGGTTTATAAAAGAGGGGAGGGGACAGTCTCCCATGTGGAAAGGATGTCAAGTGAAAAGTGCTGTATAACGTTTTTGAAGAGATTTTGTTTTAAACATATAGTACCATTATGAATATATATTTTATAATAATCCCGTTCCTTGGAACCTTATAGTTCACTAGAAGTATCAAATGGTGTTTTCCTCCTTTTGTTTGCTGTCTTATTGCCTTTAAGGGAGATGCCTAGTTCAGAAGGGTTCCGTATAGCTGTGCTTTTGTAAGGCTGTCCTTCCGACTCAGACCAGTGCTCCCAGTCCGCTGGAACTGCGGCTGTTTGCTGTGCACACCCGAATGGCTCCCTTGATCCATGGAAGACTGGTGGATTTCCGGAGCCTCCACTGAGCTCTGATTGAGTGACTCTGCTGAGCTGTTGGGGCTCACATCCACGTATTCTCTTTTCAATACCGGGCTGTTTTCGATGTTTTTGCTACTGCATAACTGGACAGTGATCCTTTCGTTTTTTTGGTCTCTCAATTCTTTTGTTTTGTAAGTGGGCAATTTGTCCTGTTTACAGCTCGTGCTGATGTCAATGTTCAGGCCACTGTCTGTTCTCAGGAAGCAAGAATCCACAAGTCTGCTTTGGCAGATGTCGTCTCCCTCCGAGCAACTGTCTGCTTTGTAACTAGCATAGATGGGGCTTGTTCGACTGTCCCCCTTCTTGATGGGGCTGCTGTAGTACTGCTCTGAGAAACTGCAGGGCGACAGCCTGCCAGCATTCCTGTAGGAGTACGCTCCAATGTCCTCCACGCTCAGCTGCCTCCATCGCCCCGGCAAGTCTTCTTCCGAAAGGTGGGTGCTCCTGCACTCATTCCTCATTTTCTGGTTCACTAAAGCCTGCTGTGGTGTTATGGCTGAGAAATGAAAGGGTTCGTTTGCATATGGAGGCAGAGTCCTGGTGAAGGTGGGCGAGTTCTCGTTGTCGTCGGCAAGCTCCATGTGCTGAGCGGGTTTGGGCTTGGCAAACCTGGGGCTGCCCTGGTGCTCGTAACCTGCGGGTGACTTCCTCTCAAACAGCTCCTCTCGGTTGCTCATGTAGATGGCCTGCTGGGAGGCTGTCAGGGTGTTGGCTTGGGCGTTCTCCTTCTCCTCAGATGTGACGCTGAAGCTGGAGTAGGAGCTGGAGGTTGGCAGAGAGGTAATGTACTCTGGGAAGGCTTCGTGGGAGAAGCTGGAATGGAAACCGTCCTCTTCAACGGTGCTGTCCGTGGAGTTTTGGGAGCGCAGGAACCCCACATCTTTCACCTGCGTGTCCACACTCTGCCTCCTCTCCCTCCTTCTCTCCTCGGGGCAGTAAAGGGCCGTGTCACTGCAGTAGATGTCGGACTTGTACTGAGGTCTTTGTCCGACTTTTCCAGCAGAGTCCTGAAAATTGAGATCCCTCGTAGATGGGCTTGACAAGTGTGAGGACAAGCTGTTTGGGTCTGGTTTTTCCAGTACTTTGGCAATAACACAAGTGGGTATGGTATCAGCATAAGAGGTGTGGCACAAGGGGACAGAAAGGCTGCACCCGTGTTTTTCCAGGTGGATGCTGACTCTTTCCTGAAAGTCAGTTGGCAACTGCAACATAAAGACATGGCAAGGAGAAAGAAGAAAAAGGGTACATGTTAGTAGAGGTGTCAGATGAGTGCTGTTTATGACATTACATAGCTCACCATATCTGGTTCTTTGGCTAATGTGATGGTCACAATCTTTGCATTTCTGGGAGCAAATGGAATCAAATTACTTTTGTTTGTTTACTTAACATTCATACATCTTCATCTGCTTCTGCTCACAGATAACACTGTGAAACTGAAATGTTTCCTTCCAAATTAATTCAGGTTGGATAGGAATGATCATAGAATTGCTCAGGTCAGAAGAGGCCTCTATGCTCATCAGGTCCGGCCATTAACCCAGCACTTCCAGGTTTAGTTTACTGATGTAAATAAAAGATGTAGTAAACAACAATCTTAAAAAGGCAGGTAAGGAAATTACAGCCTACAGCAACACTTTCCAGACTGTGTGCTTGGGTGTGATTTGCAGTTGGAGTGTGGGTGTGCAGAGGTCTCTGCAGGGGTGAGGAAGGAGGAAGAGATCAGATTTATTCTATTCTTTTTTTGCCTTTCCTTGAGCTCATCTTGCCTACAACCCCATGCCAAATTGGCTCCTGCCCTCCAGCATCACATTTGATAAACAATGCTGTTTGAAGATTCAGAAAAGCTGACTAACACTTATAGAAAAGTGGCGCTGGCTGCTGTGACAGGATTATTCCTGTGCTGGGAAGAAACAGATGAAGCTGGCATCCTTGCCCCTTCAGTCAGACACTGCTTGTCAGATCAACCACCCACATAAGCCTCAACATGTCCCAACACAATGACAGAAATAAGCACTAAGACCTGAATCCACATTGTGATTCCTATGACAGAATTAATCAATAAGTCTGCTTTGTATCAGAAATCATATAGGCTTTTTTTTAGGCAGTCAGGATCAGGGCTGTGGATGGTGGTTTCATCTGCCATTCTGTCATGTGGACTGGAAGAAAGAGAGAGATGACATTCCTTGGTGAAGCCTACTCAGGTATCACCAAGCATGCTTTCTTGTCAAATTTTATCTGCCTTGCTCACTTCAGATCTCTATCAATGATCAGACAGCAATATGAGAGAGGCTGTCTCTCAGTATTTCTTGCTGGAAATCAGAATTCATGTTTGGAATAAGTTTTGAGTTTGTGATTTTGAGAGCTCCTTTGATATTCATGTTGATTTATGCCACTTGGGAATTTACCCCTTTAGTGCTGGGGTGAAGTCCGATTTACTCAGCACTTTCTTTTTATAACTAGAAATCAAGTTCCTCATTACAAAATAATCAGTGGTTAACCTTATGACCTTAGCAATCCCACTTTCTCCTTAAATTTTTTCCTCTAGAGAACACTACAAATACCTGTAGTTGTTCCTTTCCCCTTTATTTTTGGCAAAGGAAATTTAAGGTGCCTGCTCCTTGTCATGGCCTCACATTTTGTAACATATGGAGATCCTCTTTTAGCTTCAGTGGGAAGTTTTTGAAGCTGGTTTAATCCCCAAACATCACTGTGTTCAAAATATGGCATGTAGTGAAATGGCATTCTTGTTATTTGTAGTAGGACAAGTGTTTTTTCAACCAATGTACCTTCCAGGATATTTTGGATTAATCATTATGTTGCTAATTAACTCATATGTCTTCCATTGGAAATAAATGATATTGGCAGTCTGCTGGCAGATAGCAGCATTAGTCATAGTAAGTACAGATGCAACAAAAATTGAATAAACAGGTCATAAAATAGGCCTGGTGTAAATTGCCTTAGAAATGAGAAAAAGAAATACAGTTCAGTTAATGTGAAAATGCTGTATGGGGCAGCTCTTATTTTAGTATCTTGTAGCACTACTGTTTGATCTACTTTATATATGTTATTAAGATTATAAAATGTGTTAAAAAGAACATTATTTTGTGGGCATTGCACTGGAAACTGAAATTACTAAAACCAAACTGCTATCACATTACTATATTGTACAGTTCAGGTCTCTGTATAACATACAATATTTTATCAGGCAATATATGCATTTGTAAAGAGTTTATTGGCTGTGACAGCACATTCACACTTGCTAAATTAATACATGCCTGGACTTATGAGTGGAGACTGCCAATTTAACTGAGTATATGACAGTCTGGGAAATCGTGGGGTGATCTCACATCTCTGAGAGTTTTCTGCAAATAAAGAATTAAATGCTTTTAAGGTGCTAATTAGAACAGGTAGGGTGCTTTCAAGTGTGAGTAATGCCATGATAATTCCTCAGTACAGTTTACTAAGGGAAGTCAGTTAACAGGAAAAAATAAGAGGACCAAGATAATGGTTAATTTGGAAGTTATGTCTCTGTTGGCCAGAAGAATCTTGCTCCATCTTTATTTACCAGGGTTGTCCAGGGCTCTGAAACCATCTACGGACTCAGAGATGGTTTTTGTATTCCAAATTTAATTTTGCAATATTCCATTGCAAAATTGCACAAGGGAGGCCTTTTGGGGGGATGCTGACCTGATGGGACTGATGAAGGAAATGCTCTTCTCTGTAACCTTCACTGAAGCAATATATGTGAGGAAGGTGCTATTGCTTTGAGCAGGGCCTGGATCCCTAAAGAGCTGTCTTGTTTACTAAGATAATATTTACCTCCCCTTTAAGGAGCCTATTTCTCAAGCCTCGTTTCCTTGGAAGCGAGGATTATTAATTAAAGTTTACACCTTGGAAATCAATCATTCGGTGCTCTGGTTTCTTTAGAAAAATATATTTGTTCTGGCAGCCCACTTTAAAATTCGGGTTTGGAAACTAGCTGGACTGGAAAATAGCTTCAGGAGGAAAATTGATTGTATCAGAATCTCTGACGCCTGTAACTTGTCATTTCCCTGCTCTCACCCCACTGCTCCTGAACAGCATTTTGCATTCTGGAGTTCACAGCACTTAGTGTTGCTAAAACCTTTGTTTTACAGGCAATCAGTGGAGGCCCATTCTGATGGCTAGGAGAGGTTTGGGGAAAGAGAGTACCTTCAAATTCCACCACGGGCTGTGATTTTGTCAGCACCTCTCTTGACTGCACGAACACCAGCAGGTGCACCAGGCCTCCTGTGGCTTAAAGGAGGGTATGTGGAGGAATAAAAGCCTTGAGGGCAAACAAATTCTGGAATTGATACATGCAAAATAACCTGTTTTCCATACAATATTTATGTCATTGAACAAGTTTGGTCGCATTACCTCTGAAAGTTTATGTGCCCTGTCATAGTTCTTGCTGCACTGGAGAAGCTGAGCAGCTAAATTGCAGTCCTTCCTGTAGAGCTCCTGAAAAAAACCCAAAAATAACCTCTTTACAGTTTGCAAAGTTCTCATGGGTTTCAGCCTTTCTCCCATGCCTAATAAATCTTTTCAAAATTCACTTTGGGGAGATTTGGAGCATCCTTTAATTTCTAAACAAATTAAGATGCTTTGTTGTTTCTTGTACAACCCAGAGATATTTCCCCCTTTGCTTTGTGAGAGCTGATAAAACTACTAAGAATAAACTTTTGAGACCTGCTACAACAGAACAGCAATCTGCATTTCAGAAGATGGATACTTACCATTAAGAACTGAATTTTATACTGTTAACATGCATGGAACTGTGAAGGCTAAAAAACCATGATCTTTTAAGCAAAACCATTTTTTTTAAACTGAGTATTATCCAGACCAGCAGTAAAATACTACTTTAGAAAGTGCTAAAATAACCTTAGGAGACTGTGGGAGAAATTTATTACAGAAATATATGTTGTGTTGGTTTTTTAGAAAGGGAGATTCTTTCTCCTTTTGATATTTCTTGATGGTTCCTGGCTCCTTTAATATTTTGTAGAATGCAGCTATAGAAATATATTAAATCTCACTGCAAATATTTGATGCTGCAGAGCAGAATATTTTCACTGAGCAAGAAATTACCGTGAGAATTCCACACAGGGAAGGAGAGAATTTAAGCAAGCTTCTTATACTATCTTTGTATTGAATGCCTCCAACAGCCTATTTAGTGGGAAAATTCAGCACACAGATTTGCCCTTCACCCAAATTTAATTTAGCGCACATGACTGTGTAACTGTATCCTTCAACCAGTACCTCTGGCTCCCTGAAAGTAAGACTAGTATTTTGTTTTTCCTTTTCCTTATCTATTTGCATTAAAACCAAGGTTGGCTTCAGAACTTGACTTTATAGGTGGGCAGAGATGAGACATACAAAGCATAAAAGTGCTATGGGCACTGGGCTGTGTTAATCTGTAAAAATTAGTATGTGTTTATAGACAAAAGGTGTGGAATACTGATATAATGTGGATTTTCTCGGCTGTTAATGTTATAATTTTATTGCGTGCCAATTCTTATGGCTCCATTAATTCTCTTAAAAACTGATAGAGAAATTTTATGTGAAAAAGATATTTACTCTGTTTTAAAATCTCATTTTAAGGTATTCTGTAATAAGAGACACAACAAGATGTTCTTGTGAATCTTTGAGGGACGGCAATAGTTGTCCTGTGAACATTAGTTCATTTATCTTCATATTCAAGGACCTTTAGACACTTTCATTTTGCAATTTTTTTCTTTATCTTTGTGAGACTTTATACATGCCCCTTCTGCCTCAAATGTACTGGGGAGATATTCATTTGTGGGTCTAAAATGTTATATTAGGACGCACTACTTTAATTCCTGAAAAAGAACCCAAGAATTCAATTTAGAAGTATAATCTGTTGCACATGCCTGGAGATTTTGATATGTTGCATGCACATTAAACCCAATATATATTGCTGCACAATGTATAGCACAGACAGGTACCCTGAGTCCCATATGGCATTTCCAGGCACACAGAAATGCTATCTCTCCAGAACCTAATCCTTTCTTCAAAAGCTCTGTGCCTCTCTTTCTGCTCAGCGGTTGTCATGGAGAGTACGAAAAGCATTTCTGACACTTTATTTTTAGCAGCTTTAAAAATTACTACAGAAGAATTACATGTGAGCTACATGTGCCACGTGTACTTTGTTCTCAACCTGCTGGGCCAAGCCATGTGACTGGGGTGACTTTCCCTCCTCTAATGTTTGCCTGAATGGAAACCAGCCATTTCTGTTGCAACTATAACAATAACTGGCAATTAATGCCAGAAGTGTTTCCCACAGTTTAAAATATGTTTTTGTACTGAGAGCATCATTCTACATTTCTGTCAGAAGAGAGAGGGGAAATATAACTGAAGAAAGAAATATCACTCAGACAAAAACATTCTCCCCGTGTAGGATTCTTCAGTTGATCACTTCTGCACTTAATAGGTATAATATTGGTGGTTTGTTTTGTAGTCCTTTGTTTTAAAATTTGGAATATAACCGTTACTCTTATTAGTGATACTACATGTAATCATAGATTATCCTGAGTTGGAAGGGACCCAGAAGGATCATCAAGTCCAACTCCTGGCCTTCCACAGGACCATCCCCAAGAGTCACACCATGTATCTGCACTGTTCAAACAGTTCTTGAACTATGTCAGGCTTGGGGCTGTGAGCACTTCCTGGGGAGCCTGTTCCAGTACCCAACCACCCTCTGGGTAAAGAACCTTTTCCTGACATCCAGCCTAAACCTCCCCTGACTTAATTTAATGCAATTTTCTCAAGCCCTGCAAGGGCAGAACGTTGTCCATGAACCCACCTCAAGTCTGAAGCAGTGGGACTGTTATTTGAGGCCTCTGGACCATATTCTAGTGCTCACAGTAAAACTGTGAATACTGAAAACACTTCAAATGGGCCTCAAACCTGACTCCATCAAGTAGTATAAATGCATGCCAACTTAAAGGGAGAGTTCTGCAATTTTTTTCCACTTCTATTTTAAATCAGAAATAACTCCATTGATTTCAGCTGAATTAGTCTGGAGGTATACCTGTGCTTCCAAAACCTGGGTGTAGCCCATTACTCTTACCACACTCCATTACTTATAGCTGTTAGAGTTATGAAGTAACTCTTCTTCCTACACAACTTCTGTAAAAGTGAGGGGTCAGACTGGGAACTTTTTATTCCAGTTGAAAAGCTGTTAATTGCACAGGCAGAGTTCACATCAACAGGCTTTTTAATGAGATCAAATGCTCCCAGCTATGATTAAGAGTTCATGTGAAATATGGGAAGATTGAACATAAGATGCTGGAAAATAACTGCTAACAGAAACATGTCTTCTGTAGATGAATTTTTTATTAAATGTGGAAGGGATGGCACAATAATGAACTAAATGTCTGCAATATTCCTCTCTTTGCTGTCTTTTCAGGTTTGTCTCAGGAAGGATTTAATGAGCTTGTTGCCAGCTGCACTACTCATGCCATTTTTCAGCAGTGTTTAATGAGATGGAAGGTGACAATTGCCAGAGATGTTCCCTGTTTTGTCCCACACAGAGATAGGTACAATTTTACACATGAACAGCTGCTGGAGAAAGCCTGGCTCCTGCTCCCTGCAGGAGTGGTCTGAGTGAACAGGCTGGGTCAGTCCGGCCTTCTGCTAGCACAGCTTGCTTGTGCTGGGCTTTTTGATGAGCAAAAAAAGACCAAAAGATTAAAGAGTTGCAGGAAATGTGGGGCTCTACACTGTGCCTAAAATCCTTCCAGTGAGTCCACGCATGTATCCCTGCAACAGCCCTGACCATATACTTGAACCAGTTTCCTGTACTGATGGCAAAATCAATGTGGGAATATTGCCATTTCTTAGAATATCTTTTCCTCAGTTTCAGGCTGGACGTAAGGAAAAAAATATCAATGAAAAGCCTCACCTCAACTTGAAGCTTAAGGAGAGCTGGATTTACAAAATGATGGGAACAAACAAACAAACATAAATTGTAACTGTTAAGGTAACAAGTTTCATTTTATACAAAGATAAAATATTCTATAATTTCATGAGAAGTGCTAGACCTAATTTGTTTCTGAATATAATCTCAAAATGAATAGTTGCGTAATTAAATACTTACATTGTCTTCTGACAACTTATCTATCGTCACCTTGGCTTCTATTAAGTGATTATTGAGTGCAATTATTTCATGGCTCAAAGCCCGTTTTTCCTCTTCATAATGTTGACCCTGTGTAGAAAATGGAGTAGTCAGTGTTTTTTCTACTGTCAGAATATTTCAGATAAAGGCCCACAGGTCGACGTTACTCTCAAATCCAGAGAAAAGCACAACAGACCACTAATTATTTTTTCTTTTTTCCCACCCCACCTTTATTTATTTTCTCCATTATTTTGCTATTTGTAGTTAGGAGATGAGGTAAAGCCCTTTAGAAATATGGACTGAGTTCAGATTAGGAACTTTCACAAAAGCCTCTAGCTCTCTAGTTATCCTGTGCAAGAGCATTGTATTGAGCATCAATCAATACATCTCTTCTTTGTCACAGGACAGGGTCTCTAACATGGAAGGGACTGGAGCTGCTCTTTTACTACAGAAATGTTTCACTTATGCTATTATTTCCCATCCTCATAAGGAAGGAAGAACAATATTTAAAAAGAAAAGCAGTTATGTTTGAACCAATTTCATTTTAGTTGTTGGCTGTTCTGGCTGATTTAAAAGCCCTGATTAAGGTCGTTCATTTCTCAAGGTGAATGTTTACCTGATTGCAGGGTTAACACTCATTAGCAGAACACAACCCACTGTGGCATATCAGGAAAACAGTCTGATTCAAATTTCTTTCTGCCCACTAATTTAATCTTGTTACCAGTAGGATGTAACTCTTTATTATAAATGCAAAGAAATCAGTGGAAAGAATGAAATTCCACTGGCCCTTCTCACATTTTGTCTCATTTTGATTCACAGTGTTTGTTGTACTGCCTCTCGTATCAAAAATCATTGTGTAACAGCCATTTATAACCCTGCCTCCAGCCTTACATTGGTGTTAGAAAGTATGGTAACTTCTGAGTGCTCTGAGATGAAGGCATCTTCTGTGCACTCAAGCTGCAACAAGAAGATTTGAAAATTATCTTGAGGGTCTTTTGGAAAGGTGCATTGCCATAAGAGCAGAAAGTAGGGTGAACCCTAATATACATCTGTTTTGTTCAGTAGACTCAATCCAGTGAGAAATTCACAGTCTCAGTGGTGCTGAGAACAAGAGGCAACAGGTGGAAACTGAAACATGAGAATTCACCTGAATATGAGGAAGGAATTCTGTAATGTGAGGGTGGCTAAGCAATGGAGCAGGGTGCCCACAGAGGCTGAGGAGATACTAAAACTCTCACTGGACACAATTCTGAGTAAAGTGCTCCAGAGTACCCTATTTGAGCAGGGAGATAGGATCCACTCCAAATGGATCTCGTGGATCTGCTTCACTAGAAGTGAAGTCGTCCCTTCCAATCTCAACCATTCTGTGATTCTGTGAATGTCACTTCTCATTTTTAGTTGTGAAGGGCTGAAATTTCCCAAATGCCATATTGCCAGGGTCACACAAAAATCTTCTATCAACACACACTTGACCTTGTCAGCTAATTGACAGCAATACGAGTTGGGTGTTTTGAAGTCTGAATGAATATCAAGGTTAATTATCCAGCTGCAAAGCACCAGCCTGTATTAGAGGAGGGTGATTAAATTGGAAGTGGCAGCTCTCATCCTAAGCTGCTATTTAAAGAAAAACACCTTCTCAAATGGTCTAAGCAAACCCACAGTTTACTTTAAACTTTGCAGATACAATTGAAGTGTCTTTGTGAAGGTCTGAGCTGGCCTATTTTAGTGTCAGTTTTCTATGGAGTTTCTGTTCCCTGCTGTTCCCAGCCCTCTGTCCTGGCAGTCCAGCTGTGCCTGGAGGCTGGTTCAGGCTTGACACCTCTCCACTCCTCATTCCCATTGATCAGCCACTCCTGCCTGGGGACTACCTCACAGAAGGCCAAAGTGCAGCTTTGAGAGCTTGCAAGGCTCCAACCATGCTGATTTTAACCAGACACAGGGCTGTGGTTTTTAATTAGGCAGATCAACGTGGTTTTATATGAGACCCTTACCTCTCATTGATTTTATAGTGAACTAAACAACCAGGCACTTTGTAAACCTCCTGGCCATCTGTGCATCTCTAAAAATCTGTCTCCTTTGAGACTGTGACTGAAGATTACATTTTCGGAGGTATTTAGCTGTGTAATGAGATAGACAAGTGACTACCTAAGTACTCACAAAAAATATGTCCCCTCAATTTTCTAAGTAATTTCATGCTTTTGAAGGATCCAGGTCCACTGAGTACAGACATAATCTTCCAAATAACCATTTGTATGGAAGATCTGATCAGTCCTTGTATGACCAGTTGTCATGCCAGGACAGCTGATTTGTAGAACTCTGTTGCTCTAAATCTCTGTGATCTTAGTAACTGTTGCTCTTGCCTAGCCAAATTGAACTTTGCTCATTCTATTTTGCAGTTCAGGGGAGAATATTTGATCAAGGATTTATAGTTTTCAGGAGAGAAACTAATAAAAAGCAGCAGATTCAGGCATTGGAAGCACTAACTTTCCACTGCATTTGAGTAATGCTGAATCTGGCTGAATTATGATTTCATTTTATTTCACTTATGATAACATTTGGATGATGTTTCCCAGATTTTGTACCTGCTGAAGCATGACTTTAAAAGACATTCTATATTTGTTGAACTGTAAAACTCCCCTCAGTTCAAATTTATACTATACAGGTCAGCAGGTGGACACCAAAGTAATAACCACCTCAGTAGTGCTGTGGAGAAGAGGGAATAAGAAGGAAAGGCTGGTCCCAATCTTCTCCACCATTATTAGTTCACATCTTTCTCTTGAAATCAGTGTTGTTGACATGAGCAAAGAGTCTGTTTTAATGTGGCAAAATGAGGTAGCCTAAAGGTGGGCAGGACACTGAAATCCTTTGGCATATTGGCCACACGCTGTGTATCCATCTTTGGAGGTTCAGGGCTTCAGCCAGACATTATTGTGGTGCAGGTGTGGCAACAAGAGGACAAAGGCTTAATCCTGACATCAGCTATGGGAGAGACAGTAGTGCTGGATCACTGCATTAGAAGGATTGCTGGTCACTGCAGGCTGCAACTTTAAGCCTTCCAGGTGCAGTCAAGCAATCATATTTTCAGCATCAGATTGTCAGAGAGGCGTGAAAAGAGAATGGGAATCATAATATTAATGCTATGATCATGAGTTGCAAATATAAATGTTATTTTACTTGAAACCACTTTTGGCAGATCCCTCTATTTCTGGTAGCTTATAGAAGCTTCGTCCTCCTACTCTTCCATAAGGCTGGTGACCCCTCCTCCCTCCTTTTGGCACTGCTTTCTGCTCTGCAGGTGCTCATACCCTATCTCTCAAAACTCAGTAGTGAATTAAATCACTGGTGCTATTGATATGCCAATAGGCTGCAGCTGGGATGAGGGCTCCTGAAGTCCACTCCAAAATGCCAGAGCTACAGACTGCAGTGGGCTGAGTGGCTGGTGGGTCCTTGTTCAGAAATCTTTGTTGAGTCAGCTCTGTGCATCTTCTGCCCCCCTCATCCCTTGACACAGGGCCAGCACACGAGAATACAGCTCTCTAGTGTCTGACTAACACAAGAGAGCTACAGTCATGTGCCCACATCTGAGTCAGATGAAATTTGTTCTGCCTGGTGACTACAGCAAGCACAGCACCTAGGCTGAGGGTACCTTGCTCCTGTCCTGGAGTTACCATGACCCTCAGTGCTTCCTCATCAGATCTGAGGAAGGTATTGAATATCTGTTCTTCACAAAGGAACCAAATTATATAATAAAATATATAATCTCTGTCTGGAACCTTGGGGCCTTTTTACTAATTTGCATCTATCACAGTGAAAACATCCCTCACATATTTATAGATCCATAAAAATATAAGTTGATGCTTTCCAGAGTGTTTGATGCCATCTAGTCCCTACATCTGAAATCTGTGACATAAGTGGGGTGAAAAGAATTTTGGTAGGTTGATTCAGCATGAAATAATTACTAGATAAGGGTATTTTTTAAAGTAACAAAAGCTGGATGAACAGATCTGCTTATCTTGCATATTAGTGGATCCATAAATGTTCCTACTCTAGTCCTTCAGCAGAAATGGGCAGGCTAAAAGTTGTCTCTGTCTCTCTGGTAATGTTTCAGTCTCCCTTCATTGCTTTCCAGCAGCTGGAGGGTGTCCTACCATAAAGCAGTGTCAGCCTATTAGTCAAGGCTTGGTTGTTTGCTGTCGTCTCTGCTGTCCTGTGGGAGCTCTGATGTGTAGAGACCTTTGGAAAGCAGCCTCGGGTTTGCAAATGGGAAGTGCTGGTCTGTGGAAATGTCAGACTTTTCAAACATGGCAAAGTAAATTGTGATGTTCCTGCAAGGAACATTTCTGTTGATAAAATTTCAGTGCTACAGTGACAATAATGTAATGGTGGTATTGACCAGCAAGGTATTAGTGGCCAGCAGTGTTCCTTTGGAAATTCTTCTTAATAAGTAATGCCCAAATGACAGAAAGAGAGGGACAGACTTTATCTGTTACAAATACCATCAGAGTGATATTGGTATCCCATCCTGAATGCCTTGACAGAGGTTTACTACAATGTTTTTGGATGAGGACTACAGGCAGAATTTTTCCCCCTTTTTTCTCTATTACTTGTCCAGGAGGAACACAACACCCTGACAAGAGAAACACCCCACCTTTGTGGACCAGGGTTACACTGTTAATTCAGTACTTTACTCCTAGACCAGCAGTCACAATCTTTTCACTGCTTATGCTTTAAGGTATCTGCTAAGAAAATGCAGGGAGTTTACTGTCCTGTGGATTGTAGTCAGCAAACAAGTGCTGACTACACAAGTGGGGATATACTTTCAATGTTTGTCCGTTTTATGGTGACATTTCATAACCTCGTTGAAATCACCTCATGAAGAACAAAACTGAGCAGCTGAAGATGACAAACTGGGACGAGTGGTTGGTGCAGCAGTGGGTGGTGCTGCCCTCCACAGAGACCTCACAGGCTGCAGAAATGGCCTGACAGGAACTGCAGGAATTCCAACAAGGAGAGGTGCAAAATCGTGCACCTGGGGAGGAACAACCCCTTGCACCAGTGTATGCTTGGGGCCACCCAGCCAACACTGCAGCTTTTCAGAAAAGGTTTGGGAGGTCCTGGTGGCAACCAAGTGGAACACAATCCATCAGTGTGTTTTCTTGCTGCAAAGAAGACCAAAGGGAACCCTGGGCTGCATTAGACAGTGTTGCCAGCAAGTTGAGGGAGATGATTCTTCCCTTCAGCATTGCTGTGGCCACACCCAGAATCCTGTGTCCAGTTCAGGTTCCTCAGTAGAGGAGGATAAGGACTTCCCAGAGAGAGTCTATGGACATACTGGAAGGAGTCTAGGAAACTGGTCAGGAAGACAATTAAGGGATTGGAGCATCTCTGTTCTCAGGAAAGACTGAGAGAGCTGGGACTGTTTAGCCTGGAGAAAAGACAGCTTGAGTGGGATCTCACCAAGTGTGGATAAATACCCAACGGGAGGGTGGAAAGAGGACAGAGCAGGCTCTCTTCAGAGATACCCAGTGACAGGACAAGAAGCAATGGGCACAATACCAGTGACACAACACGTGAAACTCAAGCGGTGCTATCTGAACATGGAAAACTCTTTAACTGTTGAGGGTGACCGAGCACTGGAAAAGGTTGCCCCAGAGATATTGTGGAATTTCCCCTCCTGGAGATATTAAAAAACTGTCTGGACATGGTCCTTGATGATCTGCTGTAGGTGTTTGAGCAAGGAGTTTAAAGCAGCTGATGCCCAGATGTTCTTTCAAACCTCTGTGAGTTCTGTAATGCATGGCTACCACATCTCACTGGACTGCTGTGATAACTGGGGGTTATGAAATGACACTTTAAATTTCTGTTATTAACAAATGCTGATATTTGCATATAAGTAAATGCTCTTATTTTTATGAAAATATGATTTAATAAATAATTAATACATCTCTAAGTCCTAATAAAATCGAGAACAAATATGCATGAAATACGGTACAAGTTCACTTATGTTTTTCCCTGGTATTCCATCAAGGCTTCTAAGACCTCAGATTTGACTTGATGTATGTGAATGCATCTCTTCTGGAGTCAGTGATGCAACATCTGGTTATTAGTGATAATTATAGCAATCATGGAGGATGTGAGTGTGTTATCTATCATGAAGAAAGGGCCCCCAGAAGCCCTATGTGTTCTCAGTGATAGTTCAGTGACAGCCCTTCAATGATGAGTGAGGATGAACTTGTTTTATAGCATCTGCCAGTACATATCTCATATTCTGGTGAGAAATGAATAAAAGTGGCCATTCTTTGTGGAATGTGAGATTGGGAGATTATGAAATGGTCTCTCCCACCAGGTGTGGAAGATTTGCACTGTTGCAGAGGGTACTAATGTGGATTATTTCAAGCTTAGGTGCACTTTTCTTCCCATGCAGGTGTGTCATGGTCTCAGCTGAGCAAGGCAGCTTTCAAACCAAGGGATCTCTTGTAAGCAAAGTCTTAAATAGAAACATATGTGGTGGTGGGCCTGGCTAGCCAGGGTTATAGCCAACAAGGTAAAGAAAACGATAATGAGAAATGTGGTGGAAATAAAACCCTTTTTCCTCCTGTAACTCTGATAGTTAATAGCTGCTCTATTTGCAATACTTCCCTGTAGACCATATGTATACCTTGTTTTATCAATTGGCTCGTAAAGAGGCAAAAGATGGTTTAGATTTGCAGGCATTTCTGGATATTCTCTGCAGTAATTCCTGATTTTAGGCATGTTAGTTTCTGCTCTGCAGATCTGCATGTTTTTATGGCAGATGACATGTTTGTCTTTGTGCCTGTTTATGGATGCTCTGTGTGAGTTTATCTGCCAATGAAGAGCAGTGGATATCCCCTACTCACACTCCCTTGCACTCATGGGGAGAAACTGTAATAAAAAGAATGAACTGACAAGATCAGAAGAGCAAATAATAGTGAAAGACTTTTCAATGAATAATGAACTGTATCAACTGATACCAGT
This sequence comes from Sterrhoptilus dennistouni, assembly GCA_013397095.1. Taxonomy (NCBI): domain Eukaryota; kingdom Metazoa; phylum Chordata; class Aves; order Passeriformes; family Zosteropidae; genus Sterrhoptilus; species Sterrhoptilus dennistouni. The sequence goes on along the minus strand of VWZU01003612.1, from coordinate 1,194,744 downwards.
TCACAACATGAACCTTGGGGTGCAGGATTTAGTGCTGATAATTGTAGCATGAAAGCAACATTTAATACACATTAAATTTTTAGTTTTACTTCTTTGCATAACAATCTTATTTTGATTTAACAGTAAAATGAGTATCCAAAGGAGCTGTTCACCTACAGATTCACTGAACCCTTAAAGTCTATTTAAGAATGTTCATCTTTACAAGCAAAAGAGGAAAAGAGCCAAATATTTAGCAGATTTATGAGGTAATTCTTTATCAAGTTACAAACTAAACTGCAGGAATGTGTAGGGATGTATGTAGAGGCTGTGGCAGCACCCTGATTGCACTTCATCATCTACCACTATCTCATCTTTTCTTCCCACTGTAGTAATCCCCAGGACACCCATCCTTGTCTCAATACCTCTTCAAAATGCTAATAGAGCCTGGATTTCAGGAATGCTGCTACATTGTGGTAAAGAGCAATGACTAATTCATTATATTTATCCTACAGAATATTAGATATTTATTTAAAGTGATTTTATGTTGCCAAGCTGCCAAGGTTGCAGACAAGGCTGCATTCTTCAGAGACAAATGTATGGCACTATGGATTTGAAAACACCCATTTTTCTCGGCAGGTCAGAGAAAATATGTTGTTGGTGCGTCTTTTGCCTTAGGCTTTACCTACTGCAAAAATCTGTGTCGTGTTGGAGTTCTTCCACATAAAGAAGATTGTGGCAAGAACATTATTCCAATGTGACATGCCTTTCTTATGATGAACACTTGGGATAAAAGGAAGTGACAGATATATGACCCTTGGGTTGGCTCAGGAAGAGACTGGATTGTCTGTCCTTGCTCACAGCTCAATTTTTTTTTTTTTTAAATTTTATTTTGTGACTACTCCTAGGAGCTCAGCAAAATAATTTAAAAGAATTACGTGGTCATAGTGGTATGAAAGGAATGGAGATTTCAGCTGACCTAGTGGTAAGGAGCAAAACATTTTGCAAAAAGAAAAGGAGTTGTATGAAGGGGTAGAAAAGGAGAAGTTCCACTGCTGCAGGCCACACAAGGTAAGCTCTTCAGGCTTGTAGCTGTCACTCAGGACTAATTGCCTGACACCCAAACTTTCCAGCCACAAAAGCTCCTCTGTGGAAATGGAGAAAAACTGGAGACTGGATACTGCTTAAATGAGCTACTTAGATGGTCTAGAAAGAGGAGGTGGCATTATTTTCTAGGAATAAAGTAAAATGGTCTAGGAGGAAAAATGTCATATTCTGAACTTTGGAATATTCATTCATATTAATTGCAGATTATTTTAATATGCAAGAGAATTTTAATTAGAGTTGACTACCTAAACAAGGACAATTTCCCAACCAAATAAAAATAGTAAGGGCTAGATTATTTACAATACTTTACTCTTTACTAATTTGTTCTGCTCAAGGAATTTTGAAAATTCACATTTCCTGTCACTTTTTGACACTTTCTTTTAATAATTAGTTGTGTAGAAGAAAACTTAAATTCCCCTCCTTTCCCCCTGTGACTAAAAGGATGGTTTATCTAAATGCTCTCTTGGGAGCTAAAGTACTTCTCTCTCAGAAAATTGTTCTCTGATGTATCACACTCCCGTGGCAAGGCTGACTTTTCCTCTCTGGGTTTATCCTTGCACTTGAGTGCACAGAATCCATTCTTGCAGTGAAGACCTGTGATGAGCTGGATTTGTGCCCAAGCTCTGCTTGGTGGACTCTGAGCAGCCCAGAGCCAGCCCAGCAGCTCTGCCCTCCCCACAGAGCTTGTCACAGTGGCAAATCTGCTATTAGGATTATTGCTGCATTATTGTTATACCTTAGGCTTCTCTCTCCTCACTACTCCACATCTTGGGCTCTCCCTCTTGTGGATTTTGATCTTTCTAAATATGTCCTTGGCCAATGTGTGCATCCCTTTATATCCTGTTCCCCTAATCTCTTCTATCTGTTTAGTATACATTGAAACATCTGCTGGGATATTGATTGGGAAGATTTGGTAAACTGTCTGAAAAATTGTAAGTGTAGCACAGGGAATAAACATAATATACTTGTGTCTTTTCTGTGTGAATTAGCCTCTCCTTTTTTTATTAAAATATAAATCTGCTATTTACTTTCCAAAATCTCATGTTGGGTAAAGGTATTTAAGATTTGGTGTTTTCCTCCCACCCCAATCAACCCCAGATCCTTGAGAACATTTTGAGAAAATCCCTATAAGCTCTTTTCAAGGCAAAGCAGGGGAAATCCATTAAAATAAAATGCTCTTTTCAAATATCCAGCTCCTCAGACCCTGCTAAATAGTGTCGTTTTGGCAGCACCCCAATTCAAACTGCCATAACCAAGTATAATGACTACATTAAATAACTATTGCAAAATAAAAAGTATAGAAAAGGAAACAGCCACTATCCAAATTCCTTTAACAAAGACAGAACTTTGCTTCCAACCCCGCTAGTAGGTTACTCAAGTCTTTGTCTCTTAATGCAGTTTGGGGGGTTGTTGTTGTAATTATTTTTAATATGAATTTAATTGTGACTGTTTGGAATTGCTGAGGAGCCCTGCAGAGAGGGAGAGGTGGGACAGTGCCAGAGAGCTGGAGGGGTGTTTGCTGCAGGTTGTGGCCATGGGAGGCTTTGCTGGACAGAGCCACCTTTGATCCCCACAGTGGGGACACTGTTTCTGCTCACTGTGCTTGAGGAGCAAACTCTCCTGGCAGAAGGAAAGGCTGGAGAATGGATTTCTTGCTGTAACTGATTAAGTTTTACTATAAGGGAAGTGCAACACTTCCTTCCCATCTGACTGCTGGGATCAAATCCAAAAAAAATTAAAGATGGATATATTTTTATGAACAAGCAGATAGGAAACTCACTGCAGGGTGTTTCTTGTGTTGGTATTCAGGATGGTCATTTCAGCTGTTGCATCCAGAGTTTGTGTAGATGGGAGAGACTACCTTTTGATCAAGAGAAATGTCACAACCTTTGTTCCATGTCATAAGATCAGCTGTCTTGAATCAAGTCCTCTCCTCTGTGCCATTTGAGTTTGCTGAAATTTCATTTGCTCCCTTAACTATCCTGAGTTATACAGTAACTTCACAATCTCTTTTTTTTTTTTTTCAGTCGTGAATCTTAAAAAATCTTAAAAATCTTATGTGGTCTTTGCTGCCACATAACAGTTCACGACCCCATCAGCTGTGCTGGCACAACTTTGGCCATCCTGAAAGCCAGACTGACCAAAAATAACTCTTCAAAATTGAAAAGCTCTTTGTTTGGAAAGAGATACTTTAAACTACTTTTTCCATTAAGAAAAGTGTACATGGATTCAATATCCTCAGTATTTCTCCATGGCCTTCAGAGATCTGGCTCACAGTTTAGTTTAAATATTTTCCAATGGCATCCCAAAATTCAGTTATCTTTTGCCCTGGAGCCTGGCAAAAATTTGAACACTGTAATTTCTTAATTCCATTTATTATAGCTATTCATCTATTTCCTAATAATATTAAGTCTCTAAGGTATTATTTTCACAGCAGCTTAGAAATATTAATATCCTCTTGAGAAGAGGCTAAAGCAAACCTTCCCTTATTTATATGTCAGGGGTGTCATTGTCCTGGTCTAAGCCAGACACCTTCCTGCCTTTATTCAATCAGCATAGAGATTTCCTCAAAGCATTAAATTCCTCATTGTATGATGATTTTTTTTTTTTTTAAATTTTTTTTTGGAGGAGCAGCTCTCCAATGGTTCCTGCTTCTATTCACTGGCCGATAAAGATGCTAAGGATAATAATGCTTCAGACATACGCATGCAAAATAGACATCTAGCATGTAGATATCTAAAAGTAGGTAAAATGAAGCTTACTTTGAGTAACTAGCTCAGTGACACACAAATTGGGTTTGGCAGAGGCAGGGACTGAATCCATACCTCCCAAGACATAAATCTAGTAATTCATGGGAAGCTTGTTTTTCTGGGTCTGCAACTGTCCCCAGGGAAGAGCAGCATGAAGAGATTTTGCAACTAATGTGAATCTATTTGAGACAGACTTTCAGTAAGTTGAATGTAATGACCTGTTTGACAGGAAAACCTCAGGAAATGAAGAATATGCTATTTCCCTGGATACCAGGAGCTCTATGCCTCTGCATGTGCTAACAGCTTTCCCCCTTTGAACAGGTCTGGGTCCTGAGTGTACATCTTGTTTTATCTGATTAAATAGCTCTCTGATATTTAGCATTTTCTCTCTGTGAAGCATTTATATTCATCAGTTTTCTTTCTTCACTGCACAGGACGTGTGAGTTGCCTGAGTCTCTTGCTGAGGAAGTTTCTTTACCTCTCAAGTCTTTCCAATTTTCAGACAACTTGAATGATTTTACAAACCCTCTAAAAATTTGTCAATCTCAGAACTTCTGCCCCTGTCTTCAAACCAGGACTTTATTTTGTCTGAAACTGAGGCAAAATTATCATTCTTCTCTATTCACTTCTCTCATGATTATTTAAGATATAAACATTAACGTATAAACATTACTTTTGTTATTTTTGTCATGACTTGCTGCTGGGTGTTCATGCGGAGTTGTTCAACCAGCCTGACCTTCAGAGTCAGTGACTTTTCCTGAGTCCCTCTTTTCCAGAGCACAACCCATTTCCTTTACTTCTTCCTTCCCATTTTTTGTATTATGGTCTACAAAGTGCCCTCACAGATTTTATGCTTTTAAATGTGTGTGGAAAAACATATCCTGACTGAATGGGAACATTTTATGGAAGCCACTGGCCATTTGAATTGATTTGCTTATCAATATCTAACAACATTGCTAATCTTTTTTATCTCGTTTTATCAGCAATAATTTTGTGTTTACTCTTAGGACAGTGTTGAAAACATTGGTTTGTGCTGAGACCTCTACCAATCACTGAGCTGTCCTGATCCAGCCCTCTGACCCTTTTAAATGGAAATACCACAGTGCCTGCTACTTTTCGAGGTGACTTTTGCTGCAACCCTTATGCTAACTGCTTTTGATATTGTATCATGCTTATTTAGTAATCACAATCATATGAAGTGGTACTTGTCAATTCTTACTACCCAAATATATCTACTCAATTGCCTTTTCAAAAGAAATTGTGGTTCACTTAATAATTTTTCATAAAAATATGTTGACTTCCATCATTTATACCCTTCGGATTTAATTTTCCAGTAGCTGAACAACATAGAGAGTAACTTTATGTTTCTACAACCTCTAATTGCCCCATTCTATGCTTGACCTCTTGGATGTTGGTACAGTTGGTTCAGAAATATCTCTACATTCAGAGTCTTATTTAAAATGAACATCACATTCAACATTAACACATTAGAATGTATTTCTAATTTAGTTTGGAGTAGGAAGCTGGGAATCTGTTCAGCTGGTTCTTTTATGAATCTTAGGTGGAAATTTATGTAGGCTCCTGTTTTATATAAGAAGGATTTTGCAAGTCTTTTCTAAGGCACATTGCTCAACATTGTCTGTACTTTCCATTGACTTTGGAAGCTGGGTTGCAATCTGTAGTAAAAAAAATGTTCAGCCTTAAAGCAAAGAGTGGCACAAGGTCTCTGCCTCCTGCCAAGGGCAGCCAAGTGAAGAGGGAAAGGTTCTCATCTGTTTTCTGGCTCATGTGGCAAGGCGAGGACTTGAAGTACCACGAAATGGCCCAGTTAGGTCAGAATGAGACATTTCCTTGCAAACCTGGTGCAAGAAGCCCATTGAAGCTGCTGTGCAGTCAGGAGGGGGCTGCTGCACCTTTGGACTGCACAGAACCACGGGGACAACATGGGGGATCTTTGCCCAGCACAATTGTCCTTGAGGTTTGAGGTACCCCAACAGCAGAAGCATTTAGTAAATCTCTGGGTGCTACATAGAGATTTTGGAAATTTCTTCTGGAAAACATCCAGATTTTCCTGGATGAGATTAAAACTGTCCATGATGAACTTCCCACTCTAGTTTGGGCACCCTTGATTTCTTTTCTTCACTGTGGTGTCTGTCAGGTGCCATTGATTTGAAAATTAGTTTCTGCTTATAATGAATTAATTTACTTTCAGAGACAGCTCTCTGGAACCGAGAAAAGCAAAACTCAAACCCCTAAACAAAATAAAAACCACAAAGCTTCCCGATAAACTCACAATATTGAAATTAATTATCTTTTCTCTCTTCTGGTAATTTGGGTTCATTTTCCACTTCTCTAGGGGATGGGTCTTCAATCATAGACACTGAAATAATTTGACAGTTATTTCCTTCCTGCCAAAAGAATACAAAAAGCCTTAACACAAATTTCTTTGGGAGCCTGGTAGGTAAACTGTTCTCTGCCATTAAGAAAATGATATTTAATGCTTTAACCAAGTCCTCTTTCGCCACGAAGAATACAGCTTTACTGGTTTATGGAACATAACTATTGGGCAGGATGTTAGACCCCTGAACCTGTCAGAAGAGGAAGGAAAAGGAATAGACTCACAGTTGTAAACACACTATTTAATCCTTAGGGCTTTGATCACAGGAAGGAATGTTAAAGAAAATCTTTTTAATCATAGTTGAGGATGAAATGAGAAATATTTGACAGAAAATAGACCCCACAAAATTGAAGATTAGAAGCGAGACCCAAATGCACCACTCTACAAAAGCCCATCTCCTTCTGGTCCTGTTGATTTTCTTCTGGTTCTTTCCATCTCACTGTTGTTCAGAAGTGTTTCTAGGAACATAGTTTAAAATTCAGTGAAATTTTTAATTTAGTTAGTCTGACTTTTGTCCTCAGCCATTGGTTTATGACTTTTGTTTATGGCTTGGTTTATTGACTTTTTTTCCCCTTGTATTTCCACATTGTTCTGTTTGAATTTATCCTCCACACAATGTAGTACATTGCATGTACTAGTTGTCTTTAGAGTTGACATCTAATTTACTGTTCCTCTTTTTAATGCTTCCTGTCATAACATCTTACGCTTGAAGAGTGCAGATATAATTTGCTTTTCAGCTACTAAGGTTTATTTATTGAGAGCATTGTGCTAATGTGGATGGACACTGAAGAACTGTGTTGATTCTCATTAGTGATAAGAAATTTGTGTCAAGGCTTTAGACAAAATCTCTGGTTGTTAAAATGTTTCTTTTATCCCAGTTTTTAGCTCTGTCTCTGAATCTTAACAAATATCCTTTCTGTTCTGCCACTCCAAAACAAGAAAATGAATACTTTCCCGGTCCATGAGTATATTTTGGATAAGAGGACAAACTTCAGGCAACCTGACAGCTAGAAAGTGATGTTGGCCTCTGCACTAGTCTCAAGTTTCATCAGAAGTCATAAGAGTTGTTCTAAGAGATAAGGAGATTCAGTACATTCTGAACAAAAACTTTTAAAAATCTCCTTCTTTAACTGACTGTGGTAAGGAGACCTTCTGGTGTGCTCCAGAATCTAACTCCAGTAAATGAGTAAAATCATCAGCAAAACAACAGTTTGGTTCTCTCTCAATTTATCTTAGACCACTGTAAGAAAATATAACTTAATATAGATATTTTAAATTTCCTGAAGTATATTTTAATCCACATAGGTAGGAGGAAAAAAATGCTTTCATTGAAGGCAATAGAAGAGCTATACTATTTAAACCTCATCACAGCCTGTGCTAACTGCTTTTGGTGATAAAACTAGGCACTACTGGAAGGTACAGAAACACTTCCTACCACTCTGGCAGGATTTCAAAGTCCATATTTTCCAGCAGATTAGATACAGAAGGTTGATTCTAAGCAATGTCTTAATTGCTATTTTATAGCTAACAAAGATACAGTTTAAGAGCTGGCGGGAGATGCCATGGCAGATTTTAGGTTCTCTAGATGTGTCTGTGTGAAGATCCAGGCATTCATAAAATAATTTGGCCAACTCAGTCAAAAAACCTTGTTTTTTTAATAATTTTTCTATACCAACAAGAAGACCACTGTGATCACTCATCTGATCCATCTACCTCATGCCATAAACATTTCAGTCAGCAATTCCTGTGCTTGAAGAATACAAATTTTGCTTTCTATTGGTAGGTAACTGCCAGAATAACCTGCAGAAAGCTGGCTGACACTTCATGAGGAGATGCCTGGCTGGAGAAGGCTGAGTCTGACACGTGTCCTCTGCATGTCCTGGCTCAGTAAGGACCACCCTGGAAGCATCTCAGTACTCCACGTGGATGAAGGTCATCACCAGGGCAGCTTGTCTAGTCCTTGGGCTTGGCATCTTGTGAGATCTTTGAGCTCTGCTTTGGATAGGCATATGAGTCTGCCCAGTCTTCCCTGAGAAGTCCTTGTCAGGGTTTGCCCCCTTCCAGCCTCAGAGAGAAGAAAGGCTGCCCTCGAATGGGGCTTAGACCCAGGTCATTGTCACGAGGGTGGATGGGTGTGTGAGGATTATAGGAGAGATGGAAATGAAAAATGCAAGTGAAACAGTGAGATCTTTAAACTGTACAGCATGTAATTTGTCACTATTTGTCACTGTTAGGTGACCATGAACACGTTAGAAGCTTGGAATTGAAAACCTTAATGTATTCTTTACAGGAACAAAAGCTCCTGAATTATGCATCAGTCTAAAATGTTCCTACTACAGGTGACTCAGCTTCTAGATGCATTATTTAAAGAGTTCTGTGATATCAGTCTGCTGCCATGGAACTGCAATCTATACCTCCCTTTTTCACTGATGTGTCTTTACAAATCCTAATTCTAATCGCAGTCATTGAAAACAGTCCTACAAAGAGGCTTTTGCAGTTTGCATTCATCTTCACTCACCTTTGCAGCTGCCTCCAGCAGTGTTTTAAATATACAGTAGAACTGATGGTAACTCATTTCTAATTTTGGTGAATCAAGGCTGGAATAATATCTGCATTTCTAGTCTATGAAAAGACATTTCAACACCTAAACTCTGTTAAGGGATTGTCTGGAAGATGTGGAGCAGCATCAGAACAGCAGTTTAAGATGCTCAAGTGCTCTGTGAATAGGAAGGAAGAAGTGGAAGCAGAACCTTGCAAGTTCAAAATATATCCCAAGACAGAGCCCTGTACCTTGTCTCAGGTCAGGGTTTTAATGATACTGTGATGGAGGAAGAAAAGGAAGAAAAGCTTAAGTTATGGCTTATCTTCAAGCTTTAATCAGTAAACCACTGAACAGAAGCTACATCTCATATCACTTGATCAACTTTTACACATCTAGAAGATCACAGAAATGCCTGGAAGACACCTCAAAGATCATTTAGTACAGATGTGTATTTCTTTTTGTTGTTGTTGTAGTGTTGCTTAAATAAAGTGGCCTGAACATACTAAAATATTCAGGAATTATCTCTAAGGCTCATGTAACATTAGTAATCTGTTTCTATAAGGTTTTTTTTTCAAATTGATGCTATAAAAATGCTGATCTGTATTTCAAAATGCAATGGACAAATCAATTTTAAAATAGAATTTGCTTTCCAGGCTTAAAACTTGATTAACCTGTGCTCATAGCATGAATGAGATGCACCACATTTCTTTCAAGAGAGGGTTACAAATCAACCATCTCATTGGGATAAATTATGGTGCCAGAATGGAGTTGATGAGAGAACCATTTTATTATTATACCACTTGTTTGGAGGATGAACAGGAATTTCCAAATTAAAGAATCAAGTGTGTGTGTGAGAGTGTTTGTGAGTAAAATCCCTCCAGCCTGAACCTTTTCATAACACTGATGTTAATTTCTCTCCTCTCTCAAATTCCATTTTTGAAGGCACTTTTCATGGCACTCCTGAAAGTGGGAAAAAATATGACTGGCTATTTCTTTAGTGATTGCAGATGATGCCACCTCCTGACTACTGGGAAGAAGTGCTGGATAAGAATCAGAAATGAAAAGTGAGTCAGAATGGATAATGTGTTAATTTTTCAGCTCCCCAACTACATGCAATAGAACTTCTTGATGATATTTACTACCAGGCCCAATTCTCAAAGTTACTCAAAGTTACTCTGCATATTAACCTGAGCAGGATCCTGAAAGCCATATAGTTACCCTGGTATTCCTAACTATGAAAAACCAAGGGTTAACAAGCACTGAATATATTTGGAAAATGAATGGCATGAGAGTGCAGAGGAGGTAATTAATGCTCCTACCTTTTCAAATGTCTGTTGAGATTGGGACAAGAAAAATGTGTTTTGCCCTTTAAGAAAAAAATTGAAAACAATATCAATTATGACAATAATACTGGAAGAAAAAAAGCAGGTGCCATATGGTGTTATGGCATATACAGGCACTACAAGGATGATCGTTCACTCAAATTAATAGAAATTTACTGATGGGATGTTACTGCTTTCCCTAGTATTGCAGTAGTTCTTGGGAGATTTATTCATTAATCAGGACCCCAGTAAAGAGCAAAATGCCATGTAGAGAAGAAAAATGAACAGATCCCAGGGTCAGTGGGGATCAGCCTAAGATATCTGAGCCAAATCCTGTGTTCTAGTAGAAAGGAGCCTGGTTTTGTTTGTTAGGAGAGCTCTTTAGGATTCGTGCTTCTACATCTGCATCATTCTTTTGAATTCTTCCTTGAAACATGACTCTTGCCAAAGACAGAGAATTCTTTGACCTCATTAGCTGCTGGAAAATCTGTCAGGTTTATGATATGTCAGTTAAAATATACACATTCTGTATGCACAGAGCTCAAGAGTGATAGGTGGGGAGTGCTGCCTTGCGTAGGAGATCTGTGCTGTCTCAGAGATGATGATGTTTATCTGTGTGGTTACGTGGTCATGCTCAGAAGTGGAAAAATTACTTTTTGTGCTCTATTTTAGGCATTTCTCTGTCTTTGTCTGGATATAATAATTCTGTATCGAAACTGAGTATGTTGGTTACTCCTGGTATCTCCTCTCAGCCTTCCTGTTTGCTTCGCTTTGCTCTCTCTCCCCCCCACTACCTCCTCTATCCAAACAATTTAGCCTCTGTTACTTTTACCTTAGCCAGGCTCAGCCTGCAGCCAGCTGGCTTTCAGCTGACTCCCTGACTTCTGTGAAATATTCTGTGCATTTCTCTAGCTTAGATTATTTTTATTGTAAGCCCTCAGCACGCCTTTATTTTCACTGCTGGCGCAGAACATGGTCCCTGAAAGAGTATATGATATGAAAGAAAAGCCATCATCTGCTGCCCAGTCAACACACGAGTGACTCCAAGGACAGAAGTCCTACGACTGCAGAACACTTCCAAAAATTCGGCCTTTGTCTCTGTGAGTCAGGAAGGCCTTTAGAAGTTTGTCACTATCCATACAAAGGCATTGAATACAGAGCAGTGTGGGGAAAATGCTCAGCTCCCAAAGAGAAATGGTGGATTTGTATGTGCATTGGACTGGAGAGGACCCCATGAGTTAATGATCCTACTCCTTGGTGTTGCAAAGAGCTGGGCTGGAAATGCTGACCCTAAACTGATCACACTTCAGCAGCAATGGGACTAGGCTGTGGAACTGATCCTAATAAAAGTTGTTCTAGTCCTCGGGATTTGGAACCTTTGTCTAATACGCAGGCTAAATTTATTAAAGGCTAATGAGTATCCATTTGTTATTTCAGCAGAAGTGTCTTTTAGTTTAAATAGCTTTTAGCCTCTGCTAAGTTTACAGAAACTTAGACTAATGAGTTTATTGAAAGCAGTCAGAATCCCCACAACCTTTATTCTCTTAGGCCACACAAGCCAGCATCTTTTAATCTCATTTCAGAAGATAAATTCTTCATTTCCTTGATTATTGTAGTTCTGTTACAGACTAAATTAATCTTCCTTGCATCTGGATGCCTGAGACTGCATATTGTATTCCAGATGGCCTCATCATGGTCTTGTTCTCTAAAAATGCCTCACAAGGGACATCTGATACCAAATGATTTTTCCAGCTATGATTGACTAATCAAGCCAGAATTTTATTGCTTTCTGGCACCTCCAGTGGGCAATCCCCAATTTATAACATTTTTTTTTCATTAGTTTGAGCGCTCAGTTTTGTCCTGCCTGTGGGTGAGCACAAGTCTGAGCAAAGTGGGGAAGAAAAGTGCTTTTGCTGCTCAGTAAATTGGCTGCACTTTCCCCAAGTGAGTGACAGTTTCCCCAAGAAATTGATTCAGCATCAAATTCTACCTGATGTTGAGAGTGCTAATCTATTTCTATTGAGTACAGAAGCAACATGGGAATTTGGTGACTTGGATAATTGGGCTGAGCCCATCGAAAGAGGTGCAGTACACACCCCACACACCTTGCAGTGAGCCAGGGGCACCCATTCTCTTCTGTCCTTCCCAGTTCCCACCACAGCAGCACAATTGATGGAACTGATGTAGGACTGATTGTAGGAAGGCCTTATTACATTTGCTTTCTCTGATCATAAAGCTCAGTTCCCTAGAATGACAGTGGTTCAGCTGCCTTTTTACTTAGCATGATCATATCCTGTTGCCATGTGGTAACGTTCTGTTTTGTATCTTCTGTATGACTGTCTGCCTCACTTCTTTTTGGGCTATCCTGAACATCAATTTCTTCATTCTCCTTTAAACAACTTACTTTATTCTTATAGACTTTATTCTGTCTATTTACACAGACAAGGTTTATTTTGCTACCTGTTTTATTTTCCCTTGTGTAGTCTAACATACCTTGAGTTTTGGCAATTTAAAGTTTATTTCTATGATTAATGACATACAAGTTTCTCTTTCCAAGCCTCTCAGATTCTCAGTTTATTCAAAATATTACCTGCAAGGAAATTTCTCATGCAGTGAATCTCAGAAATGCCCCATACAATTTTTTCTTCTATTCTGCAGTGCATAATTCTGTATCCTTGATTTCAAGACCTTACAGGTATTTTTCACATTCCAGATTCTTAAATTCTTTAGTCCAGTTAAACAACCCTTTTAATTCCCCTGAATTTTATTATAGTCTAGATAAATATTCCTCTCTGATATTCACTATTGATTCCGAAGTCAGATCTGCACATACAAATCTGATTACTCTGTTTCTGAGGTATCTCTCAAAAGAGAAAAAAGTGGTTTTTTATACATTATTTCCTTAATGGTGACAATTTGAGTGCTTCCACAAGCTAGTACTGGTTGAGATTCTCAAACTGCCTTTCCTTGGGGTGGATCATATCTTCTTTACAATTGCATGGACCTTCCCTGTGCCATGGTAGTGACTAAGCAACTTCCTTTAGCTGCATTCTGTGCTCTCTGTGGAAAACATCTCCAATAGATATTCTGATAAAAATTAGTAGCAAATAAGGAAGAAAAGAAATGAACTTGCATTCTGCTACACTTCTAACTGTGGCTGTAACTGTTCCCATGACAATCACTGAATTAGTTTCAGTCTAACCAGTATCACACATTTACTGGATTTTAGTTACTTCTTCTATCTTATTGGGAGAATTGTGGAAGAAAAATCTTATACCATGGGAACTGTTTTTTCAGGCCATTCACATCACTGTGAGATGAACAATTTCTCAGTTCTCCTTCCAAGTTTACAAATACAGCTCAGACAAAATGATATCTCTTGTGGGAGAGAATGAAATAAAAGACAGGTATTTTTTACCCAGAACTCAGTCATCTAACTGTGTGACTTGCAACTAGATTGAAGTAATTGCACTGAAATTATGAGGTGTGTAACAGCAGAAGGACTTTGAAATTTAAGGATTCATTTTTTAGGTTTACAGTGCTATCCACAGCAAGAGATTATCCCAGCTCTGTTTTTTCTTACAATTTCTTACCCATTCCTTAGGCATATGTATCGTTCCAATACACCAGAGACTGGGAGGAGGATCTTTAAAACTCAAGATTTGAGCTAAAAGTGATCCTGTACAGGAAAGGCTTGAAACAGGCCTGTGTCTCCTGGTGACAGAGAGAGGATACATATGCTCATTTAAAGTAAACCATGGGCTTTGGACTCTGCTTGACAGTTATTTGGTTGACAGTTTAATTTCTGGTGTGTGTTGCCTTGTGTGCTCTCTGTCTCTCCCTCCTTCTCTTCTCCCTTGCTCCCCCGCCCCCGCTCCGCTGAAATTAAAGGTAGGACCTTGGAGATCAGTATTTGATCATCCAGTCAAACTTCAGTGAGATGTGATTTCTTTCTCAATTTGTGTCTTGAGATGTTGGGATGAAGGTAATTTTATATCCTTGAACCATGTTAAAGCAGGTTTGGGATTTCAGCTATGCTTGTAGGAACTAATTAATAGGTCATAAACATGTTATTGGAAGGAAATGTTTACCCATAATTTTAAAAATAAGGTAAATTTGAAGATTTCTTCATCCTCACAGGAGGGAAAAAAGTCTGCTACAACACCACATGTATGTACCTTTTAATTAGGTTATTTAATCAAGATCCTTTTGATTTGAACATTATTGTTTTGTATTGCAATCTGGAGGGACTGATCAATCTGAGATTCAACCTCCCATGGATACCCAACAGCACTTGGCTGCAAAGCAGGATGTAAACTACTTGGAAAAGTCTCTTAAGGGCTATCTCAGAACATGGGGATTAATCTTGAAATTGTATTTCAGCTCCATTTCAATTCTTTAACTCTTTGCTCTCTGGAAAAGAAAATAAACCTTTACTGCTGTTCTACCATTCTATGCAGGCATCTCTGTATTTCAAGCACATAGAAATTTATGTAAAATACAAGCTGGTGATTTAAATTGGGTTGTAGGAAGAGCACTGGGAAAGGCTGAACAAATAAAATGGAACTAGTTCATTCATCATTTTAACAGCATTTAGCTTGGCTCATAAAGAGAGTGGCAGCTTCTATTGCTCATACAAGGACTTATGCCACTATTAACGAACAATGCCTCAGCTACTTCTGCTCCAAACTGCAGTGCATGACAAACCCCAGTGGACTGAATTCTATTTAATACTTAGCACCTAAATGCTAACTAATAAAGCAAAGTGGAAGGGTAGTGCTTAGAAGCAGCAATCACAATATTAAAACCTGATTTTAGGGAGAAGAAAAATACCTTGGACAAAACTTTTGGCTCTGCACGTTAAAATATGGGATGTTTCCAGATTAAAAGCTGTTGACTTTTGCAAATTTATGTTCCATTAAAACAAGAAGATATAATAAGATTAAAACTTCATTGAAACATGACTTCTGCTTTAAAAACTTAAGTGATATGACTTAGTCACTGTGGAGAAATCTTGCTAGATAGTCTCTTATGTTTTCCTAAACTCATCACTGACTTTCACCAATCTCTGCATCCAAGGTTTTAAAGAATATCCTGTCAAATAATTTAGTCTCCCACAGATTCAAGACTTCTGCTGCAAAAATGAAGGATAAGTGAGGAAAACTCCCTGGTTTTGGCCAACAATACCCTTTCAGAAGCCCTCCCTCCAGAGAACTGCATTGTAGAGAACTCCTGCATGTTTCTCTTTTGTGAGATGGGATCTCTGGGCTGCTGATGTATCCTGTAGTCTATTTTTACTCTGAATCACTGTTGTACCTCATGGGAACTGTCATTCATTCAGGGCAGATGGTGCAGAGAAGTCATCCAGACAAGGACCCAAATGGCAAATCCCTGAGACACTTTGGTGCTGTTTCTGACCCGATGCTCAGTTGAGGCTGCAGCTACAAACTGAACACCTTTCTAGATGAAAAGCTGAAGTTTGCCCTTAATAATCTGACACTGCTTGAGAAAAAGAATTCAACACCATCATTCTTGGAGATCAAACATCAGACTGTGTAATTTTCCATTGATAAGTAGTTTAACCAAAGGTTTTCTACCAGTTTTGTAAAAAGCCTTCTAGGCTTTTATTCTCTGTTCCCACTAAGTTAAAAGTACTCCTGCAGAGAGCAAGGTGAATGTCTGTCTGTCTTGGATGTTCCCAAATCATATCCAAACTCTGATGAATCTTTACTGATAGCTTTATTTATGTGTTTCCCCCTTGGGGATTGCTGGGGGTAGCTCCTAACTGGCTGCTGAGGCCTTCAGTACAAACAGAGTTGCAATTTGCTAATGGGCTGTGCAGAAAAGAATGTGTCAGGAAAAACTGTGGGAGGTGAATATAAAAATGTCCCAGTAACATATCTAACCAGGGAGGAATGAAATACAAGCTGTTTATCTCTCACATTTGTTGTGTTTTCATGGTTCACCCTTCTGGCCTAAAGGTTGCATCAGTTTATGTTTTCCAAGCTATTTTAATGAAACCAATAAAAGGTCTAAACAAGAAAAGAACTGTATTTCTCAAGGCAGGGGTACATCTACCCTATTATCTGGTTGAGAGCAGAGGTGACCAGAGCAGTGTACAAGAGCAGACCAAGTGCAGAGTCATTGTTTCCCAGAATATCACTCAGACTCCAGGAATTTTCAATTCAATTACCTTCATATTTACAGGTGATCCTATAAAAAAAGTAGTAATTTCTTATCACTTTGTTAATCCAGATTGATTTCAATATTCATGGTATCCTGTGCCAGAAAGATTTTACCTATGTGCTATGTGAGTAAATGCCCCCCATGTTTTGTTTTGAATCTATCACTTGCCCCTGCCATTTGATGCTCTTTGGTTCTTTTATTGGTTATGATGAGAAATAACTTCCCTTTACTTATTCCTTGCTTTTCTAGGAATTTTGTGGACCTTTCCTGAGATCTCTCTCTGCCATTTCTTCAACAAGCTGGAGAGTCTTGTCTGTGCATTTGCATGGAACACATGCCTCAGTGTTCTCATCCTGTTGCTCTTCACTGTATTTTTTTTGTTCATTTGTTTGATATGTTTTTTGAGATGGAGAAGCCAAAGTGGCACACAATCATCAGATAAGATGCACCACTGACTTTTACTAAGGGGGCTTAATGAAAAAGAAGGGGACAGACATTTTAGTAGTGCCTGGTATGATAGGATGAGGGGTGATGGTTTTAAACTAAAGAGGGCAGATATAGATAGAGATAGGAAGAAATTTTTTACTATGAGGATAATGAAACACTGTCATAGGTTGCACAGAGAGGTGATGGATGCCCTATCCCTGGAATCAACCCTTCAGTCATGGTTAGGTTGGATGGGGCTCTGGGCAACCTGATCTGGTTGTGGATGTCCCAGCTCATTGCAGGGGGCTGGGACTAGATGACTTTTAAAGATCCCTTCCATCCCAAGCTATTCTGGGACTCTATGACAGCAGACAGAATAGTTTTAATTTGGTGTTTTGTCAGAAATATATCTTATAACTCAAACCCATGACTGGTAATACTGGTTACGGATCTCTCAAGGCATGTGTGAGGTTAGTGCTGGATTTCTGACATGCTGTCAGTCACTGCCTGGAAGTCCTTCTGTGGATTGTTGACATCACCTTTTAGCCCAGGGCCCTGACTATCTCACTACTGTCACTGCACTGATCTACCAATTTCTACAGGTCATCTCTAAATCCGCACAGACCTGAGATCAAATCTCATTTTTCTTCACTGACAAAATGGACCACTTATACATTTCATTTCCAACCTTTTAACTTCTCTTAACAAGAGAAAAATACAGATTTATAACCAACATTATCAATTAAACTATAATTTAAAACTAACCACTTATGTCTTCCATATGTTTTCTACATGGAACATTTGTTTCAGGTACAGTGATTTTATAACAATAACTACTTTAATGCCTCTGTTCTGGCTGCCAGTAAGCAATATGAGGGACAACACACATTTCTGGGGCAGACAATCAATAAGTATGACAATATAGATCTGGAGTCAGTCTCTTTGCTGAGATGTATAGTTGTGTCATGTCTGTCCATGTGTCATGTCCGTGTCATGCTGTGTCCACTCCCTTCCTTTTTATTTTGGAGTTTTGTCTTTAGCCACTGAAGACTGCTCCTGGATCCAGCAGTCTGTTTGATATCCCGTTCTGGTTAAGTACGTGCACTGCCAACTTACGAGTTTAATTTCCTTGTTTTGCATAGTGTTTGGTTGGAGATGAAGTAGGAATAATGGGTGCAATAATGGTCTGTTCATGCCTACAAAGTAAAATGAACACATTCACAGGTTCACTTCCTTCTGCTGTTGGTGCAGACTGTTTTACTCAGGCTGATTTGCAGTGGAAGCTTATCTCTAGGTTCTGGCTGTGAGAGGAAAAGTAAATAAGCCCAAGCAATTAGCGTTATGTTCATGCAGGTGGAGAGAGCCTGCATAAAGCCCTATTTACTCTTGCCTTCAAACTCCTTTAATCATCATTGTGGAGCTTAAGTTGTACACGAGGCTTTTGTGTGGTGTACTTCCCAGACAGAGTATTTGAGTGCTTCTATTTCACAGAAATCCTCAGCCCCAGAGACATATCTGCTACCAAAATAACTCTGAACATCTCCTCAGTCCTTGATGGAATGAGCCACTTTAGTAATGAGTGGACAAACTGTAGAATCTCCAAGGTCATTTGAAAGTTTATAGTACTGCTTAGTGGCACTGTAAAAAATAGTTCTGATCCATGTAATCCTACATACAATGGATAAGTGTGGCAAATGTAAAGTGATGGGGACCAAAGGTTACTGAGAAACATCCACACTACCTTGGTAATTATCAGCACATCTAATGAAGTGTAAACCTTTGTGGAAATCAAATTGTCTTTTCTGTAATTTAATATTTCTTATAATTTTTTTCCCTAGTAATGGAATTTACTTTTGTTTGCTTGTCCTAATAGTACTTTAAAATTGAGCAGTTAAAATGTTGTTGAGATGATTTTCCAAAAAACCTTTATTCATGTTACTGAAATTCACAATAACTGCTTATTTCTTTCTCATGTGGTGCATCCTAAAAGTGAGCAATTTATCTATTAGGCTCAGATTAGTGGTGGCCTGAGAGGATAATTTCAGGCAAAAGTTCTATAACAGTTACTGCAACAAAGCTCTTCCTTTAAGGACAAAAAAACCACAAGGCTATTGAACTGATGATTGTATTCTCTGGCAAACTACAACAACAAAAAGGCAATTTTAGCCCACTTATTAAGAAAGGCTTTAGGTATAAGCAAATAGGTGAATAATGTGAACATTGTGTACTTGAGATTTGTAAAATTGACTGAGTCATAGATTTTATGGTTAAAGATAAGTTTAATCAGCTAATGTAATCTCATCTATAAATTAGTTCATTGGATTCCAGTCGTGCACTAATACCAAAAAATGTGTTTGCTGAGGAGCATCTATAATGTGTGCAAGTTTATGTTCTTGTGTGTGTTTCTCTTTTTTTATTATTTTTTTTCCCCTAAAACATGGTGTATCTCAGACACAGACCTTAAAGGTACCTGAAAAGACTGGGTATTTATCATCATCATCCCTGATCAGTCATCAAACTTTGACTCTATGTGTTACCACGCCTCATTAATGTACATGCTTTTCTCTTGGTGACTTCTCCTCCCAGGCTGAGAGAATAATACATTTTTTCCTCCCAGACAGGGAATTTACAGGAAGGACAGAAAAAAATACTGTGAAAAGGGAGCTAGGGAAATAAGAAAGAAGAGCCTTCATCAAGTCAGTCTTTCTATTCCCCCTCTCCCTTTGGGAATTTAAGGCTAGCCTCATATCTGAGTATTGAAACTGGTCCAGACATCTCACTGGGGTGGGTCCTATGGGCATTTTGAAGGAGTTGTAGATGGGACAGAAACAGGCAAGAAGGTGTTCCAGGGGGATCTACACAAGAGTCTCAGGCTTCTGACCTCTTACTCCCATTCCTCAGGAGTACAGGACTTCATCTCTCCTCACTGCTGTGTAGTTGACAATCCCTAGCATTTCCCACAAGAGCCCTCTTGGTCTCTCTCCTTCCTTTCCAAGTTCCTGGGAGTGCATAAGGAAGATGGAGAAGGTGAGATGGGAAAAAAGAAGGAAAAAAAAAAAAAGATAAAAGACAGGAAGAGGAGGAGAAAGGAAGCTGTGGAGGGTGTTGGTGTGTACGGCTTCCTGATCCTGGTACTACAGGTAGCAGTAGGGTTCTTGAGAAGTGTATTGACCACTGTCCCACTTCCCCCATGGGCCACCCCATAAATGCATGCCCTGCAAAGCATCTTCTGTTTCCCATGTTTGCATCCTGAGCCAGATCCTGAGCCAGATCCTGAGCCAGAAAACTTCAAATCTTTTCTAGACTGCAAGACTTCAGGTTTGGGAAATTTTGCTCTCAGTGGTATTATTTACCCAGAATGATGACTGAACCCTGTGAAAATGGTAATTTTGATGATTGTTTGCATGTCATGCACTCATTTTTTTCCAATTACTTTCACATCTACTGTTCCAAGTCTATCCAATTCCAAACATGCACTGATCTATATTGTTCCAAATCTCCCCATTTTGGTACATTCTGTCCTTTTCATGGGGAAGTGATACATCATGTGCCTGAAATCCATGCGTGTCTCAGACACATTTCTGGTGTATAGCTGCATGTAACCAGGTCCAGGTATAAGGAACACTGGCAAGAGCACCTCACTGGGTAGCTGGTTCTACACTCAGGCCATGAGTAATATCTGAATCACTGTATAATTGCTTCAAAGAGATGCAGAAGCCAGCTGCTACAGAAAATGGAAGATAGTAACCACTGGCCTTCTTGGGAGTGTTTGTAGCTCTGTACTCAATGTATTTTCCCAGTTATGAGTTCATGTTAACTTGACAAGTGAAACATAATATTTACTTGTAGTTTATTTTTCACTTTTGTGCAAATATATTAAAATTATCTTCTTTTATTGGTAATGCAAATATAAGACGTGTTTTCAATTATCATGAAAAAAACAATCTTCTAGACACCTGATTGCTGCATCTTTTGAATTACTTGGTTTGCAAACTTTTTTTTTTTTTTTAATTAAAAAATTGGGGGAGAAGTAGTTGAAAAACAATTATAGGAATTGTGGGGTTGGCAAGTGAAACTGTCCTTTTCCATCTTGGACATTTTTCATTCATATGGCAAAACAGATGTCTGAGTTTCAGCCCAAAAACAAGATGAATTCTGACAGTAAACAGCCAATCACGCATGAATAATCACTATAATGCTCAAGAAAAGGGTGAGGGTTTTGTCTATAACACATTTAACAGAGGCTTAGTACAGCACTGCTGAGTTGAAAAGCACTGACTAAGTTGGAGTTTTTCTTTGTGAGCACACAGCAGCTGCAGAGATCTGTTCTGGGAAGGAAATGTGGTGGACATGGGGAAGGGTGGAAAATGTCCAGAAGAAATAAATCTGAAGCCCATGGAGGTGATAGGACAATGACACATGGGAAGTGGAGAGTAAGCAGTTTGCAATTCAACACCCACACTTTGAAATAAAAGGAAGTGCTTTGCAAACAAGCCTCTCCATAGGATAGATCCTTTCTATGGAATCCATTTTTAGCCCCTTTTGTAGGAAAAATTGCTGCTGAAGTCACACAAGATAGCTTAGGATTTTTAGGTGAAGTAACATTAAAACCCTCATGGAGTACAAATTAATTGGAATGAGTTTAATTGGGACCACCAGTTCATTGGGATATCTCCTGGGGAACAGATTTAGTCTAATGAGAATGGATGGCAGTATCTACTGATTAACTGGGAGAGAGTCAGCACGTGTTGAGCTTAATGGGAAGGGCTCTGACAAGTTTCAAAACGTGTTCAAGGTTTTTTCAGAACGATAAGGTCTGCTTTTAGTTACTATTGTCAGAAGAGATTTTATTTAGGAATGAATCCTATTCACACTGTTTTCCCTAAAAAAATTCATCCTTCCACCAGCAGATTACACAATTGTGATATAATAAGGAAAATATATATCTTTAAAAAATCCAACCATCTCTCTTCCTGCATAAATATAATTAGAGATAGATACAAGGTACCTTAGCAGGGAAAGGAAAAGCAATTCTGCTGTCGATGGGCACAGCAGACAAGACAGGATTGACAGATGCTTATGATATTTTAGCAGCTATGTTCCTAAACTTTCCTTGCTGTCTGTATCTGTTTGGTGCTAAAACATTATTCCTTCTCTGATCACTTCAGGGACTTATTATATGCTTAAATTTATAGAACTATTGAAACCATAGCTAGATGATGTATAAAATTTTGTCTTCAAAGTTCCTTTGAGTGCTGTGTCCAAGATGCATCTCCCATCCTTGCTGGTACTGACTTTTTGTATCTTTTCCCTTTGAAACATACTGTGATCCTCCAAAATTCTTGGCATCCCTATTTAATATAATTTCATATGTAGTGTATGATGTCATAACTACACCTTAATATCTACTGATGTTGCCCTTTGGTTACCCTTAATTGCTTATATAAATTCACTTA
The DNA here is from genome assembly GCA_013397095.1 of Sterrhoptilus dennistouni. Lineage (NCBI taxonomy): Eukaryota > Metazoa > Chordata > Aves > Passeriformes > Zosteropidae > Sterrhoptilus > Sterrhoptilus dennistouni. Next base: position 1,172,581 of record VWZU01003612.1, on the reverse strand, counting down.
AGAGTTTTACTTTGAGTTGAAAACTCTCCCCTAGTAGCACGATGTCCTGCTGAGAAGGTTTTGATTTAAGATCTCCCTCTGTTTAATTTGGCTCATGCTTAAAATTTTGTACTGTTGAATTTTAATTCTTTGTACTGTTCCCAGGGATCCAGGGCAGAAGAGTCTGAGTGCAACAATAATATGAATGATTGATACAGCCTCTATCAAAGTTGCCAACTTGCTAATCTCAACATTTGCAATGTTAATGTTTTCTACAAAATTGTCAGTTATCTTGTCTATTATGGTATTAAATAACCCTGGCTGCCAGAACTAAGCTGTGCAGAAGTCAGCTACACAGTTATTAAACACATTAAAGTAGAAGATATAAAAAAAGAGCCTTTTCCCTTCCTCCTGGCACCTTTCATTTGTTGCAGCTGTTTGATCGTACTTCAGTTCTAGTAGAAAAATCCATGTAAACAGGTTACTCTCCAAGGTCCTGTTTTACTGTGAAGACGGCAGTTTATCCCACCATTCTGCTCCTTTTTCATTTCTACTGTCAATTCCTGTTACTTCTTTCCACTTCACAATCCAGTGCAGTCTTCCAGTGTGAGACCAGACCTCCCACTGACAAACTGTGGTCATAGAGAAGCCATTCCTACTTTTTTTCCAGTTATCATTTTCCAGACACCAGGCTGCTTCCATCAAGGCTGTCAATCATCTGAAGACTCCTTGGATTCAACCCCTCTATCCAGACTCAGAGCTTTTTCTTCCCTGTCAGTGACATTCTGCTCTCTCCTCAGCCCACTGTAAGCATGTTTTATTATTATTATTATTTTTGTATCTACACTGTCCTCTGTAGGTCAAAAACTGGTCCTGTTTGTTACTGGGCACCTAATTAAGCAATTTTTATTGTGCAGCTCATGTTCTACCTTCAGCTTTTTTGCTCACAGGTGACTGTGTGTTACCAGGACGAAGGTACAGAATATCTTTTGAATCTAGGGGGAATGTGAAAATACAGCGTTTCCTACTCAGTAAGAAGTGGTGTAAAATCACAAGGATTTCCAGGCTTTTCAGTATATACAAAGTGTCTGCCACAAAAGAAAAAAAATTATAAAAGCAGCAACCCCCTGTAGTGAGCCATCCAACCTACTATTTCTTTCAACAGCTAAATAGTGATAAAAGAATTTCATAATCCAGAAGGAGAAATGTGGGGTAGAGTTTGTGATTTGAATAGAAAGTAGGGATCTCATTAAAAAGAAGAACTAATCTGATTACTGAGTGATTTTCAACATGAAAAAGTTGCATCTGAAAGTTGACTTACGTGCCTATATCCATCCCCCAGAATTTTGCTTATTGAATCCCACAGAATGTATTTAAAAATAATTATTGAATATATAATACAGGATCTACCTTGACAAATAAAACCTGATCATGTCAGTCTTCTTCTTCAGGCAAATAATTGCTTGAAAATCACTTGATGGCACAGTAGAAAGTCCTAAGTAGTCATTTAGAAGACAGTTTCAGGATTCTTGGTCTCTTAGCTGTGTTAGCAAATTTTGACAACCTGAGCAAGAGCTTCCCATACTGCAGTATTAGGGATCTCTGCAGAATTGCTTGGGGCATCTGTTGTTGATGCAAGAGGAGGTAATAGAGTCTGAGTAGGATGGGAAAAGATGCTTGGACACACTGCAAACTCATCACACACCATAGGATACAGCAACTCCCTTCAAAACCCAAGAAGCTGCTACAAAGCTGAGCTGACTCTATTGTATTTTGTAGAAGGAAGGTTACAAGCCAAGATGCGAGAAAGTGGAGAGGCTCAGAAAATTTTTAAGAGGACCTTTATAGAAATGACCTTCCTCTGAGATTTTCTACAAGAGTTGAGGCCTTAGGAGAGGATGATCAAAGTCCTTAGAGTTCATCAGATATTGATTTAAATACCCTCAAGCTTTAGGATATAGAGACATACTTCTGTGGGTGTGTAAAATCTTTGTTCACTTCAAGTTAAATCTGATCTCTACTTCATTATGAATCCAAGCTTTTATAACTGTCAGTCTTGGTAAAGTAACTATTTTCTTTAATAAAAAAACACTGTTAGAACTACAGGAACAGCTAAACCAGGAATGAGCAAAATATAACTTTGTACCCTGCTAAATAGAGTATGTTTGGAGATGCTACTTGTCATCTATATAACACAATGTCCTCTCACCCCAGCACGTTACAAACACTTATTGACAATAAACTTGGAGAATCATACGTGGCTTATCACTATATTGCTTATATAGTCTATGTGAAAAGAAAACCCTCTGAAGCTCTCCTCATAAATTCCCTAGTGCTGGGCAGCTATCTGCTAATTCTGCAGTGCTTAATAGAGCACAGTGAATATAAAAGCTGTATTTAGAAAAGGAAGTATCTTCACACCCTTGAGAAAAGTTCTGCATACTTAAGTAATGGTTCTTGACTTGCTTTTAGTCATTGTGCTGCTATTCTTTCCATGTTGATGCACTGTTTTCAAGAAAACATGATTTTATGGTATAACTTTTTAATGTCTTGGACTACATGCTTGACTTTAATTTTTTTTTTTTTAAGAATTCTTTTAAGTGTATTTCTCCTGTAGGACAAAAAGAAGAAACATAGATATTCATGGGGAACATAGGGATTCATAACTTTCATAACTTTGAATTATGGAGTATTGTCACATCACAGGCGCTGAGTATTCATCTCCCATAACTTAAATTCATCTCACCATGTACAGGAAAGACACTGGATAAAGCTGCTTGTCTAGTCTCTGGTCAGTGGTAGAGAAGCCCAAAGGATGCTTCTGCCTACGTGCTTAGACTCCTGTTTGAAGGTGGCAGTCATGCTGTAGAGGTGTTCCCATCTCTCATTGGAATGGAGGGGAGCCTGCGGTCTAGGTGAATCCTTATACTTAATTAATAAGCTGGAAGTAGGAGACATGAAACTCAAGTTTTGTCCCAGCTTCTGACTATTGCTTCCTTTTATTAATTTTCCCAAACCCAAAAAGCTCATTGACTTCACTTCCATGAGAGAACTAAACCCTCCTCCATGCCTAGGAGGAAAAATATCAAAGTTATTGTTTAAATTACTTCTACTTATAAGGACCCCAGCTGTATTATTATACCTACCTAGTATCTTAAAGGTTATTTTCCTGTATCTTTTTCCTTTATTTACCTATTCTCTATGTTTCAGACCTTATGACTGGTGCTGACTGCCATCAGTTCTTCTTTCTACTTGCTACTTGTGCAGCTTCCATCGTATGCAGCAATTTTTACTTCTTCCCCTAAAGTTTTTTAATTACAGATCTCTAGTCTTTTATTCCTGGATGTGAGATTTGTTTTTGGCAAAAGAATGTGAAAAGTGATTGATAAGTGTTTAAAACCTCTTCTCCCAGATGGCTTGGCTCAAAATAATTTGCAAGATTCACTCCTTTGGATTGGAAACAGGTATCATTGGTTTGGACTTTATTCTGTGTACCAATATCAAATGTAACAAATTCATGGTCTCTTTCTCTTTAGTTACAATTCATTTTAGTTCAAAGATGAGTTCCTGCATTTATCATAATGAAGGCAAGGAGCTTCATGTTTAAGGCAGCATTTTCATAATCAGGAGATTGTTACTATAATTTTTTAACCACTGGTAAGGAACTCTGTACTGGCTGTAAGAGACCATCAGCATAGGTTGTTAAAGCTAAAGATGACATAATTTTCCCTCCTGTGTGTTATAAACAGTTTTTTATAGAGATTATGCACAACTTTTTGCAATGTTGTGGTCTGTGACCAACATGAGATCTACCTCTGCTGTCTATTTATATTTGAGTTATATTCAGGAAACTATTTAGAGTTGCCAGGCACAACACAGAACATTATTCCCAAGCTCTGCAATCCACTGTCTATCTCAAACAAGCTGCCTTAACTATTTTATTTGAGGAAGCCTTTTCTATGAGGCTGGCACCAGTGCAAATACACTGCTTATAAATCTCCTAGTTTATTACTAGATTCTTAGTTCTGGCAAAGAGGCAGCTGAAGAATCTCTTTTCATACATCTTGGTGGCTTGATTGGTTTTGTCCTTGGCACCTTGATTGTACAGCAAAAGAGAATATTTCTTCTTCACCCTTCAATCCCCTTTTTGTTACCTAGGTTGATGCCTGGCTGGTATTGCCAGTTTCACAGGCAAGTCTTTCCTATTTGCCTTAGATGAATACAGCTAAACCAAGCATCTTCTTTTCCTCACAGCAAATGGGTGAGGATTCCACAGAACCCAAATACTCCATCTAAAGCCACATGCCTTGCTATCAGCTCTCTTCCTGCTTTCTATTCTGTTTTCCATGTAGTATAGGAAGGCTCCCTGACGAGGATTTGTATGAATGGCTCCTGTCTTTCAGCAGTCTGCTGGGAAAGGTTTTAGAGAGAATAGAGCAAGCTGGCATTAACACCTGTGGGGGACAAACCATTCAAATTCCTCATTCTAATCTCTGAGTCTTTAGAACTGGTAAAATCAGCTTAAAGGAGGGTGTATGTAGCTAAAATGTTTAAAGAAGCAGGCAGATTCATGCTTCTTTGGAACTCTCTTCCAAAAGGTCTTCTGGCCTGTATTTCTTCCTCCTTGTGGAATATATTCTCACTCTTTATTCTTTATCTCTGTCTATTTAGCCAAAAGAAAAATTCCTGGAAGTTGAGCAATAGAAAGCTGAGCAAGACCATGTAGTGAGGGTTTATGAAAAATCTCATTGCAGCAGATAAAGCCAATTACATGTGTCACCAAGGAGTAAAATAAGCCCTGCTCAAATGAAATTTCTTCCCTTGATGTTATATTTACAGAGCTCTTGCGTCACTGTAATTGGGAACACTGAGATGGAGATACATTAATATAACAGCATGAAAATTCACAGAGGAGCAGAGCAGGTACTGGGGAATCATCCAATGGGGAAATAATTCTCCAGTCACCCTGAGAAGGGAAGAGGAGACAGCTGCTTTCCCTGATATTGCATGGGACTGTCAGCATCTCTCCTGCCTACAGACTTCTTCCCTCCTCAGTGTGCTCTAGGAAGAAATATGTAACTGGAAAAAATGAAGAAGTGAATAAGACACTCAGACAGAGAAGGAAAAGTTCTGCATTCTCCAGCAGCTTACCAGGGTCTCTCCTGGTTGCAAGATTCCCAGGACTCCAGCCAAGGAGGGAAGGGAACCACTGCCCTTGGGGTGTCTCCAGAGGAGAGTTTTGCTTGCTCAGCTTCCTCCTCATGTCAACCCCATAAAGCCACATGGCTTGAGCTTTACATGTGAGAAACTTTAGTGCAGGAGGTTGACACAGCCATATTTTGAATTCTTTCCATTTTCTTACAAGGCTTACTTGGAGATCTAACCAAACTAACTTTTCTATTGAGACACCTTTCATTTGCAACTTGAGTTGGGTATTGATGGTTGCACCCTATTAAAAGAAATTAAATCTACCTTAATAAGATTGATTTAATAATTAGTAACTTAAGCTCTAATTTGTTTTCCTGGCATCTTGTATAGAAATCATAATTCTACTTTACTAGGCATTTTTGTCTATTTATTTACTGAAATCTGGATATCTCTCTGTATCCATGCTAGACATTTGAAAAAAAAAATTGCTAAAGTATTTAAACAGGAAAGTACCAGAAGTTTTGATAGAAACCTTAAATTATCAGCTAATTTGAGACTAAAACATGCCAATGTTGTACCGTGTTCACTTCAATTAGTCCCTTCATACAAAAAAAAAATTGGATTTTGTGACAAAACAGAACTCATTACTACTTTAACATCAACCAATGTTGGAACAAATTTCACTGAAATTACTACAGTTGGTGGATAAAGATCCATTCAGGAAATTATGCTTTAAAAAATGCATTGAGAGAATTGGGCTAATTTTATTAGAAGTTTTAATTCAGATTCTCAGTCCAGTAGTTGGGTAACTGTGAAAGAACTATTTATTAATTTAAAGCTCATACAGCTGATTGATACATGGCAATGCATTTAAGATTTAATAATCACATCTTCTGTAATTGAATTGTATTTGCTCAGACAGAGCATATAATTAAATCAAGTCTTTTGTAATCCTTCTCGTCCCAGATTATTCTACGGTACATTGGGGAAGAATAGTCGAAAGTGTGAATTAAGTTAATTTAAGCCCATTAAAAAAATCTGTAGTCATGTGAAACTTTGGCATATCAATAATTTTCCAAAATAAAGAGATTTATTCTTCCACACAAATGTTCTGCAATAATTAAGAAGTATAGAGAGGTAGCAAGACTTAAAATACAACTAGGAAGGAACCAGTTGTAAGAAAATCCAGCAAATTTCTACAGCAGATAGTGAAATCTTTATACTACATGACCAGCAAGTCACTTTTGACAATTGCTCTCAAATGCTGTTATGGAGAATGAAGATATCAGAGGGACAACACAGAAAACAAAGCCAAGACATCTCTAAGAAATTAAAGAAGAGAGGAATGAGATAATGCTCTACTGGACACTTCAGTGTGCTTATCTATACACTGTCAACTGCATGATAAAAGTCCAGAGCCTAGGAAGAGTATTCCAAGACTAAAGGATAAAAAAAACTGGTTTCAATGAGGGGCGAAAATTGGTTAGAGCTGGAGATGGATTTCAAGACATGCCAAGGGAAAGACAAAGCAATAAAGGTATTTTTCAGGAAAGAAATATATCTGACAGCTGAAATTTTTTAATCACTTTGCTCCTTTACTAAAAGAGCTGTAAGAGGAGGAGGACAGAATTTAGGCATACAGAGGTTTACTTATTGAACACGTTTTTCTGATTTCTGAGGACCTTTTGATAGGATTAAAACTACACCAATATAATTCATAGTGTGATCTTCAAAGCTTGGCGTTTTTTCTTTTTATGATTGATCAGAGGAATTGAATAAATGGACGTGCTACAAATGTATCTTCTGCGCCCATAACATTTTATACTATCTATTCTACAAAGCAGTGATATGGAAAAAAAGAAAAATCTTATTCTCTGATAAATGAGATGTTATCTCAAATCTGAATTATTGACCCAGTCTAATTTGCCCATCAGAGGTAATTATAGAATTTATCCTTTTTAGTAAGCAACACTTGCTTCCGATTTTTCTGATTAAATATCACCTGCAGCAGAATCTGATTTTTGCTCTTAATTTCCCAGTACTATAATTTTGTTAAAGATAACATCATAGGACTGTAGTGTTTTCTCTGAGGATTCTGATATCATGCTGTCTGGCATTTCACTTGAAGAATGATTTGCTCTTAATGTCATATTCAACCTTGTATTAGCAAAGGTCTTATAAAGATTTGTTTCCTTGACTACTCCATGAAATGCAATTCCATAGCTGTAAAAGGAAAAAAACTTTGACACCGGTGTATAATTAATAACGTATCACAGAAAGAATTCTGTTTCACAAAGTGCTGTCAAGGTTCTGCCTGGGAAGTAAAAACATGCTTTTCTTTCTGTGCAAGTGATTTGTAAAAGAAATGCAGGATGATTACTTTTCTTCCTGGTACAACAAGTACTAGTGTTGCTCTTTAATGTTTCTTCATGGGGGCAAGCCTTCACTGACTGAGCAGGGTATGTCACTTCATACAACACTCCAGCTTAGCACTGACAACTATAGGGGTTTGCTCCTAATTTGAAATAATGCCAACCTACATGGCACACCCTGTGTAAAAGGGCATCACAATGAAATCTGCTTACACCCACACCTCCTGCTAAAGGTCGTCTTGTCACACTGTCATCTTGAAATATTCCTGAGGTTTTCAGTTCAGTGCAAGTCCTGTGTCTAACATGAGCTAAGGGCAAAGACACCTCTCACCTCTCATTCAGATTTTTTTGAATGCAAATCCAAGCAGCAAATTTATATTATAAACAGGGATGCTTCATCTAAATTCAATGAATGTAAACAAACCTGGCCCTAGGCCGGGGAAGAGTCCTGCCCTTCCTGGCCTGAGTTCTGCTTAGATGTGCTCTTTGATATAAAATATAGATGAACAGAGTATCACTTCACAGGCTGATTGCTCCTCTAAGCAGGAATTAGCTGGCTGCTCATTTTCAAGTGTTCAGGAATTTGCCCCAGGCACTGGATATCTTTTGTGACAAAAAGTTTTTTACCAGTTTAGAACTGTTTTATTTTGCTGATTTAGGACCAGTTCCTTGGGAAACCAGCAGCACTGAGGATCTGTTGTTTATAAACGAACATAATTAGTTCATTACCTAACTCAAATGACAGCAGGACAAACTTACTGGAAGTCAGAGGGTAGTTTTACTTGCCATCAATTTCCTTGGTCTCCTACAGCATTGCAACTGTGCTTGAAAAAGGTATTTTTCCTATCAGCTTATTAGAAGCCTTTCTAAGCCAGCCAATCATCCTTACAGCCTGTGCTTTCTCCTGGCACTGTAGAGGAAGTTGACAGAATGTGCTTATAGTCTTTCCTTGTACCTATCATCTCCCACATTTCACATCAAGGGCATGCCTTGCCAAGGTAGAGTCCTTCCTGATAATAAAATGCTAAATAAATTATAGCTGGAGGGAATAGAGATGGTGTTGACTGATGCAAATTCCCCGAAGTCAGTGTAATAGTGTCTTCTGAGGCTGTGTTAGTGACAGGAGGTTGAAAGAAGAAATGTTTGTTTCTGGAGGAAAAAAAGAAAAAGAAAGAAGTACAGGATTAAATATTACTCCTCTAGTGAGCAAAGAGGATTCTGCTGGAGGTACATGACACTTGTAATAATAAAGAAAATGTTTTATGATGTTGATGATCCTTCATATCTTTAGTACTGTTCTGTGAGCACAAAGTATGGAACCAGAAAAAGAGAATGTACTAATTCATCTTTCTCCATCCCTCGATTTTCACCTCACAAAAGTCATTGTCTTGTCTCGATTACATCTGTATTCTCTCCTGTACAGATGAAATGAAATAGTTTGGGATTCTGTAGATGCAATACTATTTCCAAAAGCTACTTTTCTTCATTTAGAAAAAAAATTTATATATTATGAAACAGATGATCTATAGTGACCTGGACTAAATACTCTAAATACTATATACTAACTGACTACTAGCATTCTGCATGTATATGCTTGCTTGCTTGCTTGTTTGCTTGCTTGCTTTCTCTCTTATCTTTCTCTCTCTCTCTCTCTCTTTCTCTCTTTCTTTTTTGCTCTGATAAACCCTGTCTTTGTCATTTTCAGTTTATCTGAAATGGGAGATAAGCAGCTGCAATTGTAAATTGGATCTAAAAAGACCTAGGAAGTCTGTTGATATTCTCTGTAGGCAGTGGATTTGGTCAGAGAAGACCTAAAAGTTACTCATATATTTGCTTCTTGATGACCTTGACCAATACATGTCACTCTTCTATGCCCTGTTTTTCACATTCACAGGTGACACCAGCTTTTGTGAAGGACTTTGAGATGTGAAATGCCTGGTACAGAACACCAGGCTTTTCAGGCTTATTCTTGTTCTTGCTTTCCCTACCATTGTGGTAAATTTGGAGATAATCACAAAGGATGGAGGAACTTACAAGAAATAGGTCAAAAACACCCACATCTCATATATATTGTTAGTCAGTATGGTGTCCCAAGGGGTTGTCCTGAGACACAGAGACCAAACCATGGAGATCAGGATGAATAAAATGATTGAAAACCTCAGGTATCAGAAATGAATATCAGTGGCCAAGAGATAAGACATGTTAAGAAGGAGTTTTGCTATCACACAGCAGAGACAATGCTGGAAGTGAGAAGTGCCCAATGTCACTTCACAGCTTCCTTAGGTTGCTCAGAGCTGTGGAAGATGTTCTACTGAGAAGGAGAAAGAGAACAGAACAGTCCCATGCCTTTTGGAAAAATGGAAAATAGTTTCCACAACAGTCTCACATGATGTCATATCCACATAGAGCAATTTGGGAGTGGCTGGGCTGCCTTAGGTGTTTCTTGGGAAGAGGACTGGGCAACCATCACCAACCACATAACAATGGAGCAACAATGGGAAGTGAATATCTGTTCAGAGAGAGTTAAAGGACTGAGGATGTCTGAAAGCCTGTGCTCTGATGCTCATGTTCCCAAACTATCCAGGAGAATTCATTTGTTTGACTGCAAAACTCATGAACCTACTCAGTCTGAGCTTGTGTGGTTCCTACAGGTGTTAATGTGTGTAGGTCCTTTTGCCTATTTGGCAATATTTTTAACTTGGAATGTGAGTGTGAAAAGAGTTAGTGAGAAATTGACATCTTTAGCACAAAGTGCCTGTAAGCATAAAACCATGTAGCCTTAAGTCCCCCTAGAAATGCACTTTTTCAACTGCTATTTTTATAAATTACTTGTTTCTGTGCCATTTACGATCATTTCCTTCCTTAGAAATGTTGTTTTGCAGTTGTTTTAGTCCACAAAGCACAAACCTTCTCTGGCTTCTGCCTTAACTAACCAACCAGTATAAATTTCTCTTGAAATTCACAGCTGTCTTCACTGAATGTGAGTAAATGAGCCTGCCAGGTTGAGCTGACTCTAAACTTTCTTGTCTTTGGGATGCAAATCTTTCTAAGTATATTTAGGTCATCTCTATTTCATTTTCATGGGACATGGGGGAGGGGGAGAAATTTCTTCTTCCATAAAGGAAAGAAAATTTGAAAAATGGCTTTAAATCACTCTGTTCAAAGTCACTATCAAAGTCATCATGTTCCATTCAAGAACCCAAGGATGCTGGGCTTCTGTTACTATGTTTGTGTGAGAAAAAGGATTTCACTCCATTGTGTTCATCTTGTACTTATGATTTAAACCATATTGGGGTTGTGACTGGTAGGTATCATAAGAGACTCATGTGCAATCTAGTCACTGGTTCAAATTCCAAAGCCAAACTGCTGGTGCTTAGATGTTTTTAATGCCTGACTGAAATTGTTCATCAAATTCCTCAGCACTTCCATATTCTTTACCTTCCTGGCCTGGATATCCAGCAATCTGCTTCTTTTAAAATAACATTTCCCTGACGCAAAGTCTCAGAGCACCACTTAAAACTGCCCAGGTCATATTTAATTCATATTTGGATTTCCCCAACTGGAGATGCTTAAGTATATATTATGGCCAGCAAACTTGAACCCCACAGATATTCAAGAGCTGGATAAATAACTCTTAATAACATAGAGCATAAAGTATTTTCTATACCTCTTAGTCCTCCTCCAACTCATAGGCAGAGGCAGAAATGGGATAAAAATCAGTGCAGTGCTCAGAAAGAGCAGCATTTCAGACATGGTCAGCCTTAACACAAATCCCTCTTTACTGCTGGTTTATATAATTTCTTCCAACTTTATGGCAGAGTCACACTCCCAGCCTGTCTTAATGTAAATGAAACACCAGACTTTGATGTGTAATATTGTAAAAGTTCTATGGTAAAATTTAGCTGTGAATTTTGTACATTTTTATTATAAAAATGTAAGAGATGATAAAATGTATAATGCACTGTGTGCAGAGGGTTGGCGCTGGCTTTGCAGAGGTGGGAACCAGAGCTGATGCCATCCACCAGTCTGTCTGTCAAACTTTGTAAAAAACACGTATTTTAGAGTGTTTCTGGATAATAAGGTCTCCTGTGCTCTTTGCAGCTGGATTTCTGTGATCATGTTTTCAAGAACATTCAAAATGCAGATGGGGAGGAGGAATGGGTGCAAATTTCATTAGCAGTTGGGTTTATTAAGCAGCTATTATTAGGCACCAGTTCTTCCCAAATGAGGATGCCATTAAAAATCTGGCTTATAGTATTAAAGGTAAAACTACAGAACTAACTGCAACCAAAAGCCTTAAAACTTCAAAAGGTTTTTAAAATACATTGCTTAATTCCAGAAGGATCATACGGAGAATACAGTTGGATTGAGATCATATAAAGGATTTCTTAACTTGTGGCTGGGATGACTTGCAAAATCCACTTGTAGTTGCTGTTTGTGAGCAGCAGGACCATGGCAGAGCATGCTCCAAAAACTCAAACAAGTGTAAAGGAAAGCAAAGATTACTGATGACAACTGGAACTAAATATGATAAAAAGTTATTTGATTGAACCATGCTGTGACAGAATTGCTCTGCAAAATATGAGGACTCTGCTTAGTCTTTTCCCACTTCTTAATGGAGAAAAGAGTTATAAAGATTAATTATTTAGGCAGACAGACTGTATATTTCACTTCTTAACCAGTGCTTACAAGACTAAAGAAATTTTCTCCGGCTGAAGACACTTACTGTGGTAAGAACACGAGTTTCATGAGAAGTGACAGCAGAATTTTAACTCTGTGCCACATTCCTCTACTATTCCATGTGTTTAGTCTTGCCCAGTTTAATACAGCAAGTTCTCTCCTGATTTCAGGATTGCATTTTTTGGCACTTAGCCAAATCAGACACCATGGTTCATATTTTATATTTATATAAAACTTGTATATCACAAGTTCTGATGTGACAGAGGTTTCAATTGGATACCATTTCCTGTGATCAGAAGTGTGTTTCCAAATATTTTTAAATATTTTATGGATTAGCACCCAAAAGGAAGCAGAAACCTAGAAGAAAAGTAACTGCTACATCAGCTTCTTTTCTGTGACTGCTGATGAATTAATGATTATCCTTTTACATCTCTTATACCAATAGCAGGCATGAAAGGCTTTAACATTCAGTATACCCAAAAATGCTGGAAAAGGGAGGTCACAGTGGAATCCTAGGTAAGATACAATGAGCAGGGACCAGTCACTGGGAGAGGGGGAATTGTGACTCACCTGCTAGGGCAGGCCTTTCTTTTCCTAGTTGTTGAATTTGAGCCCACCAAATAGTCAAAATGTGTAGATATGTGTATATATGTATATATGAATGAAGATCTGTGTGTGTGTATACAGAGGGATGGGGTAGGGGAGAGAGGGAGAAAGTAAATGCATGGTTTATATATTTGAATTTGTGTAAGAGTAGAGAAATCAAAAGTGTTTGATTTTAGAATGACAAACAAAATTATTAATACACACAGCTGTTCCTCCTAAGATGGAAAGGCAGAGAAGGGTATCCCAGAGCCCAGTCCACAATAAGCTATCTATTAACCAGACCAGCTGTTATTTAATTTCACTGTCTCTGAAGTATTGAGGACTTTTGGAGTGCCCTGAAAATCAAAAGGTTTGACTTATCTGAATCAGACACAGTACTTCCTCCTCTTTTTCCTTTTAGTAGTGTTTCCATTTGACATTTATTTTATTTTGTGTCTTCAGTTTCAATATTTCAGAAAGCAAAGGAGTTAAGTGGTATACAGAGTCTGATTGATCTTCTTGAAGCCTCTAAAGCTATCTTCAATGACTGTCATATTAGTGGGATAAAGAAAGGCACAGTGTTCCATGGGACTGGTGCTCAGCTTTTCTGTGCTGTGCTCTGAAATTATTTCTCAAGGAATTAACTGGATGCTGAAACAGCAATTTAAAAATTCTTTGCTTTGATCTGAAATATCTGATAAAAACACATGGATTTTCTGGAGTCTTTCTTTATGTGTTTCTGTGTTTTTATTTCATTTACCAGCCTGAATGACTCTACTTTATTTATCTTTTATGGTGCATAGGTAATAAATGTTGGGCTACAGATGAAGACAAAATCCTGAAGTGATTTGGGAAAAAGGAAGAAGCAACAAAGGAAGAGGGGAGAAAAAAAGCAATAACCTGAGACCAAATGTTATTTATGCTTTTACAGTGTTAAAACATATATTTATGAACAAATGTCAGCTAAAACCCAGCTGCAATTTTGCCCTGTTGTTAGCCAGTTGCAAAAGCTCGGTCCCCTATTCATTGTTAGCTATTGAAACAGAATTGTGGGATAAGAACAATGGCCTTTTCAAACATTTATTTATTTCTAAAGGCTGGTGCCTGTCCTGAATGTTACTATAGTCTGTACATACTCAAAATCCACAATAAATTGTTCCATCCAGTCCGAGGTGCTCATCCATGCAATTGCCACCTGAGATCTTTGGAAGTTCAAAACTGTCATTCTTTCCTCTCTAAACCTTATCCTCACGTTCCTTTGTCATTTTACTCCTACCAGCGAGCACAATGTTCTAGCAGCAGTAGCAATGAGCCAGGGCACCAATGGTTTTGCCTTTTTTTATTTGGCATCTTCAAGCTATTTTGAATCAGTGGTGTTGTGCCTTGCAATGTGGAGCCCACAAAGACTGCAGTGTTTTCTTCTCTCAGTTATTAATTGGACTCTGACAGTGACATTGACTTTGTGGTGGCAGACACATGCAGATTGGAAATTAATGTACTGAGCTCGAGAGTTACAAAAGAATTTAAAAGTTACACTATCCAAGCTCTATTAAATCACTTCATAATAGCTGAGTGGAAGTATCTAAGAAGCATGAGAAAACCTTGGATTACCTTATTTAAATTTGATACTTAATGAAAACATAAATATTTAAAACCCATGAAGTTATTAACTAAATTAACCAGAATTATTTTAAAGGTACAATTTACTCAGCTAGATCATCAGATCAGGCAATCTTTATTTAAATTGGTGGAGCTATGTCATTGTACACAGCTTGAGCTCTTCATCATGATATCTTTTCTAAGCATAACTGCTTTTAGAGCTTGAGGATGTTTTTGTGACAGCTACATACATACTTTTCCAATGACTTAAGAACCATAAACCCACATTTAATATATTAAAAAAAGACATTTATGATAACTTACCATTCTGTAAAGTTTATCCTCCAGATCCTGATTAATTCTTTGTAAGGCTAGGTAATTGTTTTGTATCCTAAAACAAAGATGATATCATGTAACTGAATGCATTTCTTTTCATATTGTTTTTTACCTGTATTTTCACATCAGTACAAAATCTTGGCTTGCACTACTTGAATTCTATTTGCTTATCACTTATCTTTCTCTCTCTCTCTCTCTCTTGAAATGCAATTACCACCTGCTTCCTAAGCAAACGTCCAAAATTCTTTGTCATATTTTCTTACTATATTTAGCAGCAAATTCCAGCAGGAAGTGAAGATATGTTGGTTGTTCCGCACTTGTGTGCAGACACACATTATAGCCTAGGAACCCACACAAGGTAATTATAGTTTTACATCAGGCTCAAGAATAGTTTGTAAGAGAGGATGCTTGAGCTCTAGGCTTAGGCAGCGCAAAAAAAGATTTATCATGAAATTATAGCAGAATCCTAATGACTGTAGCAACATGTGGGCATCAACATGTGACTTAGAAGAGAATATTTCTTCTTTCCACAAAGGTTCAAAAAGTTGCCTATTTTTTCCAGGAAGTATATGTAGATTGCTTAGCTGAGAAAAGATGGGTATTTATTTTTGTCAGCACTTAGAGACTGAATGAACTCACAAAAAGAGGCTTCCCTGCTTATTCCAGAGCAACACACCAAAGAAAAGTTTCAGCCTGCACATCTTTAGATTACTTAGATGGTAACTTTGGTATTGTGATGAACAAGCTGCACAGCCTGTGGGAGAACCATTGGTATTTTGGTAGTCACTGTGGCTTTCTCTCCACAGAACCTAAGGAGGATAACTCCTTGTTCATTAGTATCCATCACCTCACCACGATGTATAACAAATGTAAAGCAGATGTTAGAAGCTCATCTGTGAAAGGTTTGTCTGGATAAATCTATATGACTGTACTGATCAATAGGTCAAGGTATTTTCAGTAGTGAGGAGATTTTAGATAATGTGCAAATGTTTTCATTGTAAGAGTGAACACAGATGGAATCCATATTTATAAAGCAAAATGCACTTCCTCTGAGAATTCTGGATTTGGGTGTAGTTTCTTTGGTTATTAGGGTGGGACTGGGATTAAAGAAGTCTCTTTGTTTATCATTTGGTTAGGAGTGGCTGCTGAAACTGGAATGAAGATCTGATTTCCAAACATGCCGTAGTTGGGAATCAAAGGGTCCAGCCCACCCCTTCTTGGCAATGTGATGCTTATCTCGGCTTCTGTTGCCATGGGGATTTTCTTTCCACTTAAATGATCAGAATTCTCCATTCCGGGCAGGTCAGTGTCTTGCAATGCCCCTTTTAAGGGATGCAGAGCTCTGGCTGGGGCTCCCAGCATTGCAATAACATCTGCTGCATGGACCTGAGAGGGGATGCCGGTACCAAGGACATCTGCTCTGTGGATATAATTAATGACATCCCCATGGGTGAACCTCCTCAGGGTGCTGAGGGTCAGCCCACAGTCAGAGCAGCCACTTCCAATATGCATTGCAACCTGGGGCAAGTCCCAATGTTGCCTATCTTTTACAGAGCTGATGAGCAGAGACTTCCTTTCTGCGAGAAGGATCTGTGGGTAAATTGTGTTTGCTGAGGTGGTGACCCAAATGGGCTGAAAATCTCTGAGACTTGTACTGTGAGACTTGGTCAACACTCACCAATTCTCACAGTGCTATTGTGTTTGTGTCCAGGTGATTTAAAGGATTGACTGAACTTCACAATTCTCTGTGTTGCCCATGCTCCTCACAGCATTCACCACTAAGCCTCTCTATAGACATTGATTTGTGCAGCTCTAGGTTTTCTTGGGATTTTCCCAGCCACTTAGCTGTCAACATAACAGAGACAAATCTCAGAGTACTCTGTACCCATCTTTTCGTGGTACAGAAGAAAGCAGAGATGATCTTGATACAAGAAAGGTTAAAATGGCTATGCCTGCAGCTACTCAGCACAAACATTTTGTTTCGCTGGTAAGTATGCACACCATGATGCAGGAAGAAAGGATTTAGGTAAGTAATATAGTGTCTTCTGGCTGAGCCCAGAAGTGCCCCAGCATCTCCTTTGTTATGGTTTATATTTTTTGTCTAGTAAAACAAAATAGAATAAGTTAAACTTTCTTTGCACCCAGGAAGTTTGTGGTTCAAGTGGAGGTGGTGTAAAAACTGATTTAAACATTAGCACCTGCAATGCCCTAAAACTTTTCATGGGTTCAAAAGCACTTGCATAACTACCTGAAAGTAAAGGGGAGAAAAAGTTTGGTTCAGGGATTTTCCAGCCCAGGTACCCCTGTACCACAGGCTGTTCTGCTGTGGTAACTGATGTGGACAGCTCAAGGGAGACCCTGAAGGTTCCCTTTCCATGACTTAGAGACCATGAATAAAACTAGCAGTAGTAATTCCTGCTCGGATATCAGACTTATAATGGTAACAATGGGTTTGCTCCTCAGCCTCTGTTTTCATTTTTTTCTCTTGATGTGGATGCTTGAAATGTTAATTATCATTAATTATTTTTTAATGACAACACTTTCATGCCATAGATGGTGGTAGAGGATTTTGCAAGAGTTTGTCACAATCTGCTTCTCTCTTTGCAGCTTCTTTTGCCTTTGCCCATCAAATTTTTGCCTGTTGTATGTTTAGGAAAAAGTAGCCCACAAACTCTAGTTCTCTAACACATTCATTTTGCACTGACAAAATGACCACCTCCCAGCACAATCTACTGAAATCTATAAAAAAATCCACAGTAAGTAGGAAGCTGAGCTCCAAAAAAGTGTTTCTATTGAGAACAGTATGCAAAGGTAGTCAAAATAAGCACAAACACATACACATGTACACAAGCACATACACATGCACGTATATGCATAAACCCCAAATTGGAAATTCACTGTGCCAAAAGAAGTGTCAGCAAATGTAGGTGGCAAGGAGAGAAATGGACCCAGAAATACATGGAAGAAAGTGTTAAAGTGATAAAAGAGGAGCAGAATCAGATCAATCTTTAGGCAAAACTGTAAGATAAAGGGAAGGGGAAGTAAACAGTAGGGAAAATTATTCAAATTTGAAAATGTTCTGATGAGCAAATGGTAACTTAACCTTGTTTGCAGAAAAAATACACCCAGATGGCCTGAACAGTGTGCAGTATTAAATATTTTAACCTTGTAAATCTGGCTTTGAAAATAAAATAAAGGATGGTCTTCCCTATGCTGCAGAACTGCTCTAAGGATGAACTCATGTGAATTGATAACCTATTATCCTGTGTTGATGTATTTTTGTGTTGTCCATGTCATTAGGAGATACTCATGTGGCTTCAGGTGCACATATGTGCATCCATTAAAAAAATGTTTATTTTTTTAGGAGGGGGGCTAATCAAAAAATATTCTGACCATATTGAAGATGTCAGCTGTCTGTGCTCTAGTCCACCAAACAACACACTCCTCACTAAAACTGCAGATTACCACTGAAGAGGGAGTCTGCAAAGGCCTCCATTTCTCTGCTTCCGCTCAACCTCAAGCCCTCTTCAGGCCATGAAATACATCTAAAGTAAAACTTAGTCTTGGGCTGATTTTCTTTAAAGAACAGAATTTCTTCTGGAGTGTAGTTAGCTTTGAAAAGTGACTCTTCAAAGAGTAGCTTCTTGTTAAAAAAACATGTATCTCTGTTATCACAAGTTATACCAACATGCTTATGAAAACAATAGTTTTTCCTTCAAGATTCCTGTTCAGAACACCCCTTCAGTCTGTGAAATGCCTTGCTTTTGGTGAAATAATTATATGTGTGGGCTAATCTCAGTGCTAAATATATGCCTGTATGGGTTTACTTCTCATGCCTTAAAATAACTCTACTTTTTGTTAAAATATAGAATGGGGACCTCATCAAATTGTTAGCCAGGGCAGGGTCTCAAGGAAGAAACCCAAAGTGAACTTTGGAGTCCAGATGTGGTTCCAAGTTTGGATTTTGAAATTTTTTTAGATTTTAACTTATAAAAGCTGTGCTGATCATGTCAGATAAGGGACCAATGTGAGGAATATGAAATCCCCTCTCTTTTCAGTCACTTTTCAAAGCTGAACCTATGCTTTACCGTTATTACTTTCAAATCTAGTTAGCACTGTTCTCCCACTGAGAAAAAAGAAAGAGGCCATCTCTAAATGTTTGTAGAGAGGTTCAAAACTTGACCATTGAGCCACACAAGTGGCCTTCTCCCTTGAGTAAAAGTGGGGAGGTCTAACAACAGCACAGGCAATTGTGGATAAATTAAGACAAAGACTTTCGGAAAGGATTACAAAAGGATAGTCATTCAGCCCCTTGGAAAAAAAAAATGCACTTTGCAGAAAAGGAAATTTAATAACAGAAATGTTCTCCATTGTACGAGTGGGATCTTGTTACACAAGGCCTATTCATTTATGGGGGGATGAATTTCTCTCCTTGTGTGGTGAATAAAGGAAGAGACACATAATTGAAACTAATTCTGCTTCTTTGTTTTTCCCACATTGATTTTCCTCTGTGACATGTTGCTGACAAGCTTTTGGATGACAGGTTTTTTCAATCATCCTTCTCCAGGTTGACAAATCTAGATGTTCAACTTGCAGGATGCCTTGCTATTCTCAATAGAAACATTTTTAAAGCTCACCTCGTAAAACATTTTTGGCTTCCATTATGATATGTCTTCAGGGGAGTAATCACCTGCCTGAAACATAATTTTTAATATAAGTTTTCTTCATAATATGGTACAATGTTCCATTAGAATATTGGAAAGTCAGTTCTGCTAATGTGATATTCTGGTATGAGTGCTAGAGCTGGCTGTGAGCCCCTGGCGTGAGTTTCAAAGGGTGCTTAACCCATTGGTGCCCAGTGCAGTTGACAAGAGGCTTCCTACTGACTAGGAAGCCCATCTGTTTTAACAGAAGTAGGATGGTCAGCCCTCTGCTGCTTTATGGCAGCTGCCCAAATTAGTATTTCAAGAGAAAAGAGCACCAGTGCTCCCTGTCCTGGACTCTATTAAAGCAAAACTACATCATGAATGAAGTCACTTTCAGTGGCTCTGCTCTAAGTGAAAAGATAGGAAAATTATTGTTGACAAGAAATCTATATGGAGAACCTCCAGACTGCTCTTGATAGACGTGTGCAGATTTCAAAATCACAATGACATCTGCATATTTTATTTTAATTTTGTGAAGCATCCCGAGTTAGAGAAACATCTATGTTATAAGACCACACTAGGCTGTTTCTTAAATTGAGATCTTACAGACTATTTATTCATTCTGTTCAAATTTTGCATAAAATGGTTTGGTTGACTCAGTTTATTGGTGGTTTCTGTCATTGTTTTGGTTTGTCTTTTGCCTTCTTCAAGGAATGAAAAATATTTCATTGGGTATTGCCCTGGAATGATTTATTCTGAATTTCATTTTGAGTCATCCAATGAATTAATCAAATAGTTCCATTAAGATATCAGTTTAAGAAAGTCTCACAAGACATGCAAATACATTCCTGCATAAGTGGATAATTCTAGTTTCAGAAGATTCATTTGAAAACAAATGAAAAACTGGATATTAAGAATCATGATAAATTTTAGGCTAAGTCTACAGACCATTTTAAGCAGTGCCAGGAATGTCAGGAGTGCCTGCTTAACATAATTTATCATTAACATTAACTAGGTTCCCAATTTTCAACAGCACTGTATCACAGTTACAACAGTTTTAAATAATAGCTTTTCAGCATAATTCCATTTTGCTTGAGACTAAAAAGGAAATTATTTGCTGTACTATAATGCAAAATGCTTTATTATTATTTCAGTTGAACATAATCTCAGCTTTGAGTGATGGAGAGCCAAATTCTATTCTCTTGTATCAGTGCAATGAAGTCTAAACAAAGAAAATGTGCAAAGTCAGTAAAAAATATTTGTCTCTATATATATAGAATATAAATAATATAGGTGCATATATATTTATAGTGGGTTTATAACCTTTGTATGTGTAATGGCACTACCCCACATGTATGTTTATACATAAATAGTGTCCTATTTGCACATTTTTGGTGTATTTCTATTTGCATATTTGCTTTTAGTACAGAGACATTTCACATATCACATGTAAATAACTTAATGTGGCATGCAGCATATATTCAGGTAAATGAAACCTATATATTAAATACAAAGCACAATGTGTTATCAATAAATAATAAATCATGCATGTCTGCATCTGTGTTTGTTTTTACTTACATACGTCTTTAATACAGTCTCTTTTAAAATTCTGTTTATTTCAAATAGTTCATTACTAACCTTCTCAGTTTTTCAGTTACTTTTTCAAGTTCCTCCTGAGCACGTCTCAATTCTATTTCAAGATACTGACGTGTAGAATCAAACTCCGTTTCAAGCATTTCCAGCTTATGGGTAGTGTACGATAGGCGCTTTCGTAATTCCCCCTTCTGTTCTTGCAAAGTACTAGAAAAACAAAGACCACAGCTGTAGAATTTAGCTGCTCCCAAAAAGCTTTTCATGATCCACTCTTTGACCAGTTCCCTAGAGTATAGCTTGGCCTCAAGCCAGAAAAGCGTTCTTAATTTTTTACTGCACTTTGAAAATCTTCTGATTCAGGCAGCTGACTATCTTCCATCTGTCCTTTCTGGTGCATTTATTGCTACTATCTCATTATCCAGAATGGAATATGTTGTGAAAGAATCTTCATTAAAATACAAAACACAGTCTAAAGTTTGGTTTCACACAGGACCTTCCATTTAGGATTATTTTACCATAATATGACTGAAGCAGCAGGTCTCTATAGAGCAGCAACAATAAACTATGCAAAAATATTTCCTTGCCTAAAATCCAAATTATAATTCTCTGGAGGAAGAAATTTTCATCTTATTTGATTCCTTTTTCACCCCAGTCACTTCCACAGAGATGCCAGAGGCCTTATTGTTCAGCATTTCATCTGGAGAATGGTAATCTATTAATAATATCACAATTTTAAGGTTCTGGAGCTTTCCCTTTTCCCCCCACTTACTTGGGAGCCAAGGCTTTCCAGACTCAGGTGTAATCCCTAAATTTTCCACAGTTCTTTTGCTAAAGAACTTGTGCCCTGATTATAAAGTATTTTCAGTTAGAGTCTTAAACAAAACTAAGAATGAGATTCAGGTGAGCCACTCAGCATATGCCTTAATTCTTATCTGCACAGCAGACATTTTGTATCTCTGTCTATTTAGTTTGCAAGCTCTTTAGTCCCCTAGCATGTTTGCAAGTTGAACAGCAGGATGGGACTCCTGCCAGAGCTGGGATCTCTGGAGATGACTGGGACTTGGATCATATACTGCAACCTCAGTATGGAGCTGATCTCTTGGCTCCAGGTGGGACCTCTGAGGCACTATGGAACTGGGGTCTTCCATCACCTGGACACAAAGTGCATTGTGAATTGCCGTGCCTTTTCTTTTTTTAATCATGTGGTAAAAATAGTTCTTCAAAAATGAATGGCAAATCTTGATTCCCTTTGATGTCAAGTGAGTGCTGCCATCAGTTGAAGCAGAATAATGTTTTGGGTCTTTAATTAGACAAGAGAGTTGGGAACAACATGTCAGTCTTCAAGGAACACTTATCTGAGCTGTCTGCAGTGTGACTGGCTTCTCCTCTGCAAGCTGTGATAGGAGCTCAGTAAGTTAATGCAAAAGCCTTACAATTGCTGCTTGCTTGATCCATGCAGTTTTGAGCTGGGAAACAGCCGAATGTTTTGCCAACACGGCGCTCTATTTCAATTGCACATATTGCGTGGTTACAGTTATACTTAGATTACCACTTGTGGTTATATTCTCTTAAAATAATCTAATTCAGACATTTAATGCAGCCCCACTTAATATAACCATTTAATTTTTATATTTTGCTTGGTGAATTGAACTTTGAAGTTATCTAGGGAACTGAGAATCTATGCTGCTCATTTCTACATGTCCTCACTGATGATGATACTACATCATACTACTTTCACTGGCTCTGTTTCTGGCCTGTTCCTGCTACTCCTCTGCTCATCTTGGGAAAGAAGAGTAGTCAGTGCTCCTTCCTCTAGCCTGGAAACTCAAATTTTCTGCTGTGAAGTGGTAGATACAGTGTCAAAACTGTTTAGAGTGAAAGGAGATATGATCTTAAGTCTTCTGCTGCTCTAAAAATCTAACCATTAGGATTTGTACAAAAAATAGACAGTAGGTCCTCCAGCTATGATTTTGGATAAAAATGCCCAGGCTGAGGCTGCTGGACAAGCGCAGTTAATGCAAGTCAAGCCAGATCAGGGAAGGTTAGATCATCCTGCTGCCCTGAGAAGTTTTGGACACAGGGAGCATAACCTTGTGAGAAAGAGGAGCTATTGGCTACAAATATAATGGTTATGCCAGGAATCTTAAAGTAATAGCTGGAGAATGTTTAGTAAAAGAGGAAAAAAAGGTAAAGTTAGTCACGTCCAATAACTTTGTTTTCTGCTTCCTCATGAATGTACTTCTTCCTTTGGGTATAAATTGGGAGAAGATTAAGCAGGAGCAAAACCCCTGATTCCTCAAATGAAGTTGCTTCTGCATAGACCGGTCTATGTTCTGAGTGCTGTGTAAAGCTTAATCCTGAAGTGGAAGACAGTGCTGGTCTGAGATGCCAAAATGTGCTTTCAGATTCAGCTCTGGACAGTTTGGTAGGTTCTGGCAGGATGAAGCTTATGCCAGAAGGATAAAATTTCAGGTCACTTTCTCCCTTGCAAGTATTTTTATTCTTGAATTCTTAGCTTTCAGAATGAGATTATTCAATCCCTTAAAATCAAGACTATTCCAGTGAGGTTCAGTGAAACACTCCATTTACATGGATTCTTCCACACAATGTTTTGGGTAGTAAACCATAGGTGTAACTTTGTTCAAAAAAAGAAAAAACTCCACTGATTAAAGCATAACTCAAGAAGCTTCAAAGATGAAAGTTATTCTCAACCAGCAAACCATAATTTTGAAAAGATCCGCTCATTTCCACCTACGCTGGAGAGATGGGGTGACATTTTTAAACTCTCCCAAACCTAGGAGAACCCCTTCTCATTGTGTATTTTGTCATTTGATACAGCTGCTTGTTTTTAAGAGGACATATAATTTTTAGATAGGAAATAATCCCTGATTTATGAAGGGATTATTTAGGGTACAATAAGAGATGCATGACAGTGAGTCCTTATTAAAATACAAGTTATTAGATGGAAAGGCAAGAATTTTAGAAGGAAAGAGATTACATTCTGACACAAATATGCTGAGTGGCAAATCACTTATAGTCACCTTTATGGAAGAAGAAAAAAGAAAGAGAGAGAGAAAAGATCCGAGCTGGGAAAGTGTTAAACCATCTGCTTTAATATCCACCTTGAGTCAAGCAAGTTCTGGAAAGAGCTAACTTTAAGCAATGGCACAATGAAACTTACACTCATGAATGACACAATAGGGAAATTTTCCCAATTCTTAGACTGTAACCATTGAATGGGTACTAATAGCTGTAACATTGAGAGCAGATTTCCCACGATTCCCAAGATGGCTTTGATTTCTGCATGATCTGAGCCTTATCTAGATATGTTACTGGTTTGAGGTAAACTGTTGTTTTCTCTTTTGATTTTGGTTCTACATGAACAAGTATCTAAGAACCAAAGGCAAAGCAATCAAGTAGAACAGGAGAAATAATAAGAGGATGCAATGTATCAAATTCTGCATCTTTAATAATGGGAAGAGAGTCTCAATTTTCATTTTGTACTAATCTAAGGTATTCCATGAGACTTTTCTTTGTTTGTTTTAGTGGTTTGTCTTTTCTTTTTTTCATATCTCATGGAACAGATGTTCTTTCTCTGGAAACCTTCCCCTTCCCATTATCTTCCAGTGTGATCACATAATGACATGCTTGGATTCTCATTCCTTATGCTGTGTTGTGTTTTTTGTTCTAGAAATCTGAGGTTTCCATGAGGAGGGTGTAATTTTGTTCTGTACCACTGTAAATTTGATAGTGGTAGTTTAATCAGAGTTGAAAAGAGGGAAAAGATAAAAAGTCAAAACTTGGAGTCACAAAGTCAACCATTTAGCATTTTCCTTCTTCTTCAGTCCAACTAACCAACTCCATAAATTAGCTGCATTTTGTTTCTGCTTGTCACAAAGCAGTTAATTAGAAAAGTTAATTGCACATTTTTTAATGCCACTAAAATCACTGTATTTTGATTAATAATTTGTTTTATGAATAGTTGATCCTCATGTTTCTTTAGTTTTATATCTATGTAAAACGAAGAAAATAATTAAATGGAAAAAAGTACAGCCAGGAGAAAGGACAGGACTTGTTTGCAAATAAAAAGGATTCTGGTAGAGCTATGGCTTAACAATCTGATAATGCTGTCTTAGAAAACACAAGTCCTATATTCCATGGTCTTCTTGGAACTCTGACAGCTTTAAGGAATATGGAATTATGGGGCAGGCTCAAAGGTCCTCTAGATTATTCCACCTTTAGCATGAGGGGTTGCCTATTTCTTTTAATGATCTCTAATGTTCTGCTCCTGTGACAATCAGTGGTCTGCAAGTCATTACCCACTTTGCTTCATTAAAATATTTCTTTAACAACAAGGGCAGTAATAACAATATTAGATATTTAGACAGGTGAAAGAAAACCTCTCAAGAGAAGCTACTGTAAAGGTTATTAAAAAGGGATGCTTAAACTTTCCAAAGTATTATTTTCACTGATTAGTTCTGTTTATATTCATAAAAAGTATAAAATAGATGAAACATATATTTGCACAGAAATTTGTGCCCACAAACATTATCTCAGCCTGCAGCTGTTGGTCAGGGTTAAGCTGTAGTGCTGGCTGGAGAAGCTCCAGGTGAATATATTCCCACTGGATTTCAGACAAAACTGAGATGCCATATGATAAGGGCCTATTCTGAGGAAGGTGTGCTGGAAAACAAGCAGGTTTTTTATTGTACCTGTCTGATCTTCTGCCAGCTCATCTGCCTGGCAGATGGGCTGATGAGAAAGGAGTGCTGGCATGTAGAGTTGGGGATGCTCAGCTGCCTGGAGGCCAGAGGATTTCTAGAGCCTTCTACCTTCAAGTGGCCCACAAAGAGGGTGCTCCATGAGCCTTTACTCCCTAGAGTTGATGTCTATGGGTCTGCCCCAGTAGTGGAGAATTCCAGCAATCCCACATCTCCACCTCACTGGTCAAACTGCTTCAGCAGCACTTTCCACATCTGCCTGCCACCCCAGGGCTCTGGCTTTAGATGGTTCTGCAATGTTGTTTAAAACCAGAGAAATCCCTTTTATTTTATTTTTTTTTTAACTAGGGAAATTCTTTCTGAATGGACTGATTACATTCCTTCGCACTGCTCCTGAAGTGAGTGAAAAAAAATTGATTAATGGTATTAGGAGGTAAATTAGCAGTGAAAGGAATGTGAGACAAAGGCAAGAGAGATGGCCATGCCAAATATACTGAAAAACACCCATATCAAAGGTTCTCATTTCTGGGTAGTGAAACAGACATTTTAATGCAGCTGTGAAATCCTAAGTAGAACTAATTGCATTTTGTGGATAAAAAGCCTGACTTGGAAGAAATAACGTGTGAGAAGAAAATAACCTGGACTGGGTTTTGGATCTCTGAGTTTTGAACATGGCTTTGACAAAGGTTGTGCCACTCAAGAGAGTTAAGGCAAGACTGAGTTTGCCTATTGCTAGTCAGCTCTGGCTTCTGTTCTTAGTCAAGAAGAGGCACTACCAGGGTGAAATTAACCTGACCTACTTTAGAAGCCTACTTTTAGATGAGTTGACGCAAATCTGGAAGTACCCATTTCCATTAATTACAAAAGGAATCTAGTCAAGTATCTCAGATGCAGACAATCACATCTCATCAGATAACTCCCCCTCTTCCTGACTCAGTTCTGTGTGTATGAGATGAGGTAATAGTATTTCCTTTCTTGTTTGCTTAGATGGCGTGGGGGCCCACAAAAAAGTGTTTATCAGATCTGCTTCATGTCTGAGATGTGTCACATTCTAAAAAAAAGCTTCATAGGATGAGGAGTTTGGGAGCATTAAGGAAAATTTAAAAAATGTGTTCTGAACAGAATTTCAAAAATAATGTTTTCTTCTTTTACCCTGTGGGATTTTTTCTAGGGAAAGGTCAATAACAGTCAACCTTTATAGAGGAGTTTTCTGTGAAAGAGTAAAAAGATCAGGAGAAGGGTCTCTGGAAAAGGCCAAGGGAGAACCTGTGCACCCAGTCATGCCATGCCAGCTTGGGCCACTGATGACAGACATGGCAGCAGCCAGAAGGTTAGAGGCAGCTTTGTGACCTTGCTTTCCTGAAAGCACTGTAAGCCTGCTGTGGATCTCTGCAGAGAGATGGGCTCTTTGGCTCAAGCAGCTGTCCACACCCCTGGCTTTGTTTCTGATTTTTTGGATGCAGCTGATCATCACAGAGATGAATATCATCAGCCAGGCAAGTGGCAAGGCTCTGGGAAACACCTTCCTGACCTGTAGCTCACACCCCAGGGAGCAGCAAGTTGGGAACAGAGAGCTCTGGGGATGTTCACAGCTGGCAGAGATGCCAGCAGGTCCTCAGTGCTACTGCATTACTACTCAACAGAGCTGGACTGCATTGCCAGCTTGATTTTGAAACTACCAAGGACTTTTGGCTCCAGCAGCTCTTGATGATCCACATCTGGTAGTCTGGATTACCCAGGATTTTTTATTCCAAGACATTTTTGCTCGACATGACTCTGGAATGGGTCTGCATACTCCCCAAGGTGGACATGCTGCAAGAAAGGCACCCAAACCTCAGCTTGGGAGGAACAGCTTTGAGATGACAGTTGTGACATTGAATCTGACCCCTCGACAATATTTTTTCAAGTTGTAGTTGTTGGGAAATGAAGTCAACGCATTTTACAAGTGTTTTCTAGGTTAATGAAAGATTTTTAATGAAGCAGTAATTGGATATCTATGTTAATCAAGTTTTGATTATGTGTTACATGCTCAGGGTCACTGTTTCAAAAGGTTAATGCCAAAACTATCTTTCTTGTCTGCAGTTTTTGTGTCTAACCTTGCTCTTGTTTTATTGATTAGGAGGGAGATAGGATTAAATTACAAAGTCAAGATTCCGCATCTGAGAATCCAACTGCAGACTTGAAATCATAAATTTTATTGGGGAAAGAGTTTACATGCTGCAGCTCAGACCCAGAGTCAAGCCCACAAATCTTTATTCAGCAACTTCATCTGTGCTTAAAGAAATTTGCTTATGCAAATGTGTATCCAAGTTCTTCAATAGGCAATTTCCTATAAATTCAGGCTCACACAGGCTATGTTCAGCCTACCTATATTTTAAAAAATCTTTTTACCAAGGTCTGTCAGGATTTTTTCCTTACAGTACATCCACCAAATGTCTCCATTACTTTCAAAGAAGTTTCTTGCATTTGAAACTTTGGAGTATGAACAGTTTGTCTGTCAAATTGCATGCAGATCTCTCTTTCTTGTAGATATATATAAAAACATATTTAGACAAATATGTTTTAGAGGAGTTAGAGGAGTTTTTTTCCAAGTATTAAACCATTTGAATTTTCTTTGCAGTACTTGTTTTCAAAATAAACAACCTGAAGCCGGGTTTGGATTATGAAAAGGAAGGCCTGTACATATGTTTCAGAACAAATGTGTGGGTGATCCAAATCTGGAGCTCATATAGTTTCCAAATGACTGATGGACACATAAAACAAGTAACAGAGTCCTTTTCTTAGGTTCCAGGCATTCTGACTGAATTCAAACCTTAGAAGAGAGATCCTTTATCAGAAAAATTAAAGACAGTAACTTAGAAGGGAGGTGGGGAAGAGATGTTTAGCAGCTGAAGTGCCAAGTGCTGTGCCATATATCCTTAGCACGAAAGCCTATATGAGGCATCTGTAGAGTTCATACAGCCACTTTAAAACAGATACATCCCTGGATTTTGGAAGGTAGCTTTTCTTTACTTTGGACACGAGTACCTCACTATTTCATAATTCACACAATTAAAAATTTAGACGTGACAAGTTATATCATATGGTAAATGTGTCTAAATTGTACTGGCTTTGTTCATAGGCAGTAGAAAAGAGTGATCTCTTTTAAAAATAAAACCAAAGTATGTTTTGGTTATAATGACCCAACAGTCTTTCATTGCAGAAAGGTGAGCTCTATAACAAATACCAGAAGCCCACAGACACATCTATCCAACAAGAGCATTCAGTATTAACTGTAATATGAGGTGATAAGGATACGAAAATTCAGTTATGTGTTGACATGCAAAAAAACCCTTAGAGGACCATCTGTCAGCACTGAGTTGTCTTAAGTGAATGCCATTATTGTCAATGAAACGTGACAAGATTTTTAAAATATACTCATAATAAAGACATACAAGTTTTCCTTTATTTAAAGGTGCTATCCATAACCTAAGGCTCTGAATGGATTGAATAGAAATACCACGAATAAAATTACAGCTTTCAGAAATAGACACTAAATGTGTTTTGATTGTTTTAAATGAAGTTTCTCCAGCAGACAATTTTGATTCCCCCTAGTGTACTGAAAGATACAAAGGGCAAATGAAAATGAACTGTGAGAATCCAGACGTGTGACCAGGGAGTGTTAATGTGCAGGGCACTAAACAAGGGTACAGAGCAGCTCATGGAGAAGGAAGAATGTGGACCTACAAACCAGGACATGCACTGTCTCTGCTTGGTGCAAGGGCTGAAAAGTGACTAAAGGGCTGAGCCAGCTCTCTGAGGACCGATTTAATACTTCTGCTAACTTGATTTGGAACTGGAATCTTCTAAATAAGTTTTGGCTTACCATTTTTGCTTACGAGACACTTCTGAGGATGAATACCTGAATATGTGAGAAATGAATGCAGTGCACAGCAAAACAGCAGGAGATTTGTGCCCAAATTCAAAGGTGACTAAAGCAGAAGAAAAGGGTGGAACCAGCAGAAGTTTTTACTATGATCTTTGTCTTCTTCCAAGCTGCCTCCTAGTGCCTCTGTTAGGGTCTCCTTAAAGTGGGAACTAATTGGTTTTGGCTCTGGCAGGTAGACTCTTAGTAGCAGCAGCTTAAATGTAAATCTTTAGGCTCAGTAAGTCACCCCACAGAGGTTTGAATAAGGATTGTGCCTGTTCAATTTGTTTCTCTGTATTGCTAGAAAATGAAGGGATGGAGAGACGGAAAATTTGGTTCCAAGAGAAGAAAACCAACATGTGATTGCAGGAGGAATACATGCTTCCTGTGGCTCATTCTCTAGAGATGGGAAGGATTACCATAATGAAGGACTGATCATGTTCATGCCCTACTTCATATTTTCTGCATTTTTAAAATGTTGCCTAGTGCTTGGAACACTTCTGAAATGAATCACTGATTAAAGTGGGAGCGAAGAGGGAAACTTCTGGTGTGGCAACCTTCATACAGCATTTGTCCAAGAGAGCAGAATCAGAATGACACTGACCCTTTCCTAGGGATTAAGGGATATTCACTATTTTCTGTCCACACTCTGCTGTTCACATGGCTCTGGAAGAAGGTTCACCTCTGGAAGAGCTGCTATTTCCTGGCTTCCCAGAGGCTGATAAGTTTGCATAAAATTTTGGCTAGCAGAAATGGTTACAGTGTAAAGTTGTAGGGTTCGACAGGTTAAGAAAACCAGCAGCAAAGGCTGGCTGCAACAAATATGATGTAACACAGGCCCCTGAGGAGGTTGCCTCAGACAGAAAGTTATTTGAAGTTGTTGAGCAGTTGTTGACTGCTTTCTAATGTCCGTCAGAATCCTTCCCGTCTGCACTGCATCTCACTGGGGAATCCAGACTACCAAGAGGTGATAAGAAAGGAGAAAAAAATAGTAAGGTATTGAAAAATTGAGGAAACAAAATTAGAGGTAGGCTTCAATTTGTGATTAGAAAGCTAAAGAGAGCTCTCCAGGTGATTAAGCAGGCTGCCTTCAGTTGCAATAGCTCTCCTTACAGCTTCGAGTGGCCAGCTTCTAGATTGCTTTAGTTTGTAGTCATGGATAAGCACTCCCTCTGGAAATTACTGAGAGCAGCCTGCCACATCAGCTCACAAGCTTATGAAGTTATATTTTAATTGTGTTATTAAACCTTCCTCACTTTTGTTTTTGTCTGTTTATTTCCCAGATTCATCTGGATTGAGCTGTGCTGGAACAGAAGTGTGGTTCCTCCTGAATTGTGCAGTTTATGTGTAATAGGAATGTAATGGGAATGGGTGAAGCCCACTGCCCAGAAGCAATCTGAAATTGATCTTACTCTTTCTATTAAAGGACTGTGATTGGAAGTGTGGTAGGGGAATACTGGAGAAATGTGCTTTAGCAGTAGGGATAGAATTTTGTTCCTATTTTATTTGGTATAAAACATCCAGACATAGGTTAACAGACAGAGGTTATAATGTCTCTTCTCATCTTAACTATTTATTTCCTTTCCCAACCCTTTCCTCTTTCCTCTGATTTGAAATTCATCTTTGTTTTGCTCAAAGGACTCATTTAGGTGGGTTGGCTTAACACTTCCATCAGAAAGGTTATACTAAGCAGCTAAAAAAATCAAACATAGTCTTCTGGCTCGTGAACCAGTCAGACAGAATTACTACTGGGACTGAGGGTAGGGGAGGAACTGCAGATGCTACTGCTTTTTTCCTTTATAAGCAGTATATATTACATTATTTGATCAAATTATTGGATTTTCCTTTTAACTATATCTGCTACAGTTGTGTTCTGATCCTCTTTTGTGACAAAAGTTTTGCAAGACAGAAGCTCCTGTTGTATCTCTAACTTGAATCCACAGGTGCTTGCCTCTAAAAAAGTACCCATGCTTGCCTGATGTTGCTCCTGAAGAGCCCAGGAGGAAATGCTGCTCTTGCCGAGAGTGAGATGCAGCACTGCCCCTTCAGACACCTTCAGAGGTCACGGGTGCAGTCAGTTCTAGTGCACTCTCTGTTCTCTAGCATTTGGCTCCCCTCACACACAGCTGTATGACACTGCTCAAGTGACCTGCCAGAAAGGTGTGCTCTGGGCACTTTCTGGAAGACTTTCTGGCAGTAGAATAGATCACTGGTTTGTTAACACAAACAAACAATTACATTAAATAACTTAAAAAATTTGATTTAATAAATTGATTAAATAATACTCCTAAGCCAGGACACACCCAAATTCTCAGCTGTGCATGTGTAATTCAGATTCTGAGGGAAACTATTACTACATATAGAGTCATGTATGAGGTGATGAACAGGAAAAATGAGAGCTACTGCCTCGTACCTAAATGAACTTCATTTTGCCTGAATATTTCAAGATATTTTTAGTTTTCCTACAATAACAAATGATCCTCAGCTCTTTGATCAACTTGATATTACAGAAAAACAAAAGAAGGAAAAAAAGAGAAAGGAGTTGCCATCTGTCATCTGTAGCTAATTATTTCAAGCCCTACCTTGTTTTATACACTGCAGCACACTATTTTGGGACTTGTTAACTGAGAAGTCTTCTACTCTGCAAGAGTATAAATGAGTTCACCTCAAGCAAGTTCCCCACGGCTCAGCATGTTGTGCCGTCATTTCACACAACTTTCCTCCCAGCTGAATGTCATAATTTATTAGTTCAGTGTTTTATCCTGCTCCCCTGGCTGCATTGGCTTTTCAGTGTAAGACTCTGTTTTGACACTTTTTTTTTNTTTTTTTTTTTTTTTTTTTTTTGGTGGCTGTATGGGAAAGGAGAGGGAACAGGACTGTATTCCTGCAAACTGTTGTTACCCGTCCTGCACCTTGACACTGGCTCTTGGGTAGTTTTTGGAGTGAGCCAGCAAATGAAGGATCTCTCTTCAAATTTGGAGGGACCAAAGTCAGGCAGCAGGTTTTCATCCAAAGAGCTGCTCACACTATTCATGTGAAAAACAATGCACAACATGCTCCTTCAGAGGGGACCTGGGAGCCCTTTGATTCCACCTCCTGCAGATGTAGCACCCCAAGGACCTGTACAGAGTGAGGGAGCAGATTCATTAGTCCAGACTTCCCCAAAAATTCCTCTTGTGCCTTGAGATATGGATTACATAAACCCAAGCCATCGTTTTTGTTTGTTTGTTTGTTTTTTGGTGGGTTTGTTTGTTCTTGGGTTTTTTTGTTTGTCAAGATAGAATCTATCCTAATTTTGTAAATGGTGTCACTTGTCATACTCACTATTTTTCAGTTACCAAACAAATGTTGGGTTTTTTATTAGTTCCTCCAGCAAGGCAGTATTTTTCAATATAACTAAAAAGTTGTTTCCAGATATTGTTTTACAGTCTAGATATGTTGAAACAATGAGATTAAGATCTGAGTTACTCAATAGGAAAGAAACAAGCTAGCTTTCAGGAAATACAAAAATTTCTTTTAAAAATTAGATCCTTGTGAGCTTTTCAAAAAGCAGGTAGGAAAATGAAAATTATTTTTCAATTTTTATTTTTATTTTAATTTTTTATGAAATAGACTGAGCTAAAATCTTGGATTTATGCATTTTAAGTTGTAGTACACTTGCAGGTAAACTGTGGTATTTTCCTCTACAGAATTAAGCTTTTTTATTTCATAAGTAACAACTAGAAGTAGACAGTGGTGGTAGAAAAAAAAATTAGTGAGCCCTACAAAAAGACAACTAAGTATCATCCCAAAACTCAGAAATTCCATGGGGACATCCATTTTAAAACAGACTGTAAGATCAAAATCAGTGATTACACCATGGATGTGTGAATTTGTTCCGGTTTTAAAGGATTTCCAAATATTCAACCAAGTTGGAATTAGGGTCAAACATTTGAGTTTTATATGCCTAAATTATGTTTCCCTTCACTGATCAGCTCTTGATTTTTCTGAGAACAAGCAGCAGAGCAAAGCTATTTTTGCATCAATATCTTCTAAACCCAGGTAAGACCAGAGTGTACCTGCAGAATCCCAGGGGACTGAAAAGCAGGAATTTGAACCACTTTTCCAAGATTGCTGAGTTTTTTCATTCCACAGAGTGTAGACCGTGTGAAAAAAAATCAAAAAGATTCTCACTTATGTTTTTTTTACACTATCAGCACTCTTAAGATGAAATTTCTCACACATTATTATCTCTTATTCAGAGAAAATCAATAGACTGCAGGAACCAGTCTGAAGCTTAGTCTGTCTCTATTTTTTAACCTAATTACTTTCATACTTTGAAATATATTACAATATTTCATATGTCATTGAAAGGTATAGGATTAGTGAATGACATTTCTTCTATATACCTGCCACTTAAAATAAAGTCAAGCAAAAAAGAATAGATGGTGCATTCAGGAGAAAAGTAGAAGAGAATTTAAGCAAAATATGGAAGGATTGAGTCATTATTTAAACTTATACTACATGCTGCATAGAAATGTAAACCAGAATCAGTCATAACTCCCCCATCCTTTCAGTATTCTATACCTAGAGCATTGAAAAATGCTTAGTTCAGGAGACTTAAGATTAATGTAAACCTGATAAAAGAAAGATAATATATATATACATACCAGCAAGTAAGAAAGGTGGGTGAACTGCCCAGATAACTGTGGTACAAAAAGAGATTAACTGGTTGTAGGCAGCAGTGGATTTTGCAGCTTCTCAAACAACTTTCAGTTTTTATGCATGTTAATAACAATTACTACAGGCTTGGCTGAGGTAAGCATCCAGACTACTATAACAAACAGATCTGCTGTTCCTCCACTAGTCCAGAAAACACAGTGGAACTGAACAATGAGAGACCACAGACTAACATGAAGAAATGAAACATTTTTATGGACATCAGAAAGTTAGAAAGAAAGCATAATTTCACAAAACATCACTTATTAGTTACCTGTCCCAGAGAGTAGGTGAAGATTTTGCGAGCCTGCCCTGGAGAATTCTAGGTTGCCATAGGCAGGTTGGCACCCAGGAATTTCGTACCCTGTAGCATGAATAGAGGATAAACCATGGCTAGGTGTGGCTCATAAGACATATGAGTGATAATCTAGCTAGATTTGCTTCATATTAGAAGGCATAATTTGGTACTAATTATTATTCAGGACATCTTACTTTAAATCAGTATTTAAACTACAAAACAGAGTGATGCTACAGCACATATTTAGTAACTTTCTTGTCTGAATTTGTAGGGCAGAATAAGCATTTACAATTGACCTTGTGATGGCTCTAAATGGGTGCTACTCCATCTATTTTACTGCAGAAGCATTTGGTCTTAAGATTTGTGAATCAAGCCCTTATATTTTTGCATTCTTAAAACATCAGCTTAAACAAATTTATGCTTCATTGCAAGAGGGTCATCAAAATTTCTTCTGAGCACCATAGTAAGAACATGTTTAACAGTGTTAATTGAATCTGGGCTGAGGTTCAAGTCCTGTATACCAGGTTCTGTGCTCGTCTACCAGCTGAACAATAGCTGCAAAATGTTTGCTGGGAAAGAAAAACACAAAGAGAAGCAATCTGAACTAGCAATAGAAGCTATGAATAACACAGCAAAAGCAGATCCTGAACCCAGGAGAAGGATGAGGCAGACAAACTAGCAATGAGAACTGTTGCCCAACATTAGCAACAGGTAAGATTCAGAACAGTCTGTGCAGTCCTTAGTCAAGCAAATCCTCACTGAAGTCAAAGGTGGTTTTTCCTGAGTAAATTCTGAGTAAGGACTACAATATTTGGCCATGCAGAACACCTCATACAGTATTGCTTTATTCCTTTGCAATATAAGAAATACAACATAACATTCCTGGAAGGGCAGACTCAATAATCAAGTCTTTTCCTCACACAAGCATATCTGTATTTATGAACCAGAATCTTTGCAGAACTTTCCCTGTGGTCAGTGATCACTACACATGCAGAAAATCCTACCTGCCAGTATTCACCATCAATTACCAGTGGTTACTTCAAAGTAGGGGTCTTCTGGGCCATGAATACATTTTTCCATACATGACATATTTCAGAAGTGCTACTGAGAGCAGAGAATCTTAGTGTTTATGGGAAAGCATAACCCTGCTGAGGCTCTGGCCACTGCTCTAAGTCTGCCCTGGGTTTGGCTTCATGTCAAGGACTATTGGCAGCAAGATGATGGTCTTTGAGGCACCCTGAGGAAAAGCTGTAAGTGAATTCCAGCATGACACTTTAGTTATACCACTGAGTTGTACCCAAGGAAAAAAACATTTCAGTATCTTTTAACTTCTTCCATACTGGACTTGGATTTAGTATATGAAGACACACAAGGAAGACATAAAAAAATATGAGGGCCTAAGTATTAAGTGTTTTCATCTCATGAATTTACAGCAAAAACAACTTTGAAATCAAACTGGGGGTGAGAATAAATCTTTGCAGTATAACACCTCAGTACTGTTGGTTCTTCAGTGAACTGTCAGTATTACTTTGGATTGTGCACTTTGAACAGTTTTTTTGATGTTCTCAAACTGCAAATGTCATAATCAATATGTGTGTACATATTTAATACACACAATTCTGTAGCACTTCACTGTGCATTTTCATTCTTAGCTATGGATATTAGGAAAGCAGTCAGTTGTAGAAACACAGTTATGGAAATAGTAATTCCCTGGCTCTCCATTTTGTATTTGCATACTTTTAGGTATAAAATTGTAAAGTACTCCTAAAAGTTACCTGAGCAATCTTAATTTTGAAAAAAACTCCAACCAAACAAAACAGGAAATTTAGCCACAGTTTTTTCCAGAATGAGCAGAGGTTTTTCAGGTCAGTACATTTTGCATATTTCTCTGCAGTTCACTAAGAAACCCTCTTCAGGAGTGTTCTAACAAAGTAACAGAACTTGAAAATCCTGAGATGGGTTGAATGAAAACATTAGGCTTTTCAAGCCTGCAAAATTAATTAAATTTGGGCTCCTGGTGCAAAGAAGCCATTTGAGCAATGAGAAATCTCTGCTGCCTTCATATCCATTACCACTTTTCCTCCATATAGTCTTAATCTAATCTATCTCATACCTTTTACTGATATATAGCAAATGGCTTTGCTATAGGTAACCTTGACAAAACATTTTAAGGCTGTGAGGTTGTGAGATGTGTTGACAGAGATGGGAGTGGTGTAAATTCCACTTTAGCTGTTTGTTCAGTGTTTTTCCTGACATTGCTTTTGTAGTACGTCGCATGTAATTGCTCCATAAATGAGTTAAGACAGAGAAAAGCTCTCTGCTGTAAATGGGGTGGATCTTTCAAAAGCTCCCCAAAGGGATTTAATAACATCCTGTCTCACATAATCAGTGTCAGTTGTACTCAGTCTAATCCTATTCTCTTATGCAAGGTCAAAAAATAATTAGTAATGGTAAGATTTATTTGCCTGATATTAAACCACAAAAATTAGTTTTGTCAGCCTCTGCAGTTTACATGGGATATTGTTTTAGCATTGGTAAATAAGAAATCAGCAATACAGACAAATATTTTTGTCTAAAGCAACAGCACATTTTAAAGGAAACAATATGGGAAAATCTCCTGGTTCAGTCCCTGTGTTGTTTCCTTTCTGAAACAACATTTGTAAGAAATTTTTAAGTACGACAAATAAGAAACCAGCTTATTTAAAGAAATATTGCAGAGTCACTCTAGGCAATTAGTAGTTTACTACAGGAAAAATATCAGTCTTGAACAACGTCATGATAAAATTTTTCAGATTATCAATTTTTAAAACTACTTTTTATTATGCCAAGGCATTTTTCTCTTCTTTCTCCAGAGCTTCACTCATACTCCACTGATGTGATTGAGACTGACTCCAGTGTCAAGTGAGGTTGAAATTTGGACACACTGTTGTAATAGTCTGTGTTGTCTTGTCCTAGAACATGTAGTATGTTACTTCAGATTTTGTCTGTGGCTCATCTGGCAATAATCACAGAAGATACTTACAGACATATAGAGAATATGAAAAAAAGAGACATGCATTTCTCAGTGAAACACTGTCAACGCTGTCTAGAGAACAGCTAGCAGTTCATCAGTTTTGGTGCCAGGAGGTCATTGACCCACTGTGCCTGGAGTAGACACATACAGACTGCCATGCCTATCTAAGAAACAATTTGATAAGGAAAATAAATGCAGTGCCCCTCATACTCCCCTCTCCATATTCTATAGTTGGTGAATAAATTTTTTTCAGTTCTCTCTGAAACTGCAGCTGAAGAGAGGAGTGAGAATCTGTGAGAGAAGCCACCCCACAGATGCCAAGGTCACTGCAGGAGGAGGGGCAGGAGGTGCCCCAGAAGCTGGAGCATGGGCAGTCCAGGTGCATCCCATGGCGAGGGAGTTGTGCCCTTATTATATCCCCAGGGAGGGACTCCACATTGGAGTAGGGATCATGAAGAGTCCTTCCACTGAGGAGGGAGGAGTGGCAGAGACAAGGTGTGATGAACTGACCACAGCCCCCATCCCCCTCCTGTGACACTTGAAGGGAGGATATGGATGACAGTCAAGAAGGGAGGGGTGGTGGGAAGGTGTTTTAAGACTTAGATTTTATTTTCTCATTATTCTACTCTGATTTTAATGGTGATAAACTGATTTCCCCAAGTGGGGTCTGTTTGGCTCATGATGGAGATTGGTGTGTGATCTCTCAGGACATGAGCCTTTCATAATATTTTCTCTCCCCTCCTTTTCCAGTTGAGAAGGGAAGAAAGAAGGGCAGCTTTGGTGGGCACCTGGTGTCCAGGCAGGGTCAACCCACAACAGGACAATCCATGTCTATTTTACAAATTTCAAATACAAATCTGAAAGATTTTTCTGAAATGTTTTCAGAAGTTGGAGGATATTGTGGTTGCTCTACTTCCGAGAGGAAGACTTAGTGAGTGGATTTAAGCAGTCTTTAGACAAAAGTCACCCCAAATCTTACACCTGTTAGAGGGAGAAGGATCTTCTGTAAAGTAGGAAGGAAAGTATCCTGGTCTACATTTTAGTTTAAAGTCAGTGATTTTTGAGACATGAAGGGGATTTGAAAGTCACCCTGAAAGTGGGTTGTGCTATTATGATTTCCGTGCTTGCCCAATTTATCCCTATTTTACCCCGCTACGAACAACTTAAGCTCAAGAACCGCTATTTTTGCTCCTATTAACACCATGAAGCTATTTTAAGGGCAGGCTTTTATAAATACTAATAACCTGAGATGAAACATTGACAGAGCAAACTGGGAGAACCACAGGGGCACCTTAGAACATACTGTCACGACTCTACCTCTACATCCCGTCCTCCTGGGGAAGGCACGTGGCACTGGTGCTGATTTAGCATCACAGACTTACAAGATGCTGTCAGCTGTGCTTTCCTTCTACCTACTTTCCTACCAGTCATGCCAGGATAGGTAAGTGGCTGTCATCTTCATGGAACAAAGGGTGAAGGTAATAAAAATGTCAAACAATCCATTTTCTGTGAGGGCGTGGTAGTTCTATTCCTGGAGTTACCAGAACTATCCATGACCACAGCATTAAATAGTGTAAAACTGCTGCACGGACTGCAACAATATATCTTAATGAATATTGTAATTATAACTCCCTAGTTGAAAACTAGGGTCCTACGGAAGCATGCATCCCACCACTTGGGGTATTTTGCTGGGACTGGACCAAAAGCTCTGCAGTGCAGACGCAGAGGCCAAGTGTGTGAGGCTGGAAATGTCCATGAAGCAGAAAAGGGAGGAAGATGAGGACACCTGTAATCAATGAAGTTAATACCTACTTTACAACAGTATAGGAACACAGAGATTTTGCTCTGCCAGCTCAATTTGACACATTTTAGGAGAAGGTTTTTTCTCTGAAAAAGGCCTGCTGCCTTCCATACCTCTCAGTAACTTTCTGACCAGGCAAAAAACCCCATTTTTTTCCCCGCTCATCCTATTTCTTGTCTTTATTTTTTTTCTCACTCTTCTAAAAAGCTCCTGCCATGGCTTCTCTTCATTTGTCCACCAGTTCAATCCTCAAATTAGATGTTTCTTGTAGTATGGCCACTGGCTCCTCTTGGTGCATCACCTGCTGCTCCTGGTAAGAGACCACTTCCATGTGCCCTCTTGGGAAGCCAGACACTGAAAAACCTTCACCTGCCATAAACAGTTAGGGAGAAGTCTGAGTCTTGAAACTGTAGGATCAAGAACACTTGACTGAGACTGAACCTATGTGAGATCCAGCTTAAAAGCTAATGCTTTTGAAGTGCACAACTTTGAAAGTTTATAAAATCATAGAACTATATAACAGTTTTGGTTGGAAGGATCCTTAAAGGTCATTTAGTTTCAACTCCCCTGTCATGGTCTGGGACACCTTCCACTAGACAAGGTTGCTTAAAGGCCCATCTGCTACCTGGCCCTGAGTAATTCCAGGGATGAGGCATCCATAACTTCTTTGAACAACCAGAGCATCTCACCACTCTCATGGCAAAGAATTTATTCCTAAGTATTTTAATCCAAATTTATGCTTTTCCAGTTCAAAGCCATTCTTCCTCTCCCATCGCTGCATGCCCTTCTCAAATGTTCCTCTCCAGCTCTCCTGTAAGCCTCCTTTAGGAAGTGGAAGTCCTCCAGGGTCTCCTCAGAGCTGTTCTCAATCCATTCTCTGCTGTAGCAATGTGGCAGGATGGAGAAATGCTCCTACCTTCTCAAAATATCTCCTTCAGAAGCCACTCAGAGCGGGCCTCAGGAACAGCCATTTGGGGTCCATGCACACACACACACCACAGATAGCTCTGAGGAGGAAAGATAGGAAGGGCCTCCTACATATGTTAGAGCTGAGGTTTATTCCAGCACGCCAAAGGGATCAGGGACAGAAGACCCAGACAACGTGGTACTTGGTAGTTCAGTAAGGGTCAGGAGCCAATAGTCTCAGGGCACAGGAGTGGTACAAAGAGCAAGGCAAAAGATAGGAGGTTGGATGGATTGAGATTCCCCTTTCACCAACTTGGCAAACCTATGCTAATTTTAACACAAATTCCTGACAGTCTGGAAAGCTCCAGCTGCAAATCAGGCTGGTTGAGGTCTTCTTAATTGTGATAAACAGGTATGATTAGTGCTGATAAAATCGAAACAGAAATCAATATTTTAAAAATAATAAATAGAAGTTAAAATGTTACTCTGAGGAGAGGGAGGGGGAAAGTCGTCTCCCTCATCTCCAGATGCTTAAAGAAGAGCAGGAAGACAGGAAAGAACTGAGAAAAGAGGAGCTAAATTTATCTAGAAGACTGGAGATTTTGGGGAAAGTCCAAGAAAGTGTTAATTATATTACATTTATTGCCTCAGTGTTCTCAGCATGCTAGTCCCATATGGAATACCAGCTTAATACATGTGTGTAATTTAAGAGGTCACTGAGAGGATACATGAAGACAACGAGACTTCCTCCCCGCGACCCCCAAAGGTGGGGAGACCCCCGAAAAGGGGATGGTGGAGCCTGCACAGTCAAGGCAGAAATGCACAGTGATGAGGGCAGTGATCTTAGGAATTGAAAATGGGAGGAGATAGGAGGTGACACGTATGATAAAAAGGGGTCAAACAGGTTATTCTGCTCTGTAAGTGAGGCAAGGGTCCCAGCCCTGCTCACTTGGTACCCCACGGTCCATTTGCTCTTGTATTATTTTAAAGAACCAATATATATTATTTATTGTTAGCAAATTATTGTAACTTTTAAGCTGCTCAAATTAAAATTGCTGCTATATTTAATTTTGTTTGGATTTTTTTTTAATTGGAAATTAGGCAGCACATACATTTATAACATTAATGAAGAAAGGAATTGGCTAATTTTTTTTTTGCTATGAGTAAACACACCTCTTTTTTCTTATTTATATTTTTTGAAATAGATGAGGCATTTTAACACAAAAATGTGGTACACACCATTCCCATTAATGCAGTCAAAATTTTGCAAAGCATTAAGAAATGTCAGTTGAAAATTTTGGGTGGCCTCAGTGATCAGTAATGCTGCTGGGTCATCACATCTCCCTTACCTGCCTATTCATCCACCTATATTTGTCAAACCATGGGGGTGGCCTTATGTGAAGTAAATGTGCATGAATATGCATACACGTATGTGTATGTGTATGTGTATGTATCTACATTCTTTGAATCCACTATTTTCAAGAAATATATGAGAAAAATAGTGCACAAAGGCTTTGAACTGCCATACTTAGGCTATAAATATGTGAATGAATAATTATTACTCTATTAGGCAGGTTGACAGAGCAGTTGTGGTAGAATTGGAACTATTCACAATGTTTAATTTTGTTTGTTGATGCTTTCAAAAATTGTGTTGCCAAAACACAAATTACATTTCATTGAGACCCAAGGCAGTCAGTTCAACAGAGGTGTATGAACAAAATATAGAGATTTATGACTAATGAATAAATGAACTTTCTGTTCTCAAAATGCTAAAATGACTTACTCTCTGTATGATAACAGAAGCTAATCAGTTTTCATAAATTTCTAATTAACAACAAGTTTAAGCTCTTGAAAGTATCTGTGGAAACAGCTCACATTTTTCTGAACTTTTGTTTTACTACATTAATGAGGTAATCTAGTTTGTATATCAATATCCAATATTGGCTTTCTAGTGGATTGTTGCAACAAAATCTAAGATTGTGAAGCTTTGCATGCTTGGTGATCACTTTACTTGGTATCACTGTGGCATTATATTGTGGCTATATGACTTCACATTTTGTCAGTCTTTAAATGGGTGAAATATACTAATAGATCTGAAATTTAATAGCTGGATGTGTACAATGTTATTGATTATTAGATTTGCAGGAGAAAAAGAGAAACAGGTGCAGAAACACTCCCTCCTGCAACTGCAGAAAAATATGATAGGAATTAGTCATTCAGTATCTGCATGGAAATAATCATAAATTGTTAATAATATTTCATTTTGAATCTCCTTGAGAAGCTGATTATCTGCATATTGTGAAAAACATCAGCTTTACTGTCCTAAAACTTATAAACCATTGCTTTAAAATAAAAAGTCATTCTTTTCAGGGTTAGAGATCATCCTTGCAAAATAATTCAATGACAGCTGATAGCTTGCATACTGCTAAAATGTATTTTGTTATTTCCAGTGGGAAGCAATAGCCATAAATGCATTGTATAGGTGCCAAAATATACCTGTTGTTTGTGGACATTTCCCATTGGAACTATACCTGCTAATGTGTTTTAAATGTTTCCTGAAGGGTCAGTATCAGCAGTGGCTCTCCAAAGCTGCCAGAGATAATACACAACAGCTTCTCTGAGGCATTTATTTTTGTGATGAGTTTTTGCATAATGGCAGGAAACAGTTTTCATGAGGAATGTTTTTTCCTCATGCAGGAAAAACAAATATCAGGTTGACCTAAGGGCTGTTCTTTTCTCCATTGGGTTATTTTCTTCAACTAGCTGAATAAGAGTTGTTACTAATGTAATTAGGCCATCACGAATCATTTCCCCCCTCCTTTTCTCTATCAGAAATGCTTTATTCCAGTGTCCCAGCAGCAGATCCTTTTTTTTCCCCACCCTTTTTTAATGGCATTACTTCAGGCAATCTTTACAACACTCCAGCTGCCCTCTCTGAGGGCACTTAAAGCTTTGTTTCAATGTGGAGAACATAATGGGGTAGCTGTCAGTAAGTATCAGGTTGAAAGGATTTCTTTGTCTATGTGTGACTTTTTATCAATCTTAAGGAGTTGGATTTGAAAAGATATTTTTATTTCTTAGTTTGGAATATTAAGATGCTTAAGGTATCAGCTGCATAAATTAGTAATGTATTAAAAGCTACCTTCTAAAATCCTCTATTTTCAGTATAATTTTCCTTTTCCATAATTTTTCAACAGTCTTCCTTGGAGCCTCTAAGTTTGGGAGCTTTAGATAATCACTGACTCATTTTGTCATCTAGGAATGCACTATGTAAGAGGTCTTTTCTAAATATATGGCTGTGTTTACTGCATACATCAACTGTGCTTGTATTTATATTTCATACCTTTTCCGAAATCTGCTGTGATGGTTTTAAGTAGGGAGATGTAAATGTGTGAATAAAATCATACTGAATATAGAGTAGGATTATCTTTACTGAGAATAGAAGGTCTTTTGTGCAAAGACTGGGCTGTGCTTTCAGAGTTCCAGCAGTACACGCCTGGTGCCTCCAGAGAATCTAATAATTGCAAGACATCCCTTTAAAATCACACACATTTTACATGCTAAGTGGAATAAGGCAACACATAAGACTGAAACATACCATACCGTAAAGAGGTATCCTAAATTATACCTGGTGGCTCAGTAACTTTCATTTAGTCACTGAATGCAGTGCTAAAAAGGCTTTTAGGCTAAAGATCTGTTTTCTAAGCAGCTCCAGTAAACTATGGTGTGAGGAGTTACAGCAAGAGAAGGAACATGCTAGGGGAAGGGCAGTGATGTTTTTGGGAACATTATGCAGAATTTCAGCCACCCTTTCTCAAGAAAGAGATTTAGTCTGGGAAAGATGCAAAGAAAAGGGCTTTTCTGAGACTTTGGGCATCTTAGGAAGCAAACTCAAAGTAAAGTTTGTCTACGTCAGTCTAAAAAAAGAAAAGCTGAGTGGCAATATGTCTGATATTGTAAATGTAACAGGGAGGGGCAAAAATTATTTCCTCTAAAGAAAAGTGATGGCTTAAGAAGAAACTCATCATGATTACATTTTCTACTGGAATTTTGAAGATTTCTAGTGTCTGAATATGATTCTGAAACAGCCTTTCAATAAGAGTAGCAGACAGAGAACCACTTAGAAGATGGAGTATATGGTTGCCTGTAAATGTACTGTCCCCAAATATCCAGGTTCCCAAATGTCTTTTTTCCTAAGCTGATTTTTCACAAAAAGTCTATTGTCAATAGACGTTTTATAACAATGGATCTCAGCCCTTCCAGATGTCACTCCCTTCAGTAATTGGTACTTGTGAGGGAACAGAACCAGGCACCACATTAATACTGCCAATGACTGGAGGCAGAAATGGAAGAAATGTCATTGGAAAAAACAGTCCTACCTTTCAGAACCTGATGCAGCTAATGAATTTGTCATTTGATCTCTGCTAGCAGTGTATTTATCATTTCAACACTTTTATGTGTTTACAATACAAATGCTCTGCTACAGAGCAGTTGAATTTACAATTGAGAATACTATGATTACAGAGATAATATCTAGAGAAACATTCCCAGGAGATGCTTCCAGGCAGCTTAAAA
The DNA here is from genome assembly GCA_013397095.1 of Sterrhoptilus dennistouni. Taxonomy (NCBI): domain Eukaryota; kingdom Metazoa; phylum Chordata; class Aves; order Passeriformes; family Zosteropidae; genus Sterrhoptilus; species Sterrhoptilus dennistouni. Next base: position 1,127,724 of record VWZU01003612.1, on the reverse strand, counting down.
TCAATAGACAAGATGAGTATTTTACATCTTTTCAGATTTTTCTTCTGATTTGACTATTACAACCCTTATCTTTCACCCCTGAAGAGCATGGGTGCTTTCACTGTGGATAGATTTCTGTTTTCCTTTTGCTGAGAAAATTAAGCAGTGAGTGATCCGCTTCAGAAATCTGCTCGCTGGAGAATTGGTAAATATGCATGTAAACAACTGCCCTAGAGTATAATCTGAGCTATTTTTATGTTACATTTTGGTAGGTTAGAAGAATGAATTAATTAAAACAAGAGAGATTAGACTTCAGAAAGTGTTTTTCTGACTCCTCAGAAACCCAGTCAAGGCCTCGTCTTCTTCTTGCCACCACAGATTTAGATTATTTTTGCCAAATCCTGATTTTATTGAAGAATTTATTCAACAGTGACTGTACATCTGGTAAAATAATTCAGTGAAATTGCCTGGGCTAGCTGGCATGAAGTTTATCCCTTGTATATCCATGCAGGTCGTCTCAGTCCATCTTTCATTCTGTGGGGCTATTTGAATTGATTATTTCTACCTTTACATGCCTTCCATGCTACAGCACAGATTTTCTGTTGTCTTAGGGTACACTACATTCATTTTGCAGGCACTTCTCTTTGCCAGGCACTGTTATATTGGACCCTTGGGTATGCCAAATAAACAATACAGCTCCCAGTATAGAGACAAACATCTTGCTTTTCTGTTGCTTGGCTTGCTCCCCTACCCTTTTCCTTCTTCTCCATTTAAAGTATGACTTTATTGAGGGAGAGGAGATCTCTTAGTAGTGTGGGACAACAACATGCAGTATAATGAATCCTTATCTCAGGATGGGACCTCAAGTGTAAAGAGAAAAACTGAGAGAAGATTCTGGTGGGGTCACTTGAGTGGAGGATCTTTTGAGAAAAGAAAAAGACTAAAAAAAATCCAAGGGATGGCAGCATTAAAGTGTGTTAAAAACATCCCAATACTCTGAGATCTGTTCAGTGTTATATTTTAGAATAGCTAAAGGAGAGATTTCAAAATTATTTCATTATCCTGCATACCAATTTAAACCAGACAAATATCAATCAAACATCTGAATCCAGCATAATGCAGGAAACAGAAGCGACTCAGAGCCAAAGAAAATGCAGAACTTCACTACCCTGTGGATGAGTTTTGTTGAGGGAGATGGCAGGGCTGTGGAGAAGAAGGCATGGTGCTCCTGCTTGTGCCAGGACAAGGGGCCATGACCACTGCTGCTTACAAGAAGGATAAGCAAGAGTTTTTAGTCTGCTTAGACCATCCTTTCCTTTGGCAGTAGCAGAGGCAGGCCTCTGGCAGAAGCAAAGCAGGCAGATGCCCCAGCAACTGCGCACTTTGTCTATGTCTAAAGCTGGCTCCGCAAATCCCATTCCATTTATTTCAGGGCTTGAAACATCTACTATACCTGGCTCAAGGCCCAGCCTATGCTTTGAAAGTGCTTTGGGAAAAAAACCATACCACAAAACAAAATTGCCAGGTGTGAGCAATCAGAGCACAATTAAATCTATTATGAATGGAATGAATTATCTCCTTAAAAAAAAAAAAAAAAAAAAGCTGTTGTGGAACATGTCTCATTTATGTCTCATTTAGCAATTAAAAGATGTGTATGTTCAGTATGTTCAGGTGAGTCTTATTACTGCCTGGCTAACTCCTGTCATGTGGTTCTTCAAACTTCCCCTTGCCAGAACAGGCTGTGTGGCAGAAAACAGACTCAGTTTTCATCCAGATGTACATCAGTGAGTCACGGGCATGAGACTGCTTTATTCAGTGTAGACAATGTCTGCCTAGGATAACAGCTAACTAATGGATACTGTTAAAACTAGGGAAATGTGCAATGGTGAGAAATCTGGTCACATGGAATACACCTCTCAAAGGGTGTATTTAGTAGTGCTCATTGAGCACTAAAGGTGGGACAGGCTCAGAAGCAATACTTGGCTGAAGTGCAGGTCCTGCTTTCAAGCTATGAGTACAGAAAAATTGTTCTCTCTAACCAGTTCCCCAGACACACAGAATCTAGGGCTCTGGAGTGCCCTGGGAGGTTGTGCAGACACTGATCTGTCTGGGAACAAGTGGCCAGGCTGCCCAGCACTACTGAGATTTCTCTGCAAGCCAAGAGGTACAGGTCCTTGGTGGAGCTTGAAATGCCCCTACCCCACAAGGATGGGCAGTACAGACTTAGCACAGAGCTCAGCAGCTGTGATTTCTTGTTTTAAACACCCACTTGTAATGGTGCATATCCCACACTTTCAGTGATTTGAGCAGAAGGAGCACTGTTTTATTTCAAATTGAAGACCTTAGTCTTGTTTCTAATTTTCCCAGGATATACCCTTGCTAGGTGGCTATCAGCACAGATTTTCATGCCTTCCACTGGAGACTTGGCATTGGATAACCAGGAATACAAAGTCATGAAGGCAGCAAGAAAGGAAGCAAAAAAATAAAACAAAATAAAAATCACTTCTATATCTCTCCTTTTCCTAACTATATTTCTCTCTTCAGCTGTTTAAGGATTCTGGGTTCCTTTTTCAGGAGGTCTGAAAGTCCCCTCTGGACCCAGGGATCAGTTCTAGAAGCAGTGCCATGCTTGTATTTTGTGCCCAGAATACAATTTGGCTCAGGTAGCAGAAAGATCAAGCATGTGTACTTTAGGTGCAGTACACTAATGCTAACTAGGCTGTGCAAACAATTTAAAATTTAACACGTTCCTTTGGACTTGGATGCCAAGTGAAGCTGATGGTTAATTGGGCCTGACGTTTGCAACAGTGTTAGTATTTTATGGTACAAACATGGAAAGCAGAAGGTCTGGTCTAGGAGTTGGTCCCCTCAAACAAGAAAACCCAACATACAGAGGAAGCCAGAAAAGCAGAATTTCCAGTCTGGTAGTGAGGCCAAGACACAGAGAAATCTGGTTCCTGCTTTTGAAAGCCCTGGTGGTCATGAGCAAATAGAGTCAAATTACCAGCTCAGTCAAAGGGTAATGTTCTAATACCTCCCGGAAGGATACTGAAACTCTGGCCAGTCCTCAAGGAGTTGGAAGATTATCATGTGGCCCATTCAGCCAAATCGTTTAGGGCTGCAGATGTCAAGTGAGCCTGTAAATAGCAGATTGTACTTGCTTTACTCTCATGTAATTTTAGAGTCTCTAACTTTCCCCCGGTCCCCGCTAAAAGGTATCATCATCTCCTTTGCCAGAAATGTGCTACTGCTTAGCAGCTGAGTAATGGGGTTTGTCTCTGCAAAATAACAGCTTTAGGATCCTGCCAGCTCCAGACCAAGAAGCTCTTGGCTTCTACAAGTATAGAAGTTATTGCATTAAAGCAGGCTAGATTAAAGGATTGCCTCTTGCTTGACTTTTGAACTGGGGAAAGCATCAAGCTTGATAAACAGACGCTACAGCTGAGCTAATGCAAATGCCAGGAGTTGGGCAGCACTTGATGATGAGGTAAGCAGTCCTCCCCAGCCCCCATCTGCTGGGTGGTATTTGCAGAAGCTGGTGAGTACTTAATAATGTTATAGTCTGCAAGAGACCTCTGGGAATGTGAGATGAGAGAGGAAGTGTTTGTGGGAGAAAGAAGCACTAAATAAAGATAGCTCATGTGAGAAAACAGCAAGTCCTCAATTATCAAGATAGTTTATTCAGAACAGTTCGTGTTTTCTTTTTGATCTGACATGTTCTCCTTGCTTTATAGAAAGAGAATTTTGGGAGCTGAAAGGCTACTTCCCCTCAGCTTCACTGGTCTTGCTTGTACACAGCTCATTCCTAACATCCCTTTGATTTCCTCTGCATAATGAGAACTGAAAGTATAAAATTAAGAGGTTTAACTTTCTCAGGTCTTTATATTGCATGTATGCAGAACAAGATCACAGAAAGTACTGGAATTTCTGTACTGCCTGAGCAGTAGCTGTTCTGCAGGAAGGCTGACAACCTTGACCATCTGCTCTAACTCACTGCTAACCATTGCACTATTGCAACTAGTGAACATCTGAGCTCTTGGTATTAGAATTCAGAATTTTTTACAATTTTTTTCCTCTAAACATAGATAAACAGTGTGTTTTGTTACTTATTTCAGCAGCTGCTAGTCACTTTCTCTCAATCTATGGTCTTTCAGAAAGAAACCACATTCCTCCTTTGCTACTGGAAGACTTAGGCTTGATCCTGGCAGCTGCATTACACTTTTAGATGAGCAATCTTCTTGAATACTTACAGGAATATCCACTTATAGCCTGTTCTAACAGAATCTTTCTTTTCTCACTCTCTTTCTCCTTTGAAAGTGTATTTTGGCATCATCCCTGAACTTCCTACTGGCAACTACCTCTTTGCTGAGAAGTGACATCCTTTCACGGTCTAATGCCCAGTATCTTGTTCCTGTCTTGTTTACATGTAATCCACTTTCAACAGCTCCAGACATCTTGGCAGGAGGGCCAAAACACACTCACTAACTGTATTTCTTGGCCTTTTTCTGATAAGACTTAGACTTGCTCTGTTCCCTATGGACCCTCTGATGACTATGGAAGGGGAATTTAAAATCCTATTCTTTTTCTTCCTTGCTGTGTTCCAGTGCAACAGGAATGGCAGTTCCTGCACTCTGGGGAATACAGACAAGCTAAACTGTTTGGATAGCAAGAGGGTGGAAAGGCATGGGGCCAGCAGTGTCCTGTGTCTGCATTACTGGCTGACATCTGGGAGAGCTCTGCAGGAGTCTAGCAATAAAACTCTACATTTTCTCTTTAATGGGCTTTGTCTTAAAGGCACATTTTGATACCTTAGGGTTAGTTTTTGCCCTGGTGTAGTTAATATTGAAGAGCCAATAGGAATTTGGGTTTTCTGCTTTGATTTCATGTGAATTTTCTGGTCAAATCTGTGGCCAAAGTTAAACTTTAATAGTAATATTTCATTATATGACAGGATTTTTATGCCCTTAGATGATTGCTTACTAATAGATTATGTATTTGCAACCTGGCAGAACCACGATCTACTACCTTCTGACTCCTGAAGAACTAATCCAGGCAGATGATCAGCTTTACCACCTCATTATTCAGACCTGAGTTAGCAAAAATCCCTCACATATTAGAAAGTTCTGACTGTTGGGCCCTTTTGATTGTTTTTCACTCCCAATGTATTTCAGAACCACTGCAACCAACAATTGGACAATTGGACCAGGATAAGGCTATAGAAATGGGAAACTGAGGAAGAAAAAGAAAAACTATTAAGGTTAGCTAGTGATGTGTTCGGCTAGCTGTGCACATTTCTGGTTTATAGCATGAGTTATAAAGAGTTATTACATTGAGTATCAGTATTCAACATGGGAATAGGTCTCTAAAACTAATGTGAGTCCTGTGCACTCAGTAGAAAGCTGTGTGACCACTTCAACTTTTTCTAGATACTTCAGTAAGTGTTAAGGAAAATAAAATAAGCAAATAATTTCCATGTTGTAAGGGTTTCACATCCTGGTATGAAAAGGCCCTTCATTTCAGTCCAGACTTGCTTTTTGATTAACTCCCATGGGTAGTGTAAAAGTATTAATAAATTTTTCTATCCTCACCATACTGATGTTCAATCACAACCTTTTTCCAACTCTGCACTTTTTTAGAGGACAGTAATTCGTTGAAACCATTCTTAGCAAGTTGATGTCAATCTGATTACAATTAGCAATACATTCCATTTCCATTTCCCACTTTCAAATGAAGTTGAATGATGGCAGTACAAGTCAGAAAAGGGATTTAAAATAAGCTGAGGTCTCTCTAGATTTCTATGAATACAAGGTTCATTCTTTGAGGGTAGGCAGCAATTTTTTTGTATGTATCCCAACACTTTTCTGTTCATTTGGACCTGACAAGGTAAATTCATAATGAAAGTGAAAAAAGAAAAGTAGATGCAAAGCAAAAGAAAAGTAGATGCAAAGCAAATGCAGTTGTTTGGATGTATTGAGCCCACTTGATGGTGTTGAAATTATTTTTTCTTATTTTTATAGTAATTCATTTTGTTCAGGCCTGCTAGTGCATGTCAAACACAACACAAATGAATAAAGAAACCAACCTTTTTTATTCATAAATTAATAAAGAAATAAGCCTTATGTGTCAATAAAAACGATGTACTTTAAAATTAGTGTGTCTACTGCAGCTCAGAATAACAAATAGAGAACAATTTGTTCCCTTTATGTAAATTGAATTTAATTCTCAATAAGAAATCCAGCAGCTTTTGCTTAAAATGGACAGTCCCACTAATTTAGAAGATGGAAAAGCATGGGTAGCCTCAGGAAGGACAAATAGGGAGCTGGCAGGTGAACCACCCCAGTTGTGGGGGCTTGAACACAGTGGAAGTGCTCTTGGGGTATGCTCCCAGCAGCACATATGACAGCCAAATTCAGACTGTGATGACAGCAATGGGCCATGGGAATGCTTTTCTTGGAGGCTTTGACTTGCAGGTTACCTGGTACAGATGGACTATGGGGAATGACCGTAAGGAAAGGAAACTCACTCCCAGCATTGACTCCCTATAGCACTTTCTGGAGACTGTCTGAAAAGTTCTCAAGAGAAGCCATTAGGATTTCAACAGGCTGCAGAAGAAAGTGCCTGAGAGAGCTACTGAGTAAGCTATTGGCAGCCTGTGCTGCTCCAGATGAACTGGCAGAGGAAAGGTCAGAGGAATCCCCATTTGGAGAGCCTGGACTGAAGCAGGAAGGTTAAGGGGTGGGAGACAAGATGCAGAGAGAGAAATAGAGTGCACACTCCTTTCTTCAGTGATTTGCTAGATATCCATGCCTCCTTGAGATGTTTCTTGCCTGGGGCAGTTGTATCCTCACCTTTCATTTGCAGCCTGGGAAAGGAGCAGTGGGTGAGCTCTGTCAGTCACCTCATCCTTCCTAAAGCAGAAACCTGATGAGCCTGACACAGTCAGTAAAACCCAAGATCACCTGCAGAGAAACTTCAGGGTGAACCCTCGACTCACAGGGCTGACATTACCGAACCCTCAGTCACTTTTACTGGGCATGTCTTGGCTAGTGGTATTTCACACTGTCTTTGAGGATTGTGTTAGGAGTTTAGGTTTTTCTCCTCATTCCATTTATTTCCTGTGACTGGAAGTACTGAGAAAAATCTGAGATAGAGATATTTTAGGTATCTGCAGGCTTGGACCAATAACTCTACAGTGAAGCATCACTGGTGTGAAATACTCCAGTCTGCTAATTTAGATGTAAAGTTGTGTTAGAACTTGGGTGCTTAAGGTCAGGGTGATGTGCAGAACCTTGGGTAAAATCTGTGGGTTTAATACTGAAGTATTGGTGGCAGACTGAAAATACTTCTCTTGTGGTACATGCCAGACTTGAAAGTTTTAATTAAATAATGTACTTTGGACCTTTCATTTTTTCATGTTATGTGCTTTTTTACTCTATTTGGAAACTATACTCGTGTCACACTCTTGGCGAGGAAACCTGTGTATTTAACAAGATTGATGCAGTGTTGCTGGTTCTCTCCTGTGGCCCTGGAAGCACTTTGGATGTTTGCAAATGCCAAATGAGCCACATGAAACACTTTCAGGTGTGTGCTGTGGCAAACAGGCTGCAAGCACCATATTTGGTCCAAATTAGTGCTGCCGTGTCAGTCAGTGAATGGGTACATTGCTGCTATTAAAAAAAACAAAAACCCCACAGTATAGTGTGTTTACCTATTTTTCATCCATAGAAGAATCTTGTATTCACTGAGGGACAGATTATGGCCACTTCTGCATAGTAATTTATAGCAGAAATATAAATTTCTGCTATAAGCAGAGTATGCCTCATTCTTGTACTTTACGAATGAGATGCACTGTCACAGGAAGTATTTGCAGAATGGAAGAGGGGTGCTTAATATTTCCAGTCTCTGCCATCTCTGACATTTCAGAACCAAAGCAAGGAAGGCAAGGACCCTAAATTATGAGTGCTTTTCTGACCTGCTGTTTTACAAAAATGAGGCACAGCAATGAATGTGAAATGGGTGCTCAGTAGTGAATTAGGTACCTCTATCAGTGCTAAAGGTAAATGGCTTATTGCTTTCATCTCCCTTTTCTTACTGTTCACAAGTAAAGTACCATCATGCTTTAAGGTAAATCAGATCTGCCTTTTATGGTGCAGTGTGAATAGACTCTGGGCTATACATTTTATCTCCCTCTGGGCTAGATTATCAGCCCTCCAATGCTGTTAGGCCACTGCACTTTATATGACTTTTTCTCTTCCTTCTCACCAAATCAAATCTCACAATCTAAAGAGCAAACAAGTCACAAAGAAACAGTCGAAGGCATCACAAATTTTACTGTAATGCAAGACTGAAATAAGTACTTTGGACCACAGGGATGTGGTCCCAATTGTGTTCCAAAATTATTTTAATCAACTATTTGAACTATTTGGGATTTTTCTTAAAATTAATTTAGTTTTAGTCTTTCTCCCTTTTTTCTGGTTAGAAATAGTCTTTCAACTACAAGACTAAATGTATTCCTGCTCAGTTTGTGCTCATTTTTTTTTTTATACCCACACTGCCCTGTTGCTTAAAGCTCTCTGCTCACTCATAACTTTTGTCTACTCATAAAGAACAATATGGGGTGGGGGGGGGGGCGGGCGGAATGAGGTCGTCAGAAAAATTACTTGTGAATAACTGAGGTTTAAGATGGTATCTCCTTGTAATTGAGATGATAGGTGAATTTGAAGATTGACTTTTTCTTCTCCTTTGTCCTCCCTCTTGGCTCAAGTCAGTTACATGTACTGATTTGTGAGATCTGGCTCCAAAGAAAAGAAATTGCAGAAATCCAGCTGAAGGAAACATAAGGACAACCTGCACCCTAATACCTCAGGGGGAGGTTAGAGGTGACTGAGGAGATTAGGACAAGGCTAGACAGAAGGGCCTCACCAAGAGGTGAACACTTTTGCTCTGTTTCTATCTCAAGGACTGATCCAGAGTTCTACTTGAACTCAAGATGTTTTTGCTCTTGTCACTAAAGCAGTTTCATATTTTCAGTAAAGATTGGATAGCTATTTGGTCATTTTTGGACAGGACTTGCTGATAGTGTCTGTTAGCTCCCTGCTCCCTGTGTTCTCCAAAAGAATGGTGTGTTCATTTACTGTTCCCGAATTCAGAGCACCTTTATCACCACACTACCAATGCAATGAGGTCTTGAATACCTCGTTTCTCCCAGTAAAGATGAAAGCTGAGTCAGAGACACACAGGCTCAAAGTCCAGTGTCAGAGCTAAGATTCTCCTGCCCCTGAATTCTCTGTGCAATGGTGGTGTGCCCCTTGCACCAGGTGCCCCTGGTTTTGCCATGTGTGGCAGGCAAGATCTAGGGAGGTGGCTGTGAAATTAAAAAGGTTTCAGCAGAAATAATTTCTCTGGAGCATGTTTCCTGCATAAAGGTCTGCATGCTCCTCAAGAAGAGAAAGATCCATTTCTTGATTTAAGTTAAAGTGATTCCAAGGGAGAAGCCTGCTTTTCCTTGTAGCAGAAACATATGTGTTGTAAATGTCAAATCACTGCAAGACTTGTATTTTGATGTCGTTTGTAGCACAGGCTACAACTATTTTTCATTCAAATAATATGTCTTGGCTGGGAAGCTGATAAGCAGTCTCTGAGATTTAGTTATCTTTTTTTTTTCCCTACCTTGCAGATACTTTCTATGTGACTTAATCCCTTCTAGTTCCAAGGAAAAGCTTTGATCTCATGTATTCTTATGAGCTGCACCAAATAATCTCACATAGATTTTTGATGTTGTGATCTTTGCTAGTGTTAAATTCTCTGCCTTTGCTGGTCAAGCAAAATCCTCCAGGGCAGGTTCAAACTTTTGACAGTGGATGGCTTTACTTTGCTCTGGGTCACACAACTCGCCCTCACAAAGTTCAGTCACACAACTCTCCTTCCTGTTGGTGCCATTGATTTTTTTTTTCCCCATGGTTTCTCTCTGATGTTAATTAAGTTTTGTTTTTAATAATTTGCCTCATCCTCTGGAAGAGGTTTTTATAGTGCTAAAGCCAAGTAACCTTCTTTCCTCTTGTAGTCTCATCCCAGTAATGAGGTGTTCACAGACTGAAAATGTTCAACTTTGCATGTTGGAGAAACAGCATTTTTGTGAGGTCAAAAAGTGGAAAAGAATCTTCATTAAACAAAATTCAAACTAAGAGCCTACATCCTTGAAATCAGCCTGAAATATGCTGCCTGGGCTCATGGGATCTTGAACAGGGATTTTTAAGATTTCCTTACAATACTGAATGAATATTGAGATCTTTTTTGGAAGAGATTAAAGCCTCTGGCTTTCCAAATAGGTGCTTCTTATGAACTGAAATTCATATGAAAAACTTATAGTGAGAAGAGGGTAAGAAGGCACAGTGATGGACAAGCTGATTACACTATACTGGACGACCTATTGATTGGGCAGTGCATCCAGTTCAGCATGATTAATCATTTTCCACTTTGAACAGGCTGCTTTATTGCCCTGAGTTGGCACAGGTCTTGCCTGCACATCCGGGTGATGGAATAAAAGCAAAGGCTTCTTTCTGAGCAAATCTTGAACTTGAAGAAACAACATGTATTACAAGAAATCATCTGTTCTGTATTGGGTAGGTGCGCATACAGCTTGGTACTGTTGGTTTTCTTTCTTTGTTTGTCTGGTTTTAATTGTTATTTCATTTTTCAGTATCAGACACTTAAACACTGTGCCTGAAACCACACTGTTCACATCCTTTTACAAAACATGACTGTCATCTGTTTACTAGTAGTAATGGCAGTGCCTCAGCAGTGCTAGCAAAGATGATTGGAAAAGATGTCTGTGTTAATATGATAAATGTCACTGTTCAATTTCAAGCAAAAAACAATTTTACACAACAGCATGTCACGCATCAATTAATTTTTCCCTTGCTCCAAGGTGTAGCTAATCTATGCATTTGCAGCACTCCTATTACTGCACTATTTAGACATTTTCAGGTTTGGTGTTTAGAAGGGTTTGATATTCATTTACTAATTGGGGAAAATAAAGACTATCCAGTTTCATAAATAAAAGAACAAAAATGAAGAGTAACCATGTTATTCTGAAGTACTAGATGACCTAAGTTAAAATGGAGTTCTACACAAACATTAATTATGCTCTGTGCTTCCTGCTGAGTAACTGTGCTCAAGAAAAATTGCTCCCTACAAGTCAGTGCAAGCTGTCATTTCAGTGAGCATGTAAGGGTTTGTAATGGGCTGAAATATGCACCCTGATGTTTTATACAAGTGAATTCCACTACTCTGTTCCTTTTAGGCTCTGAGAAAAGACCATTCACAGGAAATGTGGGACCTGGCTTCTCTGGCTTTTTGGAAACAACAGTGATGCTTTAGTTGCAGATGGAAAATCATTTTCCCCTGGGCAGTGGCTCTCAAAGGTTTGGTTTTTTCTTATCTCATGTAAGTGCACACCATATTTCATGTATGAACATAAGGATATGAATAAATCTAACACTGGCATGTGCAGACATGGAATCAGTCACCCAGATGACCATGGCTACAAGAACAAATATGGTGTCTACACAGGAGGAGTGAGTTTGTGTTTATGTTCATGTCTGCCTACCTCTATCCACAGCTTAAAAATCCTAAAGGAAAATAACGAACTTGCCCCAGTCATTTTGTCATTTCAGTATAGAAACACTTTGTCTCTTTCTGGTAAATGCTTTTCTTTAAATGAAATGTTGCAAACCCATATAATCATAACTGATTGAGCTCAGTGTTTATCAGAAATTATTCTGCTGGATGGCATCTGTTACAGGGGTAAAAATATAAATATTTCTGTCCCTAAATTGAACCATGTAAAAGGAAAAAATACTGAAATTAAATACATCTGCAGTAGATACAGATGTTGTCATTTAAACTTGCATTCCATCCAATGGGAATTTCAGACCTAGACTGGGAGTCTGTAGAATCATAGAAAAATTTAGGTTGAAATATGCTTCTGAAGGTCATGTGGTTAAACCTCTAGTTCAAAGCAGATTCAGCCAGACCAGGATGAAGGGCCTTGCTGAGTCAAATTCTAAATATCTTTAAGGATGGGAATTTCATAATCTCTTAAAGCATTCTACATTAATCTTCCTCTCTCCTATTGTCTGGTCTCAGACCATTGGTACAACTAGACTTAAATTCAACCAAAATGCACACCAAGAAAAATGTTCCATTTAGAGAAAACCCAAAACAGTGGCACACTGGAAAATTTTTGCCTGTCAGGGAAATCATTAGTGAGAACTGGTGAAGGGGAGACAGGATTTGATAACAAAGCACTGAATTCTCTGTTAGAGAATTTCACACTTTCAGGGCTGCCTTGTAATTTCTAGCGGAAAGTTTTAGTGCAGTAATTCTTGCTTAGCCTTTTGTGTGGATACAGAATCTCAGAAAAGTTTGGTTGGGATGGGACATTTAAAGGTCATCTAGTCCGACTAAAGCCCCTGCAATGAGTGGGAATATCTTCAACTACATCATTTTGTTCAGAGCCCCATCCAACCTCAACTTGAATGTTTCCATGGATGGGATATCTACCACCTCTCTGGGCAACTTTTGCCAACATTTCACCAACCTCCTTGTAAAAAAAAACACAACAAACTTCCTTTAAGGAACAATTTAATTTTTTTAGCCTAAACATACCCTCTTTTAGCTTAAAGCCATTTACCCTCATGTTCTCACAACTAATCTGACTTAAACTAAACAATGTGTCCCCTTCTTTCTTATAAGCCTCCTTTAATTACTGGAAGGCTGCAAAAAAGTCTCCCTGGACCCTTTTCTTTTCCAGGCTGAACAAACCCAGATCTCTCAGCATTTCCCTCTCCAAGAGGACATGCTCAGTCTATGACTAATTGAATAGATTCAGCCTTCCAAAAGAGTTTATCTGGTGTTTGGATTTGCTTCTTGTTTTTTCCACTGACATTATTGGTAGTTTGTCTGGCTTATGGCTCTTTTTTCCTGCTGAAGGAAGTTGGGCAATTCTCTTATCGTGGCTGTCCCATCGCATGGCAGAGGTGATTGCTAGGATCTGACTATGCAGACATCAATGGTGGCACTACTAGACTGAGAATCAGAAAAAAAAAAGCACTGTATGCTTATCCTCTCAGTGCCTTTAATAGCTGCCGCATAGTGAAAGGTTGAGCATCCTTACATTTTCCATTAATGTAAATCTTTTTCACTGAACTCAATATAACTACACAGGACTAAGGAGAAGGCATGTCTGTAGCCTGCAGTAGAAAATCCAGTTTAGTCTTTGTGCTTTAGTATCATCACTGGTGTACTGCAGGAATGGTCAGAAGACAATAATTCTTCCACCTGTGTGTTTTAAAGGTCTTCCCAGTGCAGCTGCACTGTTTATTCATTCTCATTCCAGTCATCTCCTTCAATATCCTTTTAATTTGATGCAAGACACCTTCTCTGCTAGAGCAAAATGCCACAAGCAGGCAAGGTGCTCACTTCTGAGGAAAAGCACCCTGTTCTGCAAGTCACTTTTCCCAACCCCACACAGATTTTTCTCTAACATTTTTTTTAACTCTCTCAGAAGGAAAGATAAAGATTGCTTCTAGTATTGCAAGTATAAGCAGCTCTGCTTAACATTAATTTTAGGGAGAACTTTTGAAAGTGTATTTTAGGAAGACTCAGCAGCTGGAAATGGATGTTTCTATAAGCACACAGACATATCTGCAATGTACCCAAGCCACTTGAATGGATGCAGTGCTGGTACAGTTTTTCTCTTGGAAACCATAAGGAGCTGGGGTTGTTTGTCTGGGAGCCACAGATAAAGAAGGAAGGCAGGTGAATGCCTTAGCTGAAACCTGCAGCTACAGAAAAGTGACCTGGAGTGCAAGATTGCCACTGCAGAACCTCAGGAAGAGGTGCTCTCCCATGCTGCTTGATGGCTTTGGGCTTGGAACTGTCACCCATAGGCACTGGGCTAGGGGTGCGGCAGTTGCTGAGCTTATTCATGTAACTGCTGAATGTTTTGTTTCAAATTACATGCTGAAAAAGTCCATTTGTTCCCATTTGAATATACTCCATTCAAACTTGCCAAGATTTATGTTCTAAAATGGGAGCTGATGTCCCATTCTTTACAATCACTGTATTAGCACTCAAATAGTCTTGCTACCCAGCTGGAGAGTCCTTTGAACAATCACGGCACCTAAATATGGGAGATCCATATCTAGAATGCGGTTTATAATGCAGAACTTAGAGTCCAAACAGCACTTCTGAGAATGGGAGCAAAAGATGCAAGGGTTAGAAAAAATAAAATGCACTGTTTCTTTCCAAGTCAGAGTAAAGAGTACAACTTCAAATGTGAAGAATGCCCAGAAACTACTGCAATGCCTTATTTATCTAATGAAGACTGAAGTAACTAATGAGCTTTTAATGACGTAGAATCAAATAGCAAATATTAACTCTTATGCAATGAGTCATCTGCAGATCTGACTCTTCCTCTGGTGTCCAACTAATCAATAAACTCTCTTGTCCTACCTGCACCTGGTATATTTTAATTAGATAACCACTTGATGGAGGTGCCTCATAGCTTCCTATATCCTTACTTCATGTTGTCTTTTTTTTCTCAAAAAGAGCTCTCCACCATTCCCATTATACAGATAAAAACTGAGGCCTAAAAATGTTAAAGGTGACATCCATACAGTGAGAGATTTGCAGTATCTCTTTGCTCTTGTTTTTTATTTTTTCTTTTTTGTTTTTGTTTTTTTTGTTGTTGTTGTTTATTTGTTTGTTTGTTTTGTTTTTTGTTGTGGGGGGTTTTGGGGTTTTATTTGGTTGGTTTGTTATTTTGGGGTTCTTTTTTCGTTGGGGGGGCGTGTTTTTTGGTTTTGAGAAATAAAGTATTTTTCTTAAAGTAGTCTGCTTCAAAAATTTCCCTGCAAAGATGTTTCCAGCTTGGATACAAAGTTCCCTCTTACTAAACCACCCTCTTGGTTTCTTTAACCCTTGCCTGTAAGAACTGTGTGTGATGTGCACCACGGCATCTCCAAATTTATGCCAACATCCATCTCCTGCCTGGGTGCAGGATGCAGTGCCCTGAGTGGCTGGGCAGCAAAAATGCCTCAGGTTTTCCCTGATGGCAGAAGAATCTCTTTGCTTTGTTACGTCCCTCTAAATGCCTACTTTAGTTGGCCCTGCAAAAAGAATAGGATCTGAAAGTCTCTTTGATTGATATCTCAATCTGTCTTCTCATTTCTTCTGCTGCCTGCTTCACCTATATTCTGTCACCAATAATTTGCTTTTAAATGTAATTGATAAGCTTCCAAACCATCCATCTTCTCCTTTAACCACAACTTCCTTCGGTGCATTAATGACTGAAAAGTTACATTTTCATTTAAAGTGAATTTGCAAAGCAATCTTTAGATAATAGGCAGTTCTAATATTCTGACATCGCTGGAGCTATTAGAAGAATAAATCAAAGGAAAATTCTCCTACTGCCTGAACAAAATGGGGGGAATGATAAAGCAGAGGCCCCAGTAGTGTGACACTACACAACAGCAATTACCATAAACTGAAAAGGGCAGAAAAATGGTAGCTAGAATTGGGCTTATCTCCCTGAAGTTGAAAAGTGTCAGAAAGAAGTGGGGGAGGAAACTCCACTATTGAAACTGAAGTCATGGTAATTGCTTCATCTCACAGTTTCTTACTCCTTATAGGATGACCTTTTATAATGCACAGGAAAACATCAGAATAAATAATTCTGAACATTACCTGTAGAAACTACAGTAACTATTTTGATCCGAACGCAGCTCAGTCTACTCACACTGGTGGTGGATTTAGCTCTTAAATATACTGGTAATAGTATTTGCAAGAATATATGCAATGATTCTTATCCAGTATCCCCTAAGTGATGTTAGGAGATTGTATCTGTGCAATCAATAGCAGTGATTTTGTGGGGATTATTTATACTTGGGGTCAAGTTAAAGAAAAGGTCTTTGTATCTGGATCCCTCCTCAAAAGGGTTCTCTGCTGTGGAGAGAAAATGAGAAGAAAAACAGTCTTTTTGAAATAATTTGTGAGACAGGGAAGAAATAAGCAGTTCCATGGGCATCTTGATTTGGCTGAGGGATGTTCTGCTTTTGAACTTGTCCCTGCTCCTTGGCAGATTGAAACTACTCATTGCAGAAATGGTTATTCTGCCCCTGGAGCAAGAACTTTGCTCTCTTGTTCTGTGTTCTCTGCCCTCTTAATATTATTACAAAAGATCCCTGCATGTGGTCTCTCAGCTTTGACAGAAACCCCTCAAAGAACTTGGAGAAGTCACTTAGCTGTTCTCAGCCTTGCCTTTAAGAAGGCAGAAGTACTCACAGGAGCCACGGAGGGTTCCTGAGACAGGGATGACATCTAGAAGCCCAAAAGTTCCTTTGTTGGAGAAACAAACCTACACAGTTAAAGCAACGATTTCAGATTTCTCTCTCTCGCTGCTGAGCTCCTGCTCTTTGTTCAGGGAAGGGTAGGCAAAAAGGCATGTTTTTTTTATTTCCTTTACATTACAACTCCAATACAACATTTGCCATGTGAAGGCTTTGCATGCTGGTACAGAGGGTTTTTTTAAATGAGACTGATGTTCAAGTACTCTGATGATCACTCACATCACTCTTATTATGCAGGTAAACAAATGTGTCTACCTTTACAGGGCCTATAATGCTCTACAGCTGACGAGAACCATTAGTAACTTGACCTTCCTGTCTGATTTGTACTTTTGCATCTAATAATAAATAAAAACATGTGGAAGAGTCAATAGAGAAATAATGTAACACACTCCTTTTAGTACCTAATTCAGCAAAATAAACCATGAGAACCATTTCAGTAACTTACTATAGTAAGTGCTCTCAGCAGCTTCTGTATTTCAGCTGTTTGGTGCTCCAGCATGAAGAAAATAATCTTGGTAATTAGTTATATTGTTATTTAATAGTCCCCAGACAATATTCTACCTTTTTTTTTTTTTTAAGGAACAGGCCTTTCCTTCTCTGTCTCTCTTCCTCATTGCAAAAAAAGTGTTTATCTATGTATCTTTCCCCTTGCTAAATCTTCTTTTTTTTTAATGTTTACTACTTTCTCCAAAAAGTTCCCAGTTATTGAAAAACAGCTTCTGATTAGCAGCTGCACTGATGGAGCTGCAGGAGACTCCCTCTTCTTGCATCTCTCTGAGGCTCCAAGAAAGCCACAGGAACAACTCCTGGGGTGGGAAGGGAGCACAGGTGAGGGGGACTAGTGTTGGCAGCACTGCAAAGAGACTGCAGAACTGTCCTATGAAACCTGGTTTCTCTTCAGCTGGGCTTCAAGGGAAATACAAAAAATGAAAAGGATAATGAAATAGACTGGCACTAAAGCAGAATAGTAAACATCAGTCTGTGTGAAGTTAGATGAAAAATAATATTTGTTAAAGTCGCATGTCCTTAGGCATGGAGTTTTCACCTATTTCTGGAGCAATATAGTGAAAAATAATAGTCTGAGGGTCAGACTAGGAGCACGTTACTTCCTGGAAGCACTCAGGCTGAGGTGACTTAAATAAGAGATTAATCTCTTAAAAACTGCTGGAGTAGGAAATACCAGAGGTTAATGTTCTGCAGACCTAACTCAACATTTGGGGAGGGAAAGGGTGAAGTTGTTGTTGGAGCAGGAGGAGAATTCCTCCGGAAGGCAAATGGTGGGAAACACATGAGAAAAACACACAAAACTAGGGAGAGGTGGGGAAAAAGGCTGGAGACTTCTGCATTTGAGTGTGGGTGGTTATGACCTCAATAAAAAAGACACTTCCCCCAGTGTCACCCTCGGTCTCAAAGTGATTTTTATTCCTCCTGTTCCAGAGGAACAGACTGTCATCACTCTTTTTTTCTGTCTCACATCACTCCCTCTCTGGTACTATTTCTTACAGCCTTGGCAAGAAGCATCTTGTTTGCATATACCTCTTATAATAAACAACATAACTTCTAGTTTACTTAATGTCTCCAGATTTTGTGCTTTCTCAGTACTGGCCTTGTTGCAGTCATCCTTTCGAAGTACTCCCATTCAAAGAAACCAAGCTTTTGTCTCTAACTTTTTGACTGTAGAGATGTTTTGCTTTTTAAAAAAAAATTACTTAGTGACTCAAGCTGCACAAAGTACCATTCTTACTTCTCACCAGCTGGTGGTCCATATGCCGCTGCATCTCTGCTCTTGTAAATACACGTTTGAAGTCATGCTCATAGATCAGACTTTTGGTGGTTAATATGGCAATATGTTAAAATGTCAAGCAACGCAGAATGAGTGAGTCAGGGGAAAAAAATAGAAGCGGTATTCTGCACATTTATAAGATTTTCCTTCTAAAAGGCTCCCAGTGGTCTGCAGATTTTGGGGGATTTCTGCTAGTCTGACAGGGTCAGCACAGGGCTGGGATTCGGTATCCACAGCATCTTGATAGAAGCATCTGTGAGAGGCAGTGGCTCCCAGCTTCTCAATGTTGTCTACCAACATGTTTAAACTAAATTAGGAACAAAAAATACAGTCTGACACATTGCCCATGAAAGATTGCCAGCTTCTAACTCCAACTCTTCATTACTCTGGAAAGAGTGGTGAGTGTTCTCTGAAGAGATGGTAATTTGTGACTTGGTGCTCAAAAAAATGAAAAGAAAAAAAAGAAGGAAATCCTTTGAACTTTGACAGTGCTTCAGAGAGCATCCTAATGACTGTGGCTGCAACCTGTGCCTGCACAGCAAGACATCAGAGGCTTCAAATTTTTGGACCTCAGTCCATATTTTCAACTCAGTCATGGCAGCACCTTCACCACCTGCATTTCAAGCAGAGGTACAATCTCTGACCTCTCATACTTCCCCTTCTGATTGCATAATTGCCCTTAAATTTGGCAATGACTCTGGAAGCCAATGCCCTAATTTCTAGTGCTGAAGAAAGTAGCCAGGGTAAGAATAGAAAATGCAGCTAAGAGCTTTCTACAAAAGAGCTGCCACTACTAAGGGGATAACAGTTTTTGTTGATTTTACTGATTCTGCTGTTAATAACAATGCCTTCTGTCATTGTGAAAGTTGTCTCCAATTCAGTGGCTCACAACAAAAGTATAAGGAAACAATTTGTGCCATAAATCCATGCTGCAGCTGTATGCCAACTATGGGCGCATGAATGCAGACTTATAGCTGGAAACACTCTGGATATGAATGACAGGAGTATCATGTGAGTGCTTTATTGTTTATATGAATGTAAAAATGTATAAATAGCATAGCCATTCAGAAAAAAAGAATGTGTTGTTTCCTTGAATCTCTTTCCAATGACATTAATGTCTCTGCAAAACTGTAGCGAACCCTTCAGCTTCTGTGTGGTCTGTGCAAACCAATATGTAATGTAACTAATCTATGCATAATGAGGTAGATAACACTCAAAAAGCAGTTGCTGTTCTGGGAAAAAATTGGAGTCCTCCAAGGATGCAGTAATGGATTCATTCAGTTACTTAGAATTCAGCATGCAACCATATCTGTACCTATTTATATCTTAAGACGTTTCCCAATATTGTGCCTATAGAGATGATGAATAAGGAGACAGGATGGTCTACAAATCCAGGCTGGCAATTTGATCAGAACTGTCTGCTCTGCCTGCCATGATAATTAGTAGTTCAGTTCTATAGGAACCTTGAGATGAAAATCCTAGTCGACTTGGTTTTTACTGTTTTAGGATTTGGAGTTCTCTTTGGGGGATGGAGATGAGAATGCAAAGTAACTGCAAAGCCACAGTAGAGAAGTCCAGTTCATATTGTGTTACTGAAAAGCATTCATTAAAATTTTATTACCAAAACTGTAACTCAAACTTTCCATGTTCATTGAGCCCAAGTAAAATGACTCCTATTTACTTCATATTCTTAGGTTATAATAAATGTTGTTTTTTACACTGGAGCATGGGAGGGTTATCACTGCATTAAAAAAAGAATAGTTTTAGACGAAAATAAATATTCTTAAAAGTGAAGTGTAATGAGCCAAACTATCTAGGTTAACACTGTTTTTCTCAAAAGCCTCCAAGTCATTGTGTGCTTGAATTAATGGGACACCTATCTTGGATTTTTTTTCTTTTATATTTAGATGATATCCAGTTCTAGTTTGTAAAGAAAACCTGCCAGAAGGTCACAGCATGTGAAGACCATCAGTTCTGCTAAGTGAATCTGCTGAGGCTTTATGAATTTAAAAAGCATAACACAGTTAGGGAAAAGTTAGGAAAGCAAGTTAAAGTCTAGGGTTACTATAAAACTCTGCATCAGCAGCTTTGTCAAGGTGGAGAAAAAATGGTTCTTGTTTTCGGAAGTTACCATTATCTAGAAGTCTTTTGCATCATATGCAATAGACAAGACAGCTTTAGTCCTCCGAACTGACATTTGTTAGCAGAGTACTTGTTTAGTGATATAATTTAATGCATTTTTAATTTTTCAGAAAAAAAAATCATGACTTTTAGGTTGTGATTTCTCTTGTAGATTGAGAAGGAGGGAAGTGGGGCGGGAAGGGGGGCGAAGTTGCTTTGTTACTAAACAGTATAGGTCAGCTAAATTTGGCCCAAAGAAACTCACGTCAGTCTCCCCTACCTATGACTCATTTCTTCCCTCTCCTGCTCATATGGTCTGTTGCCAGAGCTACCCCTTGAGTTGTACAAAGGCCTAATTAACCTTCTTCATGGAAAAGCCAAGACTCTTGGTCCTTCCTTCACATGGAACTGTGGTCTATTGTGTATCTCCTAGAGGCGTCCTGCTTTTGGTCCCTTCTGGAAGTGAAAGAGTTTAATAAAAACATTTGATGTAAAGGCAGGACACTGTCAGCATCTCATGAAGAAATAAAACAGGAACATAAAAGCATGAAAATATGCTTTGGGAGACTTCTCTTGTTGGGAATGTCTTTTTACCAAGGGGGCTGCAGTAGTTCCAGCTGCTGAGCAAGGGTTCTGCTTCGCCTTCCACAAGTGAGAAAACAAAAAATTCCATCATTCAAATTTCCTTCATCAGCCCCATTTAGCTGGGGACCTCTGCAATCTTGTCAGCTATCTAGGGGCTCCAGAGCAAAGAGTGGCATTAACTGGGCTATTCTAGACTACATTTTGAAGACTGGGCTGAAAATCTACCTGGAAACCTGCCCCTCATGCCCATTGCACTTGCTGACATTGGTGCAGTAAGGACAGGGATAAGTCAGGAAATGTGTTTCTTTTCCAAAAGGCTTGTGAAGGCTCAGAACTGAAGTGGAACTGGAGAGGTTCAGACTTGTCAGGGTCATGCTGCTGATGTGGCTTGGGTCTCCAGGTGTTTCCTTCACCACGTGGCTCTGCCCAGCACTGTGTTTGCAGGGTTGCAAGGAGATGGTAAAGGGGGATTTGAGGGCCAGCTGCTGTGCAGATTTGGACAAAAATAACCCAGACCACTCATGCACCCTGTTAGCAACAGCCTGTCTATGAATTCAGCACTGGAAAGGAGTAGGACAGAGAACCATTTGGGCTTGTGTAAAAACTTCCTGGCCAGTTTTATGACTGAGACAGTTAAATTTTTCTGTGTTTTGAGGCATGCTGTTTCTTTCCAAGTAATTACTTAAATATTATTGCTGCTCTGTCTTTCATCACTCTACTTGCATTGCTTTGGGCTAGTTTGCTGTTTTTCTCACTTTTGCCCAGTCTTCAGAGTATTTGACTCAATCTTTCCTTCTTTATTTCTTGGTCTCTTATCAGTCTAAATCTTAATGCAAATAAAAATAAAAGCATCATTTTTATTCATAAGCTGAGAGTCAAAAATAAACATAGTTTATTTTGAATTCAAACAGAACTGTTTCAGTGCGGTAGATAGTTTGAATGTAGCCTCAAAAATCCAATTTCCCTATAGAAAACAGCACTTGCCTCATCATTAAGGATGAGTTTCTCTCCATGAATATACCTTGTTACTAGTTTCACACTGAATTGATAAGCGTATTGGGCAGAGCTGCAAAATGTTTACTATTCAGCCACTCATGGATCTGCTTTAAATCTTGGAATGTACTTGGTACACCTTGGTCTGGACTGTTTCTGATTAAGTCCTTAGAAATCTTCCTTGTTACAGGACAGAGATAGGCTTCATAAAAAGAGGAAATCATACCTCAAAGGGCAAGTGAACCAGCAGTTACAAACTTACTTAAATATGCACATGCAAAGTCACGTGCCACACATTTAGTGCTACTTAAATGTAATTTCAAACACCTACATCTGTAGAACTTCTTAGCAGTAAGGCAAATTATGCAGATATATAGGCAATTTCTTTTTTTTATCTGTAGACTACTCTTTGCTGGTGAAGTACTGAATACTGTGTTAATTTGTGCAATACCTTGGTTAAGCCAGCATCCCTGAGTTAAATAACAGAAGAAAGATTTAACACTTTTTAAACTAGAAAGCACAGAAAAAAGGAGTGCTGATTGCTTCTCTCTTCAAATTGCCTGCTGCAAGAATGAGCTCTTTGGGCTATGTCAAGGGAAAAGATTAAGTAGCCATTCATTGTTTGGAATTCCAGTATAGTTCTTGGAATGCCTGAAAAAGAGAGCAGTTTCTTAAACGGATTCTTTTGTCTAAATGGCAGTTACAGCTAACAGAAACATAAAATGAGTTCATTTGCTTGACTTGATTTGTACGGAAGCTTCAGGGTTAAGACCCTTTGCTCTGACATGGATTTGAAACTGGTCTTGAACAAAAGACAGCGATTTGGAGCTGCTGAGTCATGAGAGATTCTTGTGATGAGGGTCTTTGTAGAACAGCAGTGACTCCCTGAAGAGCTCAGTGGTTTCCAAAAAAGTTTGAAGCTCCTCTTTTCTATGACATCCTCCTCCTCTTTCTCCTTCTTTTGAAAATGGGAAAAATCAAGGCAAGGTGGTAAAAATTTGCATTTTGCTCTGAACAGCTGAAATGACATTTGTATAGTCAGGATGTCCTAGTATGTCATGTAAGTAAATCAGCCACTGCTTTGCCAACAACATACTGCTCAAATACTGCTTGTCTCTTAGATGGAAGTCTGCTGCTTGAGTTGTGTGTATATGTTCGCTTGAACACAACTTCTCAGTTTTGGTTTTGCTGACACAGTGGCAGTTGGGCAAGTTCAGGATGACAATTTGATTTTTCAATGATTTTCGGGGCTTTAAAAAGGCTTATAAGAAGAAAGTCTTGCTCTAAGGAAGGATAGAGCTCCATCTGACATAGAGGCCCTCACTTTTATCTCAGTGCAAACATTACTACAAACCAAGAAATGCATGGTGACTCTGCACTGTTCACTGAGGTGGATCTTGTTTCTCCTGGAAGAGTTGAATAACAACAGTTGTGCAGTTCACACAAGCAGTAGAATGGTCACACACATGAGAGAAATCCGTCAAGGAGCTACAGGAACTTATGATCCTGCTGTTCTGCTGGAGGGCTCTGTATATTATACAATCCTCACATTCATGAATTATAAAAAACATGGTTCCACCTCACTATCTACTGTCTATTTTTCAGCACATTGTACTTCATGCTAAGCTGGCTTTAGGTCGTCACTAAAACATAAAGACAATTCAGTCTTTTCAATTTTTTAATGTGAAAAGCTTAATAGTTTTGATATACTTCAGATGCTTTTGATTTTTAAAGAACACTGCATCAAGTGTGGTAATACAGTTTTTATTTGAATGCATTCTGAAGTCACTTGTGTGTAAATCAAGAATTGATTGGTAAATTAAATTGCCTAAGCCATGCCAGCAGCAGCAGAGCTGGAAATTGCAAAAAGCCTGTAATAAAGAGTTGCAGACAAGTTATCTCCTTTCTTTCATCAGTCTGTGAGCTGTAGCAGCAGCAAGCATTCAAAATCTACTTGATTTCACCACAGAACACACTCAAGTGCAGTTCACAAACTGTACTGTCCTTGAACAATCTGGAGTTCATAGCATGAAACCTCATATATTCTTCAGCTTATAAGATTGTTTTGTTACTGCTGCAGCAGCTGTTTGCTTTGCAAGTTGCTGCTTTCAGTGCTCAGCACATACTCCCCAGTAGCTTTGGTCAAAGTGTTTACATAAACTGAAGCCTAATAGCAATAAAGGGGATGCATCCAATTTTCCCACCTTTGAATTTCTTAGAATCATGGATAATTGTGACTTTGGAGCTTGAAGGGGGAGAAAATAACAACAAAAATAGAAACTGTTCTGCAAGTTCTGCTCCTTGTGATACAAAGTTCTGAACTTTACTGCAAGCACTATCCAAAATGGAATTTTCTTTCTTTTTTCTTTAATATTTGCCCAAAAAGCCTCCTTTTATTTATTTGTCTTTTCTGAGAGCTCATGGC
Source organism: Sterrhoptilus dennistouni (assembly GCA_013397095.1). Taxonomy (NCBI): domain Eukaryota; kingdom Metazoa; phylum Chordata; class Aves; order Passeriformes; family Zosteropidae; genus Sterrhoptilus; species Sterrhoptilus dennistouni. The sequence goes on along the minus strand of VWZU01003612.1, from coordinate 1,103,426 downwards.
ATTGCTCAGTGGTGCATTTTGCCTTGCAAGAAAGGGGTAGGCAGAACATTATTTGTAAGCTAGGCATCACTGAGGTCCAGCCTCTTCCCCATGACTCACTGCAGCTCCTGGCTGATGGCATGGCTCATCTACTCCTACCTACTTCCTTGGTCTCTTCAGATGTTTGCTCATCACCCACTTGTCCCTGCAGGCCACTTTACATGGCTCTACCTGGTTTCATTCAACTTGAATCTGTTCTGCCTTCTGTTTCTGTCATGTTTCTTGTTTGGTGGATGTTTTCGCTTCGCTCACTATTTATCTAGGACTAGAGGATGCTATAACACAACACTTGTTACATCCGCTGATGGGGACAGTTCCCCGCATACTGACATCACTGCCTTTTAGATCATTCTTCCTGGCAGCAGACAGAAGCTCAGGGCACAGGATTGCAGGACAGCATAGCAGCAACACTCTTTCCTCAGCTGGAGTAGCCCTGGTTTGACTGACTAGCACAGAGAATAGTAATAGTGGAAATTAGGTGTGATAAGCTGCACAAGCATACTGTGCCTCTGACAGCACTAACAAAATTCTCAGAGGTGCTGGAATAGGTAGATCAGCATGGCTCTGTGCCTCAGCCAATACTAGTCCCAGGGATATAGCTCCCCTGGGGTCTGTGAATATATATCTGTGTGTCCATCGCTCCCATTGCTGTGTTTAACAACCACCAAACTCAAAACTGAGTGTAGTCTCAGGGGGAGAGAGAGACGTGCTTTAGCTACAGTCACACCTTGGATGGCAGCATGAACAAACCAGATGTACTGAAAACAGCACTTCAGGGCTGTCACTGCTGCTGGGACAGCCTGGCAGATAAAAACATCTTGCAAAACATAAGAAAAATGAAAACCTGTTTTACCTGTTCGAATATGTGTTAGGCAACTTTTTTTATCCTTTTCCTTTTCTTCTCCATCTTTCAAAATGCACCCAAAATTCACCCACCTTGATGACTTTTAACCGTCACCTCTAATGACCCCAAACTCATGGCCCTTTCATGCTAGCATTTCCCTATGCTCTATTTCTTCCGAGCTTGCCCTGTTCCATCCCTTTCCCTGTGTCTGCAGCTGGGGTTTCGCTTCCCAGCATCAACTACAGCCTGAAGACACTGCTGAGCAGATGGTGGAGCTGCTTCTGCACAGCCCTGCTGCTGTCCTGTGGCATTTTGCTTCTGTACAAGGCAGTGGCTCCCAGCATATCAGCTGTGGATGTGAAGACCAGACCTAGGGTAAAGTAAACCATGTTTGTTGGTTAATTCTCTGGGGAAAAAAAATAAATCCTCCCCTTGTGTTTCAGTATATGGTAAAATTAATGTAGATACAGGCTGAGAGAGGAATAAGGATAAGGTGGGGATGGCAGGAAATTGCAGCGTGTTCATTAGCATATGAAGAGGGCTATATTTATACCAAGTGCAAGGAAGACAGCATGATCAGGTGGGCATTTAGGAAGGTATTTACATTTCCAGCAAACCATGGCAGAGGCTTTTCTCTAGAACTGCATGTGCCTCTGATGTTCCTTTTGAAGAAACCAGTATTCCTTCCTTACCACAGATGAACTCAAACATGCTTGAGAAAAGTCCAAGTCTAAAAATTCAAGAGACTTGGATCAAGCTGCTGACTTACTACCAGCTGTGTGTGCAAAACAAACCACTTTGCTTTCATATGTTCTGAAACAAGGACTACAGTGAAATAAAGATGTTACCTCACAGGTTTCTTGAGGCATGGGTCACTTTTATCAGAGATCCCTGGGTAACTAGTAAAGTGCCCCTACTGACGCTACCAAAATAAAGTAATCCTCAGCTGAGGAATACCATGATTATATTATAAAGTGGAAAGAAACTGTGAGTCTGGCAGTTGGTGATGGTCGTGATGTGTCCTGTTTTGTGTACTTTTAGACATAACAGTTCAGTCTGTTGTGGATCTTGAAAGCTTAGAACTAAGAATATTGATCTATAGAGTTTCTGAATTGTCACTGAAATTTTAGGAGTGTATTAAATAAAAAAAGAAAAAGCTTTTATTGAACAATATTTATCTCTTTAAGTGACATTTCCTGTGGAATGAGATACTCTTTAGTGTAAGGAACCCGAGAAGCTGGTCAATATTTGTGTATCAAGTATTTCCAGATTTCTGTTTTGCCAAACTTTACATCATCCTCACTAGAAAGTTTAAATATTACAACCTATATTTCAAGCAGGATGGAATGGAAGCAAAGAAAAAGTTGCCAAGAGTCTGTACTGGAGTTGCAGTAGAACTGGTCTTTCATTTGCACATCTAACCATTCTATGTGTTCAATCTGACTTAAAGGAGTAGTTTCCAGTGTACTGGCAAATTTTTATGCCAGCCACCACAGATCTACAAGGCCTCGGGCTTGGAAGGCTTGTGCTTCTCTTGCATATATGCACCAAAGATAGCACATTGCTGAGTCAAAATAAGATAGTATAGGTATATTTGAAATTCACTTTATTAACTAAGATTTTCAGTCCTTGTTTATAGACACGAAAAAGAACCAGATCCAAAAAACTGTATTTAAAAGGTTGGAGTCAGGAGTAATTAATGCATAAAGTGACTCTATAACCATACACAGCCAACCTACATAAGTGCAGATCCTCGAGAGGTTTGTGATTAGTAGTTAGCCTTACTTCTGTCTAATATATTAGTACCTTGAGATGTAATGAACACTGTGCTGCTAAGAATCATTTACAGTGAGTAAACTTCATTGCAAAATCTGATTCTTTTCAGTCAAAGTTTTTAGCACAAAACTGCATATTTCTACTTCTAGAGGAAGCTGTCCCTGTGTCAGGCTAAATACTGACAACCTCCCACCTCTGCTTCCTACTGCTCCTTCCACACATAACTCCTTCACAGCAAGCCCTTGCTGAAAAGGACAGCATGTGACATTGCAGGTCACAGCAGCTCCTTGGTCTGCAAGGAGAATTATTGCTGCATTATGTGAGACGAATCACATTGTTCTGGACAGATTCTCAGTGAAGGAATGCAACAATAAGGCTTGTATTAGTTTGCACTATTGCTTGTGCTGCCTGGCTCAATGAATTTTATGGCTGAACAAAAAGCACGAGCCATCAGTGGATCAATTTTTCAGGCTCCTGCATTCAACCCTCTCTCTGAATAGGCCTGGCTACCTAAGTCCTTGAGGATGCTCTAGATGGATCCCCATTCTCCTGGGCTGGGGAATGAACAAAGCTCACACAAAGACTTAGAGAGCTGCCTTCATAAAAAGTTTGGCCCTGTGAGCTCCCAAGGATTGTCACTTATTCTTCTTATTTAGAAAACTTTCTTCTCCTAAAGAGCACTGTGGAATGCAAACCTCTATTACCCCAACCCTGATCATTTTCAACCTGGCTTCACTGTCCTGTGGTTATGCACCTTGCTCCTGCTGTCCTGTTTGTTTCCCTTTTGCTCATTACAGAACCCTTTTCTCCTCCCTCTGTTGTAGGAGTCTTGCACCCTCTGTGCACCCCAGCTCCATGCTCTACTCCTTGGCCAACACCATCCCAGGTGATGTGGAGTGGCATCTCCTCAGCTGGTAGCAAAAAAAGAGTTGGGGAAGGAGCTGGGCACAGGAGATAGGGCAGAACACAATGAAGTGTCATGTGAGAATGGCTTTTCCATGCTACACTGGTTTCTGCATATAACAAAAAAATATCTCTTTCCTCCCAGCCTGCCATTTTCCTCACTTTTCTTTCTTTCTTCTCCTAGCTTCAGGTTATCTCTCTTCATGACCTCTCTGAAGCCACTGTGATTAAAAAACACAGTAATTTGCTTTTTTACCTGAGTACCACACTTTGATAAGTTTAGAAAAAAATCTAATTCCTACCAGGCTGTGAGTTTACCAACTATTTCAGATAACAACTCCAGATAGTTTCTGTAAACTGCCGAGGATTCTGTCTGTTTGCATCCAAGAGAGTGACCATTCACAGGGAGCCTGGAAAAGTTTGGGACAGAGCAGTGCAGCTCCTGCACTGGGTCCTGCTGGAGTTCTCCCAGCCTGGTTTGCTTTTTGGATAGGAGCACAGGGAACTCTGGAACTGGCCTTACAGCTGCTGGGATGATGGGGACAAACCTCAGCCAGAATCAACCTTTGCACACAAGAATTTTTAACAGAAAATTTCTTTAACAAACTTCTGAGAGAGCCTGACCCTTCTCCTTGTGGAGTTAATAGTGAAGCTCCTACTTAATTTCAGTAGGGCAGGTGTGTAGTACCCAGGGAATACTGAGGTAAAGACTGGCAAGCCTGACAGCTGCAAAATCGTGGTGTTTGGTAAATGGAACTTTATGAATGCTTATTCTCATCACAGAAAATTCTTTCCTTTTTTCACTACATTCTGCTCATTCTCCTGGGCTCTGCAGCCCATTGTTGCAAAAGAGGCAAGACTAAAAGCAGAGGCCAAGGTATGCTCAAGAAAGCATTACAAGAATTAGATTGCATTTGTGCACACATGCTTATCAAAGAAACATGTAAAAATGCAGTCGCTTGCATCTTCTAAGAGAGTCATTCATGACAGAAGTGTGCATACACTATAGGTGATTGCTTGGAATTTTTATTAGACACCAGTCCATGTACTGAAGCACTTTCTCAGGGATTACTCAGGAAAAACTCACAGCTTTAACATTATAGTGCTCAAATACATGAAAATCCATCATGCATTGAACAGTGTTTTTCTTTCAGCACAAAAGTTACAATACTTCTGTTGGCATGAACCTCTACAAAAGTGTATAAGTTGAGTGCTTTAAAATTGCATTCTTAGTAACTTTTGGACATAGAGCTTCAAGTCCACTGTAAGAGACTTAACCTCCTTTGCCTCAAAAGAAAAACAGGAATCTGTTTCCAGCCCAGAATTCATTAAACACTTGATCAAATTTCTCTTTTACATTTACCATTTCTTCCCCAGCTATTTCTAGAATTTTAGAACTTTTCTGCTTTTCTAATAATTCAGGATAGCCATTGCAAAATAAAGGAATCTAAAAAGTTGTTCTTGGACAAGAGTTGTCACTAACTGGAATTACCAGGTTCAGAGAAGGAATTTAGACTTGTCCATTAAACCAAGTAAGATCATGGCCAATGTATTTGATTATGAAAAGAAGTTCCATAAAGTATTTAAAGGGCAGTAAAAAGTTCATCTCTTACACATCACTTTGATAATGTGTTAGTAGACAAGGTTTTACTAGATTTTAATTAATTTATTAAAAAGGGCTAGAATGCTTTCTTCTTTCTTTTTCTTTCTCAACAACATACACAAAAGCAATATCCCACAAAGCAGACTTGCACTAGGACATGAGATGGAAAACTTATAAAACCCATCTCCTTTTGCTTGAAGCAGAGAGATGTTCTGAGAAACTGGTACAGTATGACAACATTTTAAACACAGAGGAGACGAGATTTATCTGACTGCTATACGATATAAAACAAAAATCGAACACCAATGTTACAGTGCTATATTGAAACAAACCACATTAATTAGATGCTTTGAAGTCAAGCCTATATTTTCTTCAGCTTTTTCATGAATTATTGATCCACTTTCCTCATTAAATGGAATGGCAGGCTCTTGCAGTAAATGGACAAGTGGCTACAACATTTATATAATCCAATATGCTCTGCATCTGGCAATAAAACATGTTTGTGTGTAAAACATGCTTTCTCAATTGACATCCCTTGCAAAATAGATTTACTAGAACAACCACATTTCTTTTCTTTTGTCTCTAAAGCACAGCTTGCCTTGCATCATCATGCAATCCAGCATTCTACTCTGATTGTATTAAGCAAAATATTTTCCAAGAGCCTGTATTGTGCATTGTGCAACAGAACATTTCTTCTCTATAATGAGATGTAAATAAACTGTCTCACTTACCTTATTTTCTCCATTTCTGCCGCAGAGGCCTACAAGAAATCAAATAATAGGAGCAAGTGAATGAAAGAAAACATTCACTCTGCAGATCTATGCATAGTTAAGGCTTTCCGAATGCTTCTCGACAAGTGGCTACAAAGCGGCGCCGAGCGAGCCCCACATCTGCATCAGCCGAAAATACCGGCGGCAGCTGAAGTGGGGAATGGAGCCGGGCGCGGTGGGAGCCCGCGGTACCCACGAGCCATGGGCACCGGAATGACTCAGTTGGAGCGCTGAGGCACAAAACGGGGAGGGGAAAAATTAAAAAAAAAAAAAAAAAG
>VWZU01003612.1:1023860-1097173 GCA_013397095.1 Sterrhoptilus dennistouni | reverse complement strand
AAAAAAAGAAGAAGAAGAGGGAAAAAAAAAAAAAAGGCAAAAAGCAAGCAGCAGCAAGTAACAGGTTACTGAGCCTCCTGGGTTTCCCAGGGAAAGTTGAATTGGCGTGCTACCCTGTGTGCGGTGGGCATGGCAGCGGGCTGGGCTGCCGGGGATTGACAGTGACTTCATCACACGGGAATTCGGAGCTCAATTCATCATCTTTGGCGGAGCTCGACAGATGGAAGGACACGAGCTTGCCTCCTTAGTGGGAGTTTCGAGTAATCAAATTACTTTCCTCAAGTAACACACTATCCCGACANGCCTGGAGCTGCCGGTGCCCGCCGCTCCTGCCCCGCCGCGCTCCCGCTCACCCCCCGCCCGCGGCTGGGCGCTCCCACATCTCACTGACCCGGCACAGCCGTGGGTGGTCATGTCATTCATCTGCCTGCCTTCCTCTCACCCTATGGATGCTGTAAATCCCTACTTGTACAGCGCCGAGAGTCGGTAATGTCTCCAGCAGTACTTATGTGCAAAGCATAGTCTTCTTAACCCTTTGGTTTCTTTTTTTTTTTAATCATTATCTCGTGCGGATCCCAAATAGCTGCTCCCATTTCATTTTAGCACAGCGCTGGCACGGAATCTCATCTGTTCTCCCAGTCCCGCTTTATTGTAACTAAGGAAGGAGCACTCAGAGCAATCCTGCAATCTCTGGAGCCAGATAAATCTCAGCATCTCAGAATCTCTTATTTATACTGAAAGCATTGGCCATTAATCATAAGCGCTTTAAACCTTATTGATTAATCGCTAACAATCATATTTGAGTATGAAATAAATTAAAGATTAAAAATAGAGAGATGTAAATCTAATCAGTTAACCAGCAGGACATTTGTCAAACTGCCTAATAAAACATCCCAAATGACAAATTGTTGGTTCTTCATCGGGTCACTGGTCTTCCCTTTTTCTCATTTACCTCTGATTTGCCCATTACAGAAGTTGTCAGTCAGGGTGGTGTTTGCTTGACTTGCTGGTAATTTCTGATAACAAACATTAAGGATTTTAGCCATTCACCATAACTTGGTAGGCAGGAAGCCAGCTGCAGGAAAAGCCCTTCGTTTCTCAGTAACGTATGTAATACATGTTTACATATATTCCAATATCCTTGCTATGTTGAAACCACAAGGTTGTATGTGGAATCTTGAGATTAAAAATGTAACCTAAAGAGCTATAATTGCTTCTCTAATTTATCTCTGCCCATTGAACCCTGCATATTCTGTAGTACACAGGAAATAGATTCAACATTGCTGATCAAAAAATGAACCACAGAGGTTTTCTCTCTCGGCACAAGAAGCCACTGGCAGAGCCACAGGCTTGTCAGCTTGGCTCTCCAGACATGAACTCCTCAACGCGGCCCCGCTCATCACATTTCATTAATTTTGGGGGAGATGACATAGTTCTTTTGCAGGGCTACTCTATTTGTTTGCCTTGAACTCTGGGAGTGACTGTGAAGACAGGGTACTTAGACTATTTGATTTCAGAACTTCTATTATGGCAGTATCTGCAGACATAAAGAGAAGATACCTGGCCTTGCTTTTGCCTAGCGTTTTGGATAATGCTGCACTCACGGGGTCAGTGTGGGGGTTGCTTTGTGTGATTAAATCAAAGTATTGAGAAGAGGAGCTGTAGACTGATGTTTTGGTGATACTCATCTGTGAATGCAAGTGAGTCATTGGCTGCCAATCCTGACAGGAAATTAGTAGGGAGAAAAAAGCACAGCAAATGCCCAACACCAATTCAAACAAGAAAACTAAACCAAAGTGCAATTACGTTTTTTTTTTTTTCTTTCTTTCCTGATAGGGCTGGGGTTTTACCTCTTAAATGTAAAAGCTCTTTGTTCCATGTAATATGGCCAATTTTCCTTTGGACCATTGAGGATGTTCTACCTCTGCCTTTCCCTGGCAGGTTGTGCAGTAAAGAGATGTCTCCTCTCTGACGTGGAAGCTGCGGGTTCAGATCAATCCTCCTCAAGGAGGATGCTCTGCCCAGGTCAGGGGCTCTCTGGGCTGCAGCACTGCAATGCTCTATTATGTCTTTTGATGGAGATCCACTTCCAGTAAATAACAGGAGCACAGGACAGGACTAGAGCCTGTATGCTCTTCAGCAGATTGCCCTAGCTTTCAGCCTAGGGAATCAAATGAGTATATAGATGCCAGAAACGGTGGGGAAAAAATACAGTAGCATCTCCAGAAACATAGCTTTCATCCCAAGCAGTTTATTTTCTCAGATAGCTGTGTCTCTTAGAAAGGCAAATTTTTATCCCCCTTTTTCATTTTTCTTCTCCTTCTTCCATTTCTTCCTCTTCTCCGTATTTAATTTTTTTTTTCATTTTTCCCCCAAAAAACCTTAGCAATTCACAACTATTTTAAAAGTATCTTGTTTTATGAAACAGCTTTGTAATTACAAGGTGACATTTCTACTAAGGCAAAATTGCTGGTCCTAGCCAGATCCCTGCCATTGATTTAGCCTGTGGAAGCTTAGAGGTTGCATCATCCTCCCACTGCTGTCTATGAAGGCTCCTATCAGAAATGTCTCACTGAATTGATTTATAAATATATTCTAAACAGCTCTGAATTGGAGATTTTAAGGACAAATCTTGTCCTTAAAGTCTAATGGGACCTATTCCAAGCAGATAGACCAAAGTTAAGGTTGGTGGAAGAATGTCCTTAATGATAAGTCATCCATAAATTGTTGCTTGCTAGTGTGTTGGTTCATTTCAAGTGATTCTTGATGTTTAAACTGAGAAGTGATTGAAGCTGTGTGATTTTTTAAATTAATATTTTAAATTAAGATCAGTAATTACCTTTAATTATAAAAATATCAGATGTGGTTTATTTACATGATTTTTTAAAAACAATATCAATGCAGTATGACTAAAGAATTTATTTAATTGGCCTAAAAATAACATTTTTTGCTTTTAATAAAAAGTTTGGTCTGAGTAACTCAATAGGCTACATTTCTATATGCAGTCTCTACTTAAAATACTGAGAAAGATTTGAATATTTTAATTTTTACAGACATATTTGATATACTGGAAGCACTTTTGGGCAGTGCCTAATAATATTGATAGAGACCTGATTTTTTTCCAAGTGTTTGAGGGAAGCAAGTGTGATAGACTGGTCAACTACCAAGACTCACCTTTTTTGGATGTGTTAAACATTTAAAAGTCCATTTTGGAGCAGATATTAAAAAAAGAATCAGTTACTTTTTTTTTTTTTTTTTTTTAAATTATATTCCCCTGCTTCTCACTTATTCTAGATTGCAAGGTGACATTCCTTGATATTTTTTGAGAACAAAGTAATTTGCTGGCTTGAATGAAAGCATGGATGCTGTTAATGGAAGCCCCAGAAAAATTTACTGTTCTTTTTTCCCTCTTTAGAATATGGTTATTGCCTTTTAGATAGCACAACCACCTCTGGGTTGTTTTCAAGTTAGCAGAGTGAATAAAGGATATTGTGATCCCCTAATTTTTTCTCTTTCCATGTTTCATTAATAAGTCTAAGAAGCTCAAGACAATGGCAGCATATTTTTGTTCATTGACATAAAGCTCAGTATAGTGATCCAGTTGTTTGGGTTTTTCATATGATCTGTGTCTATGGTATTGATTATTGAACCTAAACATTTTTTAATGAAAAAGTCATGCTGATGGTCTATCATTCTATTCAGTTCACATTGTGTTTATGTTTTATTTCATTTATGATCCCTTTTGAGGAATAAGCAATCATAAGATTTCAGATCTTTCAGATGTCTAACAAAATTTCTTTCCTCTTAAACCTTGAGGTTAATTTTCATTCTTCTACATCTGCCCAATGTGCACATGAAAAGAAGAGGTACCCTGGAGGTGGATTTTTCATTTTACTTATTATCTTTTTTTTTTCTTGGAAAAAAGCTGTTTCATTTTAGAGGGAAGGACTGGACCTGGAGTCTGGCTCAGTCCTCACCAAGTCTTCCCACTGTGTTCAGTGACGTTGGAGTCCCACATTGGCTTGTTGCTACCAAAGGTACCAGAAAAGAAAGAGTAGCAGGAAGTTACTCCACTCATTTATTCTGACTGTTTACACAGACTTGTTTATTATTGTGGAAGTTACTTCTATTTCTTTGTTGAGGAAAGCTGTCAATGAGAACTCATTCACAACTAAAGTTGTCTGGACTCTGGCATATTTGTAAACAGCCACATGTTTTCAAGCCAACTATATTATTTCAACATTTTTTTGTGCTCACCCTTGTAGTAAAGTGTTATTGATAGAAACCACTGTGGTCCTTTTCCCTTTCTTCTCCTACAGAGGACAAGAGTTAAAGATTTGATTTAATAAAAATTACAGTCTACATAATTTGGTAGGATCAATCTTTAATTAGATGTTGATCAATTTTTAGAGATTTCTTTTATTGGCTTTAAAGTACCACTCAGGCAATGCCCGAAGAAAGACTAAAAATTAATCTATAGAAACTTTAAAAGAGCTGGAGGAAGTATCCATTTGAATTTGATTGTATTAAATGTATCTGATAGATGTTTACAAAAAAAGAACCATCTTTCTGTAAAACTCTTGCCTGAAATTTTCATGGAGATCTACAGAAAATTGATTCCAAGTCTCCACAGTTGCCACTGTAATAGGTATTTTGCTCAGAAAGCATGTGCTCCTGCCACACCTCCACACCATGGGCCATCAAACACCTCCACTATGCTCAGACCGGCTGAAGATAGTTCATATATAAAAGATGAAGAGATTTTACACTGAGGGAAGAAGGCAGAAGCTGCCAAGAATAACAGCCTTTATCCTTTCCATACTATCTAACTTGTTGGAGCCACTGAAATGAAAAACATTTTCTCTCGTGAAGAGGCACATCACACATATTAGAAAGAATGGGAGGGTTCCATTACGCTGTGGTGGATTTTCATGTTGGAAATGAGGAAAAACATTTGTCAACCAGTTTAGACTTGCCAAACACAAGTAAGCCATAACAAATCTCTCAACACCACCAAGAGCAGCACTGCACTTTCCCAGCATTCCCTCCCCCCTTCTGGGACCAACTTCTGATGCTTCTTGGGGCGAAAGAAGAAATCCTCCACAGCAACGCTAAGTTAAAAATGAAAACTCAGATCTTTGGGACTAACTGCACACAGTAAAAATATGGTACAAATGGACTTAAGTCAGTAAACAAAAAGATAAATTGTATTTTTAATTCTAAGGGCAGATGACTGAGTTCAACACCCAGAATTTTTACACTGCACCAGAACACCAGTAGTCTGTCATGCAATGTCCATAAGGCTGCTGGGATCCATCTTGAAACAGTAAGATTTGTTTCTACCATGTCTTTCCTGAACACTACTAAATTGATTGAAATCAGAAGGTGATTTTAACCATGCTAAATTTTGTATGACCAGTTCTCTCTTTGATCTTGTACCAATTTTATGTTTAAAGCTTATTACTCCCACCCTCTTTTTACATTCACATACACATTTATGAAGGGATGTAGAGATGTAGGGATTTTCTGAGAAGGAAAACAAGATATGATTCTCTTACTGCTCTCAGAAGATTGTACTTCTTTCCTTCAGTCATTTCAGTATTCCTTCTCAGGATCTGTTCCAAATTCCCTTAAATCCAATTTGAAAATTGGTGATCAGAATATACATCAAGTACAATGCACCTTGGCAGTGCCTTGTACGGTATATGTATGCTTCAGTGACTCTAAAGAAAATATATCTGCAGTGCATGTTAGGCTTGTCTCAGATTTCTCGTGGTTCTCTCTCGCTGGAGGCTCAGAGCTGTTTTACAGTCTAACAACACACCTGGATCTCTGTTCCTCTGCTGCTGAGAAATTATGAGCTCCACAAAATAAAGTCTTGATGTGGATATGCTGTGTTAAAATTCCATTATTCTGCTTATAAATAAACCAGTTCTTAAATGAGCTTCCTAATTATTGTCAATACCTCAAAATGCCTTTATTATTTAGGCAAACCTGTTTATTGGCTCAAAGTCACTAACAAGTATTTGCAACAAAATGTGTCCAAAATCTTCTTTGAAAGTTCCAATAATCCCTTTCCAACATGACAGATTTCCATTTTAACATTTACATAGGCTTTTCATTCAGATTAATAATCTTGAATTACGTTCCATTTTATAAGTTTTAGACAGTAATTCTCAACTGAGCACTTTATGAGCTACTTTGTGCAAATCTAGATAGATCATGGCTTGTTCCATGAGTATGAAATTGCTTCTCTTAACAAAAAGTTACTTTTGCAAAAACTGTCATGTTTTATGCCACCTCTCTTCATCCTTGATTTCTCAGCTTGCTTGACCATGAAGCCTTCACTTCGCTTCATGTTACATTTTCCCTTCACCACTTAGGATATATTTGTACTGCTGCACGCAGAGAAAAGCTTTGCTTCTGAGCTGGCCTATTCAAGTGTCAGTTGAGCAAGATTTTGGGCTGGGGATTACTGCAGGATCCCTAACATCAGCACAGTGAACACTAATCGTTTGAATCTGCCTAAATTATGATGGTTTCTGTAAAACCATCCTTATCCTTCCTCATCCTTCCTCAGACACCCTCCAATTGTTCCCTGTTCACTATCATTTATACTGAAAGACAAGGGAGAGAATCTCTTTAATAACTGGACAACCCCTAAGTTATTCTGAACTTCTGTCTGACCTTCAAGATATACTAGGTCTTCCTCCTTCTTTTGTTTTGTTTCTCTGTCTGTATGGCTGAAGACCTTTTCAGCACTAGTGTTCTAAAAATCATTAGCAAGTCTGACCTCACTGATTTTTTGTCTGAAACAGACTGGAGAATATTCATAACAGAAATAAGATAAAAAAGAAACACTGGGAATTTTTCTCACAACGCGCATTTAAATTCTCCATGACACATCCTGCATGTGTGAACATGTATCAAACAACATATTAAATTGAAACTGTAACCTACAGGCTTCTCTTTTGCATGGTTGAGAAAACATAGCATTCTCAAGCTGTTTTATTTCCTAATATTTTAGAATCTTTGGTTTGCTTCCTTGGTTTCTTTTTCACTTTGTAAAGTCTCAAATCCACATTACCAACAGGGGTAAATTAGCAGAGCTCCACTGAAGTGAAGTCTTGCTGGTTTATATCACTAGAGGTCCTGATTTAAAATGGCTGTTTCAATGAGTCAAGCTGATTTCTGTCATACCCAGTACCCCCAAGTAGCATAAATGCTGTAGTTTCTCTCAAAAAATGGTCCCAAAACAACCTATACCTCTTTTCCATGTCACTGGGCAAACCATCCAGTGAAACCTGAACAAAGACTATTGAAAACAGGGGGCTTCCTGTCTTAAAATGATAGTTCAGACTCTACCTAAATTATTCACTATATTTTTGCTCAATTAGATTTTTTGAACCTATGCCTGCAACTACTGTGATTAAATGCTTGGGTTTTATGTAAACAGTCCTTGTAGTCATCAGCAGAGGTGAGGATCCATAGTGCTAGGAGCTGTATAAACTCTTCAAATGAAAACGAAGTGTTCCCAGATGACCTGACCAGCTAAAATAGGGGCAGATGTGTACAGTATTTTTGTTTCCTGAATGATGCAATGACACAGCAGCACTTGTGACAATGGATTGATGAACTGCTTTCTTTAGAGCTGTTCATCACTCTATGATGCTGTAACATTACAAAAGGTTAAAACAGTGAGGTGAAGCCACACTGATTGCCCAACCAATCCTCTGTACACTTCAGTTCCATCCAGTGTGACCCCACCAGCGACAGTGTAGCTGTAAATACTGTAAGTGAGACTGTGGAGACAGAGGAAAATGCAATCTACTTGACTAAATGGACTCTATGTCTCCTAAACTATTACATGACACTAGTAACTGCACATTGCCAGTACCCATATGTGGCTGTCTGTAATACAGACTGTGGTAACTACGATTGCAGACACGATATTACAGCAGTTATCATTTAAAAAACTCCCATTTGTCAATAGATGATATAAAGGTGTATCTGAGACAGTCAGGAGTGACTGCAATATCCTGGTGCACTGACCCCTGACTGGGTAGATGTGGATTTGCACTGGTGGGACAAAGCTTGGGTTATTGTGATCCAGGATGGCACACGAATTCTAACATAGCTGCTCCTATGAACTTCTGTGCTTGCATCTTTGTGTCTCTACATATGTCCCTACAGAGTGAGGATGTTTTGTTCATAAATTTTGAAGATGGGAAGTGGGAGAGAGAGATGGGGGGGAAGCAGAACTGCAAAATCCATACATCCTACGCTTGTAGAATGGTTATAAAACATGCATTTTATGCTCTAAGTGCATCTATACCTGTCTAGATGATAAATCATATGGGGACCTGTTAAACAAAACTTCCCCTTTAATTCTTGTGGTCCCTAGGTTTGTGCCCTGTGTTCAGAACCACCCCTAAAGGAAAGATTCAGCAGAAGGCAACCAGAATCCTAAGACAGCCAAAAAAGTCCTAGCAAAACCAAGATTGCAATGAATAAAGATATTTGTTTTCAAACAGGGTAAAGATGACTGTAAAGAGAATGGAAATCTACCATTTTTTTGTTTGGCATGGATTAAATAGGAAATAATGCATTCAAAGTGAAGATAAAAAAATGTAGAGAAAGTGTTAGAGGTATTATTTTAATCACAGAAATAGTTATGTACTGAGGAGATTTACCATATTACCTGTGGTATGTTCCATAAAGATTGGAAGGATTTACATACAACTTCCCTTCCTTGGGGCAGGAGGACAGACTAGACACCTATTATGGTCTTCCTGACTCTTTTGAGTCCATGAAAAAAGGACAATATAAATCAGGGCAAATATTTCTTGCAACAAACAGAATTTTCTCTCTGCTTTACTGTCTTCAACATGAGTCGGTTCCCAAGGCACCACTGCTCTCTGGGGCCTGTACACTGGGGTCTTGAGCAGATCTCCTAAAAGTAGGACATTTATGTTCATGACTTATGTCACTTGTGAACTTGTCTATGGACAGAGAAAACTAAATCAGGTGCACCAATATACCCAGGCAATATCACAGATATTTCCTTCAAAAGAAAGGCAAACTTCAAAGCTTTCACTTGTCCTGTCACAACACTGGTGGAAAACAGTATCTGTTTATTGATTCACCTTATTTTTCATCCTACTTCCAACCAACTGGAGTAGGGCTTCAAAGTCGTAGCAGTGGTGCTACATCTATTTCTGGAACAAAAGTAATTCCAGAGAATAAAAAGCCATGCCCTGTGATAGATCATTTGGATTTTGCCTGTAACTGTTTAAGAGAACTTTACTTAAGCAATAAAAGAATGAGGCCAGAGAATAATGCTAGGGAGATCTTTGATCTTCCTCCTTCAAACCAGTCTCTCCACCAAAGGAATAGGAACTTCCCAAAAAATAAAAAAAACTCCCCAAACCCAAAACAGACTAGATGGGAATTAGGATGTTACTGGAATGAACTTGTTCTAGTCACAACTTTGACTTATGTGCCAGGAAAGTATAAATATGGGGAAGCAAAGAGCAGATAATATTCCTAGAAGTGCTGTTCATTGATGCTGCTTTTCTTTTTATGCCAGTGCAAAACCTCCCTCGTATATTTGTGCTCTCAGTTGCCTTAGGGTACATGCAAATTATGCATCTGTAAAACAGGCATATCTCAGGCCTTCTTTGTTAAATTGTAGTGTCTTCTGCTATCCACGGGGAGGTCAAGAGATGAAGAGCCATCATATATTAGGAATATATTCCTAATATATATCTATATAGTATTGTGGATGTATCTATATGGATAACTCACTTAGACCCTTAAGATGGTGAATATTGATCACCATCAAATTACTCTGCCAGGTAAGATAGGGATTAGAGGAGTACCTCTAAGCTTTAAAGAAAGCTTGAGTTTCTTAACGGAGTCCCAAGACCAGGCACTGATGTTAAAAGGCAGAAGAAACTTGAATTTTATCCTTCCAAGTTTTTAACTAATTTGCTAACTACTTCATCTGTCTCTTTACTACTTTCTAGGCAGGGCATGAAAGTAAGAAAAGCTCCTTTTTCCAGCTTCGCTCTGCACTCCTGTATGAGCCAGCCAGGTTCTCACTTCAATATTCTCTAGGAAATATTTCCTAAACTCTAGTGATTTTTGTTTCTGCAAGCCACAATATTACTGGTGTGTGTCACCATTGCTGAGTCCACTGGTGTCATTGTAATAATTTGAAGTGTAATATAAGGTGACTTTTATGCTGGATTTGTATGGTATCTTAATTGCTACAGGGTCATCAAAGGTCTTTTTATTTTCACTGCACTGTGCATTAGCATTCTTCTCAGGGGTTCTTTTCTGGGAGTTTAAAGAAGTCTGTTCTTACTCCTACACAAAACGTGGAGTTGCTAGGCTTTACTGTGGAGACATTAAATCTGACTCTGGAGATTCCTTTGTGGAAAAGGAAGCTGTATTGTTAAAATTACATCTGGCTTTTGCACGTGTCACATTTCACGGCAGCACTGAGCCTGTATTATCTAGTGCCTGCAGTCTTTCTTCACACAGTGCTATTTTTAGATTTTCATGCTGTTGGAATTCAATAGTCTAGTTGTCAAGGCAAGAACGAGAAGATAGTTAAGGTTGAATTTGTCAATGATTCAGCCATGTTCATTGCTACTATTACTATATAATCTTACCATAGTGGGGGACAAATACCACATTTAGGACATGTAATTGCATGGAACTGACAGGTTTTAGACTGAAATTATAAAGTACTTAAATATAATTACAATCCAGGTTTGAATTATTACAGAGTAAGTAGAAGATTATCAGAAGACTCTGGGGGAAGCTGTAGTTTTTCTGAAAGGAATGGCAGTCACCCACACTGTGACTTCAGTTAACATTTTACCCTCTGTCCTCTCTCCTGCCCCTTTTTTCCCCATAGGCACTTTCTTTCATATACACTTACAGATACACAAAGGAGGAAGAGTTTGACCATGGTGTTAGATGAGGATAGTGAAGGATTAGATCAGAATTATTCTGTCCTGCTGCACGAGAAGAAATGAAGGCATTTGCAGTTAAATAGAATCAGAATTAAAATCCATAAAGAGGATGGCTCCAGTCACCTACAGATTGGGGTTTAATACTGTGATTTTACACTGAATAACTGAAAAGCCATGAATGAGAAAATAGACATTATTCTTCATAGGTGAATACCTTTGTAGCATATACCTATTTAAACCATACTAAAGGCAGTGATCCAGTAGAGCATAAAACCGACATAGAGCTCTGATCATAAGTGTTATTTCATTGAAAATAGCATGCTCTTGTGCTTAGCAGAGCTCCTGGGTCATAAAGAATACAGAATTTTAAAGATCACCAAAATATAGACCTCAGTGATTTCTGAGGTCCTTACTATTCCCTCTCAGTCACCTCAATAAAATTACTCTGATTTAGCAGATATGGGATATTTCCTTTAATTTAGTTAAAATTAGGAGATGGAGTCAATGTAAAAACTCCACTGTGGCACCTGAGATGTTTAGGTGCCAGGGAGACCAATGCACCTCTGTTGCTGTAGCTGTAACTTGGGGGTCCCAGAGGTGCAGGTGGTAAAGGAGGTGGTTTCAGGTCACTCAGGGTACAAATTGTTTACCTGTAAGGCAATGGAAATGGTAGGGCTGGGGATGGCCAGACTCTCCCTCTGAACTGACTTAAATGAACTCAGCTCTTCCTATGCTGGCAAAAACTTGTCAGCACACTGGAAACAAGTTCCTAGATATCAGACACCCAAGGTATTATTGATTAAAAAAGGATTTGAGGGTGCCATATTACAGATACAAGATAAATACCTACTTGGAGAAATCCAAGGACTTTTTTCCTGCTGTACAAAGTTTAGTTTAAATCACAATTTTTAGACAATAAGCCATAAACTTCAGTTGTTTGAGTGCTGTCTGGCAGGACAACCTGATTATTGCCAGTTGGTTCTTTGCAGTGTGGAAGATTTGCAGGACGAAACAGCAGTCTCCTAGCAACCACAGATCCTCTAAAAATCTTCTCTTTGATAGTTCTTAAAATATGTTAATGCCACTAGATATTGCAAAATAAAACATTGGGATCCACACCTAATGAAAGGAGGAATTTTGGTTTATATCTTCAGTCCAGAATAACAATGCACTAGTCAGCAACAGTTCTGACAGTGACTCAACCCAGTTTGGGTTGCTAACCATTTTTGTTTTGTTTAATTAGAGCTGCATTACTAAATCCCAGTAGTGCAAATGCTTATACTAATAATTGTGTGTATGAGTAGTCCCAGTGAACTTCATGTGACTATTTATGTGTTTAATTACTTGCTGGACTGAAGATTTACTGTCTGAATTTTAGTAGGCAATATTTTAAAAGAGTGCTCCTCTCTCTTCCCCTGGTTATCTACAGGCATCTTATTAGGAGATTATTCTCTGACATTTTTTTTATGCACATGCTGAGAAATAGAGAATTTAAATCTTGAAAGCGAAGTTCAAAGCTCACATTCTTAAGGGAGATTTTGATTCAGCAATTATCTTGTCCTCAGAGCATCTACAGAGCGCCTCACCCTTCCAAAGTGCAGCAAATCTTTCAGGGTGAGGCCCTGAGAGCAGGAGAGAAATAAAAAAGGAGAAAGCATGTTAATCAATTCAAATGCCTACTACGAGGGACAGCTGCAATGGTGTGCCAACAGACATCAAAAGGGCTACACAGATGTAAGCCAGCCCAGGATGCAAGACTCTGCATTTAATGTAGAATCCTAAAGGATTTATTCATGCTGCTGCATTGCTATTTTTAATGAATGAAGCAGGAAGGACCGTAGTGCCAGGCAGAACTTATTGTAAGGGAGTGAAATTCCTATTTCTGAAAAATAAGGAGGAGAGTTCACAAATGGTTTTTGTCCCCCCCTCAACCATGCCTTTCTGAAGAGACAAAAGAATTAAACAAAGAACAAACTGTATGAAATAGCTTCTCAGGAATCTTGGGATTAACAAAAATGTATCTTCCCATATGGAGCTGAGCTATAAAGAACACATGCATGCTAAGTCTCTGTAGGGCAGTTGAGACAGTTAGACAACGTATAGCATTTCTCATCCATTTCTACTGATTATTGTTTAAGTGCCAGAGGATCTCATTAGTTTGGTCTTTATTATGTTTGTTTTAGAGGTTTCACAAAGATTTTCCTTATTCCTCTTATAGGCAAAGGACAACTGACCATTTGTGGTCATAATATCTGCTTGGCTTATTTTAGAGTGAAAAAAGAGTTGATGGAACAGAAGTGAAGCATTTGAGAGGCAGTGTCGTGTCTGCCTCCTCCAGAGCAGCCCTGCCTGAGCTCTTGAGTGCAAGAAGAAGAGAACTTTGCTTCTGTTTAAAGCATTTCTATTTGTAGCACATTGAAAAGAGCTGCCACGAATTTCTATGCATGTAATCAGTAAGCAAAGCTGCAGCAAAGTGGAAGGGGATTCTTCAGGTAGTGAAGTTCTCTGTAACTGAGGACTGTGGCCTTTTCAGTAATTGTAAACAGGTATTTCTAGATCTTCTAGATTTCTTAACCAGCTGAGAAATATTGCAGATATCTGATTGTGTCCTTGTATGGAGCTCTGCCATTCAGAATCTTTTTAGAAGTTACTGCAAAGGCAAAGAAATTTCTTTCTGTGAGTTCACTGGTGTGTGCTGTCTATAGATACAGCCACTCAGATGATTACTGTAATGGTCTGAAAGGAAAGCTTTTTACAAACTTTACTGAATTAAAAGTGAGATTATAAGCAAAAAATGAAGATTGTAAACAGGTCTAAAATGTTTCTCTGTTTTTATCCTACCCCTTAACTAGCAAAAAATGATGAAGGAATTTAATGACTGTAGAGAAATATATTTTTTCTCTGTTCTACAAGACTTTATTTCTTTATGCCTACATCACTGTTTAGCATGATAGTAAACTTGCCCCCAAGTCTGATTTCTTGTTAAAAAGCAGACAGATTATGCAAACTATTCTCTTTTGTGACCCCATATTATTTCTGAGCCACAGACCATATGTGAAGCAGTGCTATTGACCAAGGTCAATCAGACACCAATTCACATCCCAGGTGGCTGCTGTTGAGTCTGGAAAAAGGGACTGAAACATAAGGAGAGGCTATCAAAAGGCCATAGAGAGAAGAATACAAAGGTATCAAATAATGACAGCCTACACCAGCAAACTTGTCATGTTGTACTAAATAAATTTGTAAGAGAAGTATTATTGCTTTAGAAATGTTTCTTCCAGTGCTTTGCTAGGTTAATGGTTTTCTGATGAATACCTGACAAAGAGGTGGGGGGCAGGGGTTCTCACTTTTCCCAAATTGCAGAGACATTACAGAACTGTTCTCTTTCTCAGGAGGTCAACAGAAAGTCACTGAGAGTTTGTAGAAGAAATGCTTTTAATATGGGCCAGGGAAGGTTCTCCCTTACCAAGTGTCAATGCAAGAGACTGAGCAGAGCTGCATTAAAGTGAATTCAGCCAGAGTGGTCCTCTTAATTATTTCAAAAGTGCTTCTGGATAGATACAAATGGAAAAAGAGTGGGAGTCCGAGAGGATTTTGCTCCACTGGCACTAGAACTGCTTTTTTGAAAGTGGGTTTTCTTTAACTATTATTATGTCCAGGGGGCTGGGCATATTTTGAACTGTGTTATACCCACCACTGCTATAGGAGAATGGCAGGTTTGGGCATCAGAGAGACAAATGCACAGGGATGAACAAGAACAGTCACTTGCAAAGACTCAAGGATATTGCACAGGCTTGGAGAAACAAACATCTAAATGGAACCCTAATAAATTAATGAACAGTGCTTTATAAGTAGTGTCACTGCATGCTGACTTTCCAGTCAAGGCTAAATGAAGACATAGCGACTTCTTTTAAGAAGTCAGCTAAAAAGGGAGATTGTGATTCAAGCAGCAAAGAAACCTTGTTAGAAACCTTGATTCAATTCCTTCATCTACTTCACATTTCCTTTGCAGTAAGCTTCTTGAACCCTACTATTGCTAAGATAAATAACTGCTCTTACATGTGGAGGTTTAGGGTCTAAGTCTCCATCTATCCTACTATTTATCCCTCACCAGCACTACAAATATCACTGTTTCTTCCTGTTTAGTTATGTCACAATCATACAGTGACAATTGCAATCATAATTTTATTTCAGTTAGGAAAGCTGTATTATTACTGCATTGATTTCATGAAAAAGACAAGGATAATACAACTAATAAAGATTCAACAAGTTAAACTCTATGAACAGAAATATATTTGTATCTGTGAAAGGTTTTGTTTTGCATTTAAATTGATTTTTTGAATCAGAGAGGGAAGATGTTGCTGAGGTTCAAGACTTCATCTAGTTTCACAAATCTTGCTTTCCACCTCGTTTTCTGAATGACAATGGGACTACTCAGGTGATGGACTTGTGTCTTAGCACCTCTGTATTGATACCTGTAAAGCAAAGACTGTAAACAAAGCTTCACAATATCACAAATAGGGAGAGAGAGAAGAAGAACCAGGGACTGTGAAATCTTCAGAAGTAAACCGAGATGGACTCAGTTAAAAAACCCACTGGCAGTGTCGTATCTGTAAAACACTAATGCCTGACTATGGCAAGGAAATGGGGCATTAAATTAGGTGTAAATTAAACTGAAGGCACATTTATGTTGGTAGTGGTCTTCAGTGTGACAATACCATTGTGAATATAAAGCTGTAAAATAATAGCCCTTGTCCAGAAGTAAACAAAGGGAGACTATACATCTGCCAAATGCTTTGTAGTGAAGTAGAAGGAATTTTAGGGCTGAGAATCTGCCTGAGACATTAATCAGGTATAGGCAGATCGATTAACAGTAAAGCATATAAGCACCTACAAGATATGTAGAGGCAAATAGCTTTCTGGCTTGCCAAAATAGAAAAAAGTTACAAGGAGAACTTCAGGTTAGAAAATTATCATCTCATACAGTTCTATATTTCTTCTTCACACAGTGAAAATATGAGGAACTCAAGTAAGAGAACCAGAGAAATTATTATCACCAGTGTGGCAGAATACAGAATCCATTGAACCAAAAAAATTACATGAAGCATAAAATAAAAGGAAGTGAGACAATTGACTAAAATATCAAAAAGTTAAAAAGAACATGTCTAGAAAATCTAGGAGCTAGTGGAAAATATAAGGCTTAGCAGACCAAATTTTGGTATATAATATTATGACATTTTTGAAATCAACATACCAAGAGACTTTTTTCACAAACACTGTAGGAAAATGTCAAAGCCAACCAAAGAAAGCCCTTCCAATGATATTCTTTTACAGCTGGGAAAGGATCTAAATTTCCAGGCTGAAACTGCCTCTATTGATCTCTTGTGTGATTTTTGCTGTTTGATGCAACTGTTTCCAGAATTCCTTCTAACAGGCATATTCCTCTAGGAAAGAGAATTCACTTTAACTTCCAGTTTGGTATAAGTATCAGTGAGAAGATGACATCACTCTTCTCTCTCTTAAACCAAAGGGAATAGCAAGGCTTTCCTGTAAGCCTGTACTTCAGCCATCACTAGGAAAGGGCTGTTGGGATCATCTCCTCTTTAAGGCTGCAGTGAGGCCAGTCCAGCATCCCGGCTATGACTACAAAGCCAAATGAACCCTCTGAAAGAAATATTTCATGCTGCCAGGTCATTATTTCAAAAAGAAAAGCTGTTTTTTTCTCTTTAGAGCAATAACTGACACACATGAAATGAGCTAGTCAAGTTTTATAGGGAGAATTCATACATTTTATTACACCAGTTGGTACATTTCTGAAAAGCAAAGAGAAAAGCCATGACACCCTTGAAACTTTATTTGGGAGAAGCAAAGGTTTAGACACAAAGAGTCTGATGTTGCTGCTTTCTTTCCCCAGCTATATCACTTGGCCCAAAAAAATTCTTTGTTCTGCAAACATTGTCTGCTAATATCCTTATATTATGAAAGCTAGAATAACTCTGTAAAAATGCATGGCATGGATTTATATCCTTCCATATTTTGTTACCACTGTATACAGTTGTATTTAGCTTGGTGATGACCTTAACACTCCTCTCTTTCCTGGTCTTCCACATCAGTGATCTCCAGAGTCGCATTTTGGGATTCAGTGCTCCTGGTATTGTAGCATCTACACTAAAAGTCCTATCTCTAATGTTTCACAAGAAAATGAATGAAGCGACGTACTGAGTGATTGGGGAAGAATTCATAAGTAGGAACTAACTTTCAAATTCCTGCCAGGTAGAATTTGAATTATGCCTTGCTGCCTGGGGATTTATATACCTTCAGATAAATGTCTAACTTCACTCTGATTCCTATTGATCTCTTTAGACCTTCAGGTTGTTTTGTGACAATAGGCTCCACATGCAACTTACTCTATTTAAAAATCACTTTTGATCAGTTTTGATCTTATTGCCTTTCTGTGTCATTTAAGTCTTTCATTCTTGCATTATGAAAGCAGAAAGTGGAACACCTGACAATCATTTTTCTACCCATGGTTTTGTATATATTTCTTCTAAACATAATGTGTTCTTTTTGCTGTCTCTTCCTAAAAGAGTTTTTTAACTTTTAGTTCATCTTTCCCAAAAGCTTTCTTTCTGATTGTTATTGGCAAGGTGACAATCAGAATTCTTTTTTAATACTCTAAACCACAGTTATATGGTCAGAAAAATGACATTTTTCTCTGCCTGTGTAGTGTTTTGACGACAGCAGTGCTCAGCAGATCATACTGCTGAGTTTTCTATGAGAGTTTTTTGTTCCTGTGTTTTCCCCTAGAATAAATTTAGACTTTTGGTCACCAAGCAGACTTGTATTTGTCAGGGCTGAACTTTGCCTTGTGCTCTATCTTCTTCCAGGTCTGTTAATTCTTAAAAACTTTTATCTACTGATTTTTCTGAATAAGTTTGCGCATCTTTAAGGCTTTTTCCTTCACTTTTCGTCTACTTTTCCTACATTATTGGTAAAATATGACTCGGCAGTCCTCATGTTAACCTAGTATTAGCCTTTAACTTTCATTAACTTTTTGAACATTAGATCAACAATTTTGAACATTCCTAATTATTTTGAACAACAAAAAATATTGAAATGACTGACTTCATTCTGTCTTCATTTCTGACTTCATTCAGCTGGTACACATTTCCCTGGGACCTATCAAATGTGGAATATGTAATCTTATATGACATGGAGAACAGTAACTTTAAGAAGTCTTTGAGAAGGAAGAATTGGAGAATTATACACCAGTCAGCCTTGCCTTTGGTCTGGAATAGCCAGGGAGCATGTATTCTTTGGATACATTTACACACACTTGAGTTTCCTCTGTCCCAGGATAATTGCGTCTTTCTTCAATGGCAGCCTGGAAATTTGTCAGTCTTTCTAAGGTTGATCTTGCTTAATACTCTGCACAGAGGTGAATATACCCCTCTAATGTTCCATCCATATTTAAGTTTCAAAACCAAGGTTATGTTAGATTCTTTTCAGCTAAACAGAACTCCTTAATCCTCAGCAGACTCTGTTTTATGGTCTCCTGGTCTAAAAGTATGATCTTAGCTTCCTACGCCTGGATGTATAATTTTATCATTGACTATTTAAATGTTCTTTCAGTAAGGTAGAGGTGAGATCACTCTGTCCTGATATCATTGTTCATTGGACTGTGGATGTTTGCATTAACCATGAATTAATCATGAAAGGTTTTCCTTGCAATCAGCAATGAAAAGGCTTAATAACCTTAGACCTGATTCTTCAGATCCTTGTAAGGTGATTTCCTTTGAAAAAACTCTCTAAAGAGTAGTTAGTCTGTTTTGTATGCACTGTAAAAGTGTTTTATTGCCATAGTATAGCTCCATACACTTTTCAAAAGAAAGCATCATGTCATATTAATTCAAATATCCGTAAAAGACTGTTACAGCTGCTCTTTTAAATTAATCAGTCCTTTGGGGAACTTTGGCCAGAGTGTGAAGCTGACATTGTCTATACGGAGGGCAACATTACAGTACTTCTTATCAGAGTGATGACATTTTATAGAACTTTGAAAAAAAGCCAGTTTAATTATTTCCTTCCAACCTGCTGTGATTATGCAAGACTCAAACTGAGAAATCAGCTGTTACAATTATTTAGCATCATAAGCTGAGACTCAGGCTCTGTGAGGACTCTGCAATGCCTTCTTTTGGGGGTGTCCTTTGGTCCTTATTGTTCAGGCTGGGGACTTGGCTGAAGCACAATTTACTTCCTTCTGTAATGGGCAGCTGTGTTTTCCTTCCCATTAAAAGAGTGACAGGACAGTGGAAGTAGAGGGAGTACAAACCAAAGTCTCAAATGATATATAATCAGGATTACTGGGCACTGGAATGCTGCAAGCTTACTTGGCTGCCAGGCTGACAAGCTCATGAGTGATGAGATTCCAGAGAAACATCAACAATTTTGTCATGGAAATCAATCCCAAAGATAGTCCCTCTCACCCCCAAGCAGTACCTGTCACATACATCTCATCCAATTTGGGACTACAATCCAAAGAATGAGGACAAGTGGTGACTCCAAGCACAGGCGAATACTTTCTTGCCTGTGTTTGTTTCATTGCCTGACACATCAGGAAGCACACTCCCCCACAGTGAGTATTTGCAAGATTAGGTTCTCGAGCCCTACTGCTTTGCCTTTGACTTCACATCTCAGTAATGAGTAGTTCCACAGTGGCCATAATGCATAATACATTGATAATAACAGCGCACGTATCATTAGACTTCCTACTTACAGTATTTGTCATAATCCTTAAATCACATTTTTCCACAAATAAATAAAACCCAGCAATAGATAATTTCAGGCTTTTATATCAGAAGTGCAGTAAAAGCTATAGTTCTTTCAACACTTGGGTTTGTTTATTTTCCCGAGTTCTCTTTTAATATTTTGAGAGGTAAAGCATTAATATAAAACAGTGATGTGGCTGTCAGTTAACTTTTAACGCATTTGATGGAGAGAGGTAGAAATACATCACTGAATAAAAAGAATTTATTTTGAAGTACTGTAGGTCCAAGATGAACCTGCAACACCCCATTGCACCAGTGGTTAAAAAAAAAAAAAAAAAAAAGGCATTAAAGAGAAGCAGAGCTGTGAAAAAGGTCTGCTAGATCAGGTATTTGGGGAAATACAGATGACAACTGGAAAAGATTTTAATGGTGCACCTATCATCTGTGAAGGCAATGGATGATAATGGAAAGCAAGATAATAAAAATGTAGATTTATTTCTCACAGTACCAAGTTCTGCAGCTCTTCTACTGAAGTTAATAGTTTACAGTTAATCCAGACACGGTAATTTAACTGCAAAACTGTATTACAGGGGTTTGAGTGCTGTACTTGACATAGAAATGTAAGATATTTTTAACTCTGAGCTATAAAAGGAAAGTGCAAATATAGAAAGTCTGCAACTGAACTAAGTCTGAACCACAACAGCTTTGCAGGCTGCAAGTCCTGCCAGTTCTGGCTGGCAGAAAAGACACTGACTGCTGGAAGACTCAGGACAAACTTGAGACAAGACAGTAAAATGACATGCAGTCATTCTACGTAGATCAAAGTTTTCAGGGGGTTACCGTGCATTGACGTTATAGATGGACCTAATTTAATTTATTAATAGGAATAGGCTGCCCAGGGAGTTTGGAGAGATACCATCCTAGGAGCTGTTCAAGTGGTATCTGGGTGAGGTGCTGTGGTTTAGGGGTTACAGGGGCAGTGACAGGTTAATGGTCGGATTGGATGATCTTAAAGGTCTCTTCCAACTTTGATGATTCCATGGTTTTATGATTCTGTTTTATTTTTGTTGCATCCACCCCTCTGAAATTACATTGGAACAAAAGAGTAATCTCTTCAAGAAGAGAAATTTAGATGGCACAAAGAGGGGTTAATATGTTCATAGATTTAGATATTCTTAAAAAGACCAAGGAAGACAGCATAGCAGATTTATTTTTGTACATCCAACACCTTTGTTGGAAAATCCTGTTATACTCGATGCCCAAGGAATTTCCCTAGAAAACACATTAGTGCCATTACTAAGGTTTACAGAGTTGATGACCTAATCTGGAAGAAAAATAATGAGGTTATGCGATAATAGGGTGTAAGTAACTTTGAAAATAACAAGTCTTACTGGTCTGGAGCTAAAAACTATCAACTGCAATACAGAAATTTTCCTTTCAACAAATTGAAGTAATTGAGAAGCTCATAATTCCCTAGTTACCCTAGAGGAACACATCCATGTTTGTGTAAAATTATGTTATGACTAGGAGGCTCATAAGCTATGCTAAGCGTGAAATAATAAAAAATATTAGTGACACAAGTCAGTGTCAATCTATGTGCTCTGGTAAAAAAGGAAGGTGTACAGACATTTGTGGTAATTCTTCTGGTGAATATGTTTAGTTGACCTGGAAATGACACATGCAAAACTGCCCTCTGAAAGAGGACTGCTCATTTTAAATAATTTTAGGGAACTGAGGAATGAAACAAACCTATGTTCTTGTCTTGGAGTATTAGGGCACTAAGCACAAGATTCAGTTGTCCCTCAGTGCCTCAAGAAGGACTCAAGTAGTGCTATACCTTTACCTTGCTGGCCAGACTGCCCACAATGTTCATTGATTATCCCAAGTTGAAAGGGACCCATCACTGTCATCAAGTCCAACTTCTGGCCTTGCACAGGACATGCCAAAAATCACCCCAGGTGCCTGAGAGTGTTGGCCAAACACTCTGATGGGCTTGGTGCTGTGTCCGCTTCCATGGGGAGCCTCGTTCAATTCTTAGTTGTTTTCACTCAGCTATAGAGATTATTTGATATACTAACACTCATCATAATGTAATTATCTATTTAATTATCTATTTAATTATCTATTCCAGGAAAAAATCTCATGTTTTCAGTTGCAGGCTACATCTCAAAAGTTTTTTACAAAAACCAAAGCAAGGCATAAACACTTCAGAAGAGCAAGAACAGAAACATTCTCAAATATCATAGATTTGATAAGTACTATAGGGGAATAGGAAAAATTTCCTGCATACATCAGAGTAAGGATTCCTCATTTTTCTAAGGATGTTTTTGCAACACATCCATTTTATAAGAGGATCTTGAAACACTAAACAAACTGATTAAGAGTTATTTTTATTTTGCAGCTGGAGAAACTGAGGAACTGCCAAATTTGACCCTTACCCAAAGTTACACAATAAATCAGTGGAGACAATTGTAAGAAAAACCAGTTTCATTCCCTATAAGTCTGTTTCTAAATTTACTTACATTTTACCACAATGTTTATCTGGAAAATAATTGTTGGCACAATAAGTAACAATCAGAGCTGGAGCAGCTGTGGTGTTAGCAATTGTTGTTCCACACAAAGTAAGGATTTAAAAGACATTTGTTAGGCAGTTCGTCCTGACAAATTACAGCAGCAGATATGCACCTTCATAAAATTCCATTATAGCTTAGAGGACACATACTAATATTTATTATAGCTATTAGGCATCATAATTTTGAGAAATGTAAAAATCAAACATTGATCTGTGGTAGTAAAATAACTGAGCTACTAGAAGAGTTACCTCTTGTTTTTCTTCTGATGATAGAAGTTCATTAAGAGTGGAAAATACTTAATCCCTGCTTGTCATGACGTTTAGCTAGTTATTGTGTTATTAAATAGTGATTCAGCCAGAAAAGTTAATTTGTTTCTTCCTTCTCAACAGGAAGAACTTAAAAGCTTATGCAATGAGAAAGTGAAAGCTGAAACTTTCTTCTCGGCATCCCACTCTCTGTTACTCACATTTCCCAACACGGGGGAGAGATGTATTTCCTTCAAGGAAGGAAGGAACATTTAAGATGTGAATGAATACAAGCACAAGAAAAGCAGGAAACCAACCACAGCTGTCAATATACAATTTATAGAGCTACGACACTGCTGGGGTAATATCAGTCAGTGATGCAATCACCTGTGAAAGGAATTCCTGCAGACCTGAGCTCAGAAATGAGACATTAGCTCTGTTACTACCCAACATTTGTTCTGAAGGCCTGGTGGTTGAAGGACAAAGCCTCTTTCCTTCCTAGGTTACTTCCTGCAATATTAGTTTCTGCACTCCAGAGCGATTATGAGCAAGATACAAAAAAGCTGCCAGCAGCTTGTGAGTGGAACAGTCTTACTTCTTTCTGCCCTTGCCCATTTCCAACATAAATAAACATATAAATAATAATTTGCCAAGAGCTTCCCTCCTGCTGTAGGGAAATGTTTCATGTTTGGTTGGAATAATTAACAGGCTTTTTGTTATTTTCTACCACCATATGCTGCTTTCCTGCTCTGTATTTGCAGCTCCTCAGACCAGCTCCCAGTTTTGCAGCACTGGGAGTTGAATGGCAGATTGGTTGTGGAAGGTGTGGAAGGAGAGGGGAAGGAGAGGAAGGGGATCTTATACACTTCTACCTTGACTCTGGAAGGAGAACTTGGGGCTGCAAAGGTCTGCTTTTTGTAGCTATCAATGAAGTAAAAAGCCATTTGCTTTTAACTGGGGACTGAGTGGCTAAAAAAAAGAGCCAAATTAATTTTGGTTTAATTATTTATTGTGTTCCAATTCTCATGACTGATTCCGTTTTAATTGTATTTTTAATTAACTGCATTGATTGCAATGGACTGTACACTTCCCTCACAGAACTGCTGACTGGTTTAGCTTCCATTTTGTTTTCCTTCAACATCAAAAAAAGAAGCAAAGTAACACAGGTTTATCCAGGGAAAATGAAGGATCTTTTCTGCATTTTGCTGGTGAATATGGGCACTTATGAAGTTAATTTTAGGAAGGTTTTGTTAGCAATTTGTTACTCCATGTAAATTTATTAGCAATTTGTTACTCTGTGAGTAACTCTGGTTTGTCATGGGTTACAGTATGGTAGCTCTGTTTCCTCCTTATGCTAACTGGGCAATATTTAATCTTCTGCTGCTGCTCAGGGCTGGGCTGGGTGGGAGTGGCAGGAGGCAAGTTCCTGGCGCAGCACTGCCTCCATCCCTGCTCTGTTGGCATCCCACTGTGGGGCTGGAGCTCCCCTGACTCTGTCGGGTCAGCCAGGGGCACAGGGGGCAGGTCCGGCCCCGTGCCCTGGGCGCCTTCCTGTGTCATCAGACTCTGCTCATGCCCTCTGGCCTCTGACTGCTCACAGCTGCTGCTCCTCTGAATCCTGCTCTCTTACCAGCACTCCTGTTTTCCCCTTGCAAGACTATGAATCAGCTGTGTGTCTCCAGAAATAGGACGTGTCTGGTGCTCTCCGTGCGCTCGCAGCGCCGCGCAGCATCGCAAGCGGAGCGAGGGTCTGGCTGGCTGCTGGAGAAATAAGTGGTTGTGAACCAGTTTTTGAATCCTCAATAGCTGCTCATTTTAGCTGTGTTCACACAGAGGGTTTTTGCTACTACGGTTATCCAGGGAATAGCTGTTCTTTGGGGGAAATAGCTCTTCATTTTTAAGAGAGCAAGTGTAGCTGTGTGAACAGGCCTGGTATATATTCCTCATTCTCTTTTGTTTAAAATGCTCTCTCTGTTCAAGCAGGGAGCAGAGGGCTGAGAGTGCCATACCCATGATCATTCTTGCCCAACTAACATCAAATATTAATGCAAACAGCTCATAAGCTCGACAGACGCAGATGTGATTTGAATAATTTTAGTTTGTCTTTTCAGGTATTGAATTTACTGTCAGAAATTGAGAGCTGTTGGCCAACAGTGTCACAACAGAAGGTTCTGCACACTAAAGTCTAGGAGCTAGTTGTTTAGCTATAGGTGCTCCACCACTGTTGTATCCAGCTCCCTTGGGTTTTTTAAACATTAAGTTCCTAACAACATTTGGAGATTCCCTTTTGGAAAATGTGACAGAAAAAAAAACACTTGAAGGCTTTTCAACCAAGAGTGATTTTCAATACGGGAAAGCTTTCTTTAAACTTGGTAAGTACCTGCTACTTTTGGGAAATGAGCATTTTTGAAATTTCAAAAGCATCCTCTCAAGAGTATTACACAGGGGCATAAACACACTTCTGTAGTTTCCAACTCAGATAAAGAAACAGAATTGCATGTTTTCTATACTCTCTGTTGACAGAAGGCAGTGGTATCTCAAAATAAATGCACTTCTTGCTAATAGCAAATAGTTTTGGTACCCCTGAGACCCTGGTCACAACTAAGGATTATGGACAACTCTCTCAATAAGATTTTCCAATCAGTTTTGCCATTACCTTTTAATATTTCCCCCTTTATCCTCCCAGGATACTTTTGAGAATATCATAGGAGACTTGTTTTAAAGTCAAGATTTATAGCATCTACTTCTTCTTTACCCACAAGATGTCTTTTCCTGTCACCTAAACCTTCTGGCATTGAGAAGTTTCACTTGAGAAGGTCAAATTTAAGCTGCTTTGTAAAGAGGAAATTGTTGAAACAAATGCCTGAGCTAGTCTGTAAAAATACTTTTTTTTGAGTTTTATGAAAAACTATATATTTTATAAATATAAAATAGATTCCCAAATGGGGTCTTTCTTCTCCTTATCTGACCTGAGATCAAAACCAACAGTTCCTGATATTCTGAGACATGAGTCATGCTGTTGGGGCAGCTAGGCTTATTTTCTGGGACCCACATTGAGTGTAAAAACCTTTTAAACCACCTCAGAATTCATAAAAGTTTCTGTTCTTTGAATTTGTTGGGCTCAAAGTTTTAATGCTATGTTTTCTGATGGGAGACTAAAATCCATGGATCACCAAGCCCACAGAGAAAACAGAGTAATGCAAATGCAGCTTTGGCAGATTTAATGTAATTCTGATTCCCTCTTTTCTGTCCCCAAAATGCTTGCTGTGATAGGTTCATATTAATAAGTAAACTTTTATTTTACTCCTGTTAGATGTTAGAACACAGTGGGAGTGCGGGAGCAAAGTTACATCTATGTTTCTGTTAATTGCATGCAGTACATCACTGAGCAGAATTTTAATAGGACTGAAAGCCTTAGAATGAGTGGAGAAAAATATCAGTCACTCACAACTAAAATATAAAGCAGAGCAACCTCTGGCTCTTGGCAGTGCCTTGCCCTTTAATCTTTTCTTGGTTCAGAGATTTTCGCTATGTGGACCAGGAAAATACCTGTGTTAAGTACTGCATATGGCTGTGTAAGAGAGTCACTGCATACCCAGGTCTTTGCTTTTCTGATATGCCACAGCCATGCTGTGCAGGGCAAACCCCCACATTTTGTAAACTTGACAGACACAGGCTGCTGGATGAAGGAAGAAATGAAAAATGAGTTGAAGCACCTTTAAAATCTTTGTCATAAATAACACTTGTAGACCAAAGCTGGACCAGAAAAGAGAGATCTGTTAACCATTTCTACCTCTTGCTCTTTCATCTTCCCTTGCCTGGCTTTGCAGTTTTCAGACATCTCTACTGATGGTAATTGTTCTAAGGCTGTTGTAGCTTCCATTACTCTGAAAGCACCATTTCTTTCTAAAGGCATCGAAAGATAAAGAGTACAATTGAGGAGTGTTTTTCAAACTTAAAGGAAGGGGAAAAGGCATATTAACAAAAATCTCTGGGAAAGGAACACTAAACATTTCTGATGGCAAATTTCACTTTGCTGTTGTATGTGCCAAAAGATACCAAAATCAAGGTGAACTGCATGTGCTCAGGATTTTTCTCTGCCTGAGTAGCTGCTCCTCTGAAGGCAAATAGTGGATTTGGCTGGAAAATGAATTAGTTTTCTGGTTGGAGTTCTGAATCCTGTGCAGAAATTCACCATTATAATATCGGCGTTTCTTTCCTTCATACAAATATCTCCCTCCTGACTCACTTACTGCTCTCCTTCTCTAAAAAAGAAGGGGTGGGAGGGCAGAAAAGGGAGGACAACTGAATAAAAAACCCTAACAATAAAAATGCAGTCTTTACGGTGAAACAATTTCATTGAAAACACATTCTTGTTATTGGGAAGCAGCTCAGACTGCCAATTTTAGCCTGTCTTGAATAAATAGCTTATTCTTTTGAGCACTGGCTTATAGACATCTATGCTCTGCAAAGAAGATTTTGATCTAATTTGTATTTGATGAGCTGGGAAACTGTAAATGACCATATGCGTCATCTTGGGAACATTGAAGCTTTATGCAGTGTTCGAGGAGACAAAGGATCCATTAGTGACCCAACGGAGGTGTTTTAGAGGAGGCAAGGAGAACTCTCTAAACACCATCTGCTCGTACTGTTGCTTGTAAAACGATGTCACATCTGCTGCTCTAAAAACATTATGCTGATCTCTCCTACAGTAGACGGCTGCCGCGCTCCTCTCAGCTCTGGGAAAAGGAGTCGGGGCCACAGTACTGGGACAAGAGGTGTTAACTGTAGATGAAATTGCACATGGCCTGCTTGGCTTTCATATCTTGTGACTGAACCATAAATGTCATAAAAAAAAAAAAATTACGGAGAGGATTCAGCACTCTGCTTTTAACTGGTGAAACTGGGTAAATACTGCGACTCTTGGTTTTTGCTGAGGTACATCTTGACCCAGCCTGGCTGCTGCTGGTGCAACTAATACTGCTGCATGCTTCAAGCCTAACATGGCTAAGTTCTCTCAGAGACTGAGAAGATATTTGAGATAGCTCGATTGGTGGAAAATGAGATTTGTCTTTGATTTCAGATGAAATGAGCTCAGAAGGTACTACCATTTCCTTCGGCCATAAGATTTTATAGCTTGGAGTATTTGGCTGCCTGACACCTATGAGATGTTATAAAGCTAATTTACCTACCCTGGAAGCTCCAACTGTACACACTGGTGTAGATTTGCAGTACTACTCATTACTACTATGCCCAGAGTGATCATTTCATAATAGTGGTGTGTAGGAAAACAGCACTGGTATCAGAGGAGAGAGGTTATAATGATGCAATAGAAATCCTTGGAAGTACCAAGGAACTGCAGCCCCAGATAATTAAAGATTTAGTACTTGGCTTTCCACACCCAAATGCAATTGTTAGGATCCGAGATTCTTACACAGTGTTGCCAGACACAAAGACTGTTCTCAGGAATCTACAGATGAAGAAAAAATCACAGAGTGGAGTTGTTAAGCTGTATGTTGCTTGCAGTTCAGTGGCTATGCTCACTTCACATAATAATGAGTTTAAACTAGTAAGTTTTAAAGTTACTGTATTTGCCTGGTATTTCTGAATGGCGAAAAGAAGTGAACACCATCTTCTGTCAATCAAGTTTACGGTAAAGGAATTAAACCATCTATTTTAATACCCATTTTGAGAAAAAAAAAGTTAGGCAACTGACAACATGTTGGTCACCTCCAATTTGCAGAGGGGAACAAACTATGCAGTGTCCTGTGGAATACCATGGCAAGAAAGAGGCCAGGATGCCAGGAAAGTTGGCCCTGTGTCATTTTCCACTGCTGTATGAGACTCATAAAAGGCCCTAATGATATGCTCTGTCATGTAGATATCATGCTAAAGAACTCAAGCATCTGATGTAGTCCACTTTCTTACTTTCCTCTGATAACCTAGAGATACCACAGCTTCATTATATCAGCTAGGGAGGGCAGCTCTACACTGGCCCACCTGTCTGAAAGAGCAGGAACAGACCAGAAAATAGGACGCTGGAAGACTTTTCAGGTGTTTGGCTACTGGTTTGATCACTGAACTGGGCAAAGCACCTCAATACCCTTTCCTTCTGGTCCCACCTCTTATATTTCTTTTTTAGCATATTGCATGCATGAGTCAGTGAAACAATATATACTTTCCATCATAATGTATTTGAACCTAAATCTCACTTGTAAACATCACTGTACTGTAAATAGAAATGAAAGATTTGGTATTCATCCAAGAACAAACAAATGCCTATTTTTACATCTTGGTGTCAGGCTGGAAGGGCTGAAATAGGACTCAAAACCTTGTATAAAAGAGCTTTGACCTAGAGCAACAAAATCTTGTCTGCTCTTTCAGCAAGATTCTGTTGGTACTCAGGTGCCCTAGAAAATGAGAACCTAGAAACTGCCCTAGAAACTTTCTTTTAGAATGGAAGATTGGTTGCATTTTCTACTGCTGTGGAATTCTACCACAGATTTTGCATGACAGTCTTCCTCTATTCTTGCAGATTTCATAGTTTTCATGGAATATTCTTGAGCTGGAAGGGAACCACAAGGATCTTTGAGTTCAACTCTTAAGAGAATGGCCCATATGGGGATCAAATGCCTTCATGCCTGTGAAGTTCCAGTGTGTGAGGTTCTGATTTCTAAAGATGTTTGTGCACCTTCAGGGACCCATCCCTGTGCTCAGGCATTGGTCTTGCAAGAGAACCTATAATGAACAGCATGAATCCTCATGGATAACAAATAGTAATAAAGCAAGAATTAATATGTTTCCTTGTTTGTGTTAATGTCTGTGACACTGTGCTTTAGTGGCTACCTACAGAGTTCCTTAGGAATTAAACAGCCTACCTAGATTAGAGAGATAAACATGAACCTTTGAATCTTCTCAATACCCTATATAAATGTCTACTCTGGTTATATTTCTTCTTTTTAGCTATTGTAATAATGATTTGTTGTGAGAGGAATGAAAAAGGATGTTATTCTACCTTGTGCTTCATTCATCTGCATTTTATAAAGATGTCATCATCCTTTGTAACAGGCAATTGTCCCCTTCTGTCTCAAGGGCTATAGAAATTAAATCCTTTAGGGCATACATTGCTTGAAATCAGAGTAACAATGAATATGTTTTCAGCTGGTTTTTCTAAGGCTACAGGAAGGAATTGAATTGCTTATATGGGGACAAAGTTTGGCCCTTGTGACTAAATCACACAGGAGGGAGTATGACTGTACAGTGACTCTCCAGGTAGCTGAAGCACCAGCCTGAGCCGGGTGATGTCTAGGAAATAAGCAATTGCTGTTGCATCTATCTTCACTGGTGAAGCTTTGCAGGTCCAGCAAATTATTCTCAGACTTGAAGTTCAGCAAAGTGAAATGCAAGGTCCTACACCTGGATCAGAGCAATTCCAAGCACACCTACAGGCTGAGCAGAGAATTAATTGAGAGCAGCCCTGTGGAGAAAGGCTTGAGGGTGGTGGTTGACAAAAACTCAATATGAGCTAGCAAAGTGTGCTCACAGCCCAGAAGAACAACCATGTCCTGAGCTGCATCCAAAGGAGTGTGGGGAGCAGGTCAAGGAGGGGATTCTGTCCCCCGATTCTACCCTCGTGAGACCCTACCTAGAGTGCTGCATCTGGCTCCTGTGTGTCCATAGGAAGGACATGGAACTGTTGGAGCAAATCCATGGAGATATAAAAAAGGACCTGAGCACCTTTCTCTACAAAGACAGGCTGAGGAAATTGGGGCGGTTCAGCCTGGAGAAGAGAAGGTTGCATGGAGAACTCACAGCAACTTTACAGCCACTGAAGGTGCTACAGGAAAGCTGGAGAGGGACTCATTGTGAACTGCAGTGATAGTACAAGGAATGCAGGGTACAAGCCAAAAGGGTGGAAATTTAGCTTAGATATTAGGAAGAACTTCTTCACTGTGAGGGTGGTGAGGCACTGAAACAGGTTGCCCAGGGAGGTTGTCAATGCCCCAACCCTGGCAGTATTCAAAAACCTAGGTAAGGTTTTTAGCAATGTAACCACATTGTGGAATGTGTCCCTGACCATGCCAAGGGGAGATTGAGACTAGATGGCCTTTAAGGTCCCTTCCACTCCTTAACATTCTTAGCTCAGTTGATCAGAGCCTGGTGCTAATAGTGCCAAGGCTACAGGTTTGATCCCTGTGTGGGCCTTCACTTAAGAGCTTGTCTTGATAATTCTTGTGTGTCCCTTCCAATGCAGAATATACTGTGATCCAAATATATTGGGGTGTCTAGGAAATGACTATGAGAATTATGAGGAGTCTATGGCTATGGTAAATTCATGTGGAGCATGGCCAAGTTTCTGCCCCTCACCACCTGCCTTACCCAGTCTTAGTTTACAGTACAAGCAATCTTAACTTCCAAATTGTAGAAGTGGCAATATCCCAACCCAAGCTTGTTTATTAAGACAGCTTCGGCATCTTAGTAAGTCACTTGAATTGATTAGATTTGCTCGTATTTATTTTGTGTGATAATGACATGGTCTTAGGTGAGAAATGTACTATTCCTTAGGTTATGTATACATATAGTTGCAATGGTGAGGTCCAAAATTGTTTCTTAAACCTCTTGCACAGAGAAAATGTACTACCAACAGTTTAATGTAAGATGGAAAGATACAGCTCTCCTAAGAAAGAAATCGATTTCCTGTGACCAAGAAAAGTCAATATCTAATGTTGTGTCATATGGTTCCTTGTGCAGGTAAAAGTAGGTATGTAAAGTTTAAAAGCTGGAAAGTTGATCCTCATTCGTGTATTACTGAAGTTACTGAAATATATTTTTCAGGTTGATCCAAACTCTAAGGTGCTGCAGACTTACTCACATTTGAAGTCAGACTTCTGTAGGATTATTTAAGAATTAAATTTTAACCTATATTTTCTTCCTGGAACAGTAATAGTGGTATATAAAGATTTCCTGAAGGCATTGGTTACTTGGAACAAATATATTTGAGATAAAATATGTATTAAAAGACATAGGCTAATCTTCTTTCATACCTGGCTTTCTTTGAAACATACCTTAAGAAAAAAATGTGTATTGTCTGGACCCATCCACGTTTCTCTCTGTATTGATCTGGTCTTTGACAGATTCTGACAAGTATGTCTTTCCAGTTCTTAGAAACTTTCCATTGTGTATAATCCTTTTCAGATATTTCCTGCATTTTTCAGCCCACTGAACTGGTCATATCATTTCAGTCTGGAAGCATGACATAGTGTCGAGTTGCACACCCTTCAATGCATTAGTGTGGATTCAGAAGTTTGGTTTCATTTAGTTATAGCATTTTCCTTTCCTGATTTTGTCCAGTGACTTCAAACTTAGATCAATACATAGGAATGAAAAATTATTTCATCCTGCTGGCCAAGTTACTAAAATATTTAGATCACACCAAGGTCATGTCCATCATATTTTGGAATTGCTTTCTACCTATCACAATTCCCTTTAACTTCAGTCACGCAATGAGGCATCCTTTTTTTTTCTGCTAGCTGTCCAGAAATTCCTCTGCATAAATCCACAGTGATGGTTACGTTTTTTTGTGAGATTTCATTTCAGCAGCAGCTGTTTGCAAACCAGTAGGTACTTGCAGCAGAAATTGGACATTTTGACCAGTTCTGAGGAGTCTAAAAGTTGAAAATCACTTTAGTGAGTCTGGATCCAATCAACAGTAGTACAGAGGCAGTTGTGGAACACCTCAGGGGTCTCCAGAAAACATAATAGACAGGAGGCAATGTCACAGCATTCATCTTCTGAGTCACATTTTTCTTTTATTAGGTGCAGCTTTTTTAACCTCAAACTTTCAGGCATGCTCTTTCATGCTCCTCAGGATATGTTATTATACCTCTGCTATCCAGTATTTTATATTTAAGTCAATGTAATCTCATAACTTCTTTCTCTCAAAGATTATCTTCTGCACACAAACAAAAATTTGGCAACGAAAATATGGAACAGTTTTAGGCAATGTTCTCCATGTGTATTGAAATGAGCATACATAACCAAGAACTTTTAAAATAGCTTTACAATAATGACACCCAAGACTATACAGTTATGCTTTTGCTCCTTGCTAGGCATGCTTCAGGTGAGGACTTGGCACTAAATAAGTTGTGCTGCAGTCAAAGTTTTTCCATGTAGGAGACATGAATGTGTAGATGAGACTGAACATGTTTTGGTCTTGTATTTCACCCTGCTCCTCCTTTGTTTTCTCATGTTGAGCTCTGCAGTTGGAGGTATTGTCTGTTGAGGTAAAATGTCTAGTAACTACTGTAGTTAATTTAAATGACTAGGTTTAGAGCAGACTGGTGCTTCAGCTGGAGCAGACTGATGGCTACACAGTGTGGAATTACAGAGCACTCGGCAGTGTTCAGTCAGTCAGTACTCGATCGGTTGGAAGTTTCAATCTGTACATATAATCAAGTCCAGTGGAAAAGATGCTCTGACAGATGCTTAATTGAAATTTGAAAAAAGCACATCCTGCCATGGGCTCAGATTGAAGCCTCCTCATCCCTTTCTAGGACAGCTCTCATTGGGGAGCTCTCCTCATCCCTCACCCTCCTCAGCTCTCATTGTGGAGCTCTGACACAACACAACGTGCAAATTCTCTGTTTCATTACATTTCACCTCTTCTCCCTCCAGATATCTTTGATAGGTGGCAATTAAAACATCCAAAGACGTAAAATCCTAAGCTCAGGTTGCCAAAGTTTGAATAAAATTATTAAGACTGGGCTATTTTCCTATTTGCTGCAGTCCTCTGTGAAATGAAACAGCTTTTTTTTCTTTGTTTTTAAACTTGAATAGACTTTTTAAAGAATAATGCAATTCTAACAGCTCCCAGCTTAGCAACATCTGTGTATATGTGTATAGTCTTAAGCAATAGTTCCTGGACTTTTATTGTTTTAGTGAAATTGTAAATACCACTCTGGAGACATACCAACATATTGTATCAGTGCAAGGTTTGGCAGTTCAGGATTCCAGACCATGCCATGCCAGCAAACAACAACAATTTCCCTTTGCCCTCCTTCACAGGCATAAAAACCTCTTCCTCCTCCAAACAAAGACTCTCATAAGAAAAAATTAAAAACATAAATATTTTTTACCAGACCATAGAAGAAAGCTTCAGCCTTTTTTATTTTTCCTTTTTTTTTCTTTTTTTCTTTTTTTTATTTTTTCATTTTTAGCATTTTGTTGTTGCTTGGAATTTTTTTATCACATCAAAATGGAAATTATCAACTGATATGTATTAATTCCAGAAACACAAACATTAGCAACCCTTTCAGGATGTCAGAGCTCTCAGTAGTACCTAAACACACTAACTGACCACTTTTGTTTAGTGTAGAGATACCTGAGCAAGTTCTAAACTAGTGAGCTTGACTACCTGAGTGGTCTGTCACAGTGCTCTCTTCATTCTTTTCTGAGGTTGCCTTGACTGTTCATATCAAGATGACCTGGTTATATATATGCTTTATTGCAGTGCAGGAATACCCCTCTTGTTTGAATCTGTAAAGCCATCTTCCACGCATCAAACTAAAAGGACTAGGAAATTGTGTTCCCTTTTTCCTTCCTCCCATACCTACTACAGCTGGTTTCTTGAGCTACTAAAATTAAACATTCCTTGTTTGTTCCCATCCAAAAAAAAGTTTGTTTACGCAGTAAGAGCCCACCCAGGAAGACAAAAACATTTTTCAAATACTCACACTAATGCATAAGTACTTGTCATATACCACCCAAAGAAAATATTTGAGAGAGCTCACCATGCTCGTACTTCTAGGAAGAGACGCAGATTTTGTGGCTGGCATTCCTTTGCTTTGAGAAATCATAATTTCTACTGGCAAGCCAGTAGGTCTTGTTCTGCATGAGACACCATTATCAAATGACCTGAGAGAGGGACTTGTATCCAGGGACAACGATTTCTCTAATTTGTGTGGTCGTGCTCCAGCCACGATGCCATCACTTCTCAGAGTGTCTAAGTCTACTGCTTCATGGGTCTTCCCATCTAGAGTGTTTTCTTTCCAGTTTTCAGGAGACTTTTTCTTTATATGAAAATCATCTAGGCTTCTCACACTGGATGGAAAGGTATTTTTCAGTTTAGCAGCTCGGTATGCCCTCAGGCTCATGGGATCAAGCACTCTGAAAGTAACTTCATTAATAAATTGAGAGAATTTGAGTTTAGCTTCTATTTTTTCTTCCACAACAGACAATGAACTTGATGATCCTTGACTCACCAAGCTCAAGTCAGATGTAGAGGAACTGCTTTTCTTGTGAGTCTTCTTCTGCCTCTGGAGCTTTTGACTTGTGTTTCCCACTTCTGCTGGATATAGAGAAGAGTGTTCCAGTCCGTGAGTTTTTTCACCCCCTTTCTGACAGTGCTTTGATCGATGGGGTCGATAGCCTTCATCCTTATTTTTGCTTTTACCAAAGCTTTTAGCTTCTGACCTTGTGCTGCCCTGCAACTCAAAGCTGTCCTCACTGGAGCTGCAGCGTTTTGAGTAACTGTTCATTGTCAAATCTCCAGCGAAGTTACTCCCTGCATCAGTCCCTACTTCTGGTGCACATGCAGCGGTGCATGCACTGCATGCTCTTTCTTCATTCACCCTGCCACCACCCTCTTGCTTGGCTGGTCTTCCAGGCACAGCACCCTCTGGCTTAACTGGGGAAATGGAGCCTTTCAACAGCGACTCCATTTGCTTTAGTGTTTGTGTGTTGTCAAATAGAGTCACTGGAAGAGGGATTCCCATAAATCCTCCTCTAACTTGTAAGAAAACACACGTCTTCGGAAGGCATAACTATGCACCCACCACATTTTGTCCCACATGCATCCCAAATTATGCATATGTTTCATAATTAGATCAATACAAAATTCTCATCATTTTAATTAACCATACTAATGAACAGAATCTATAGACATGCAAATTTTCCAGGGTATTGAGTGTTCAGTGGATGAGCATGGGCTTTTATTGACCCAAAGCAACATATGATATATTCCTGTTTGTTGAACTGGAAACCAAACTACCATGATGTGGATCAATTCTCACTAAGTAAAGTCTGGGTTGGTTGTGTTTCAGGGCTTTTTAAAATCCAATAGTAGAGAAGGTCATGCTATATTGTCCTAATGCTACTAGTGTTTGCTGTTCTATTAAAAAAGTTAGTGACAATTCTGCTAGGTCTGCTAGAAAAGCAAACAAAACGTGAATCTCGCTTTCTACCTGCTTGTTTTTTCTCATAGCTTTAATTCTAAAATAATTTTTAAAGGTTACGATCCAAAGCAAGGTGCAATATCTCAACATTGTCAATGAGCTTGGAGTAGTAAAGATAATTTATTCAGTATCTTGTAGGTGAAGTTCTTCTCATTTTTCACTGTCTTTATAGACAGGCAAGTCCAAACTGTGAAGTGAAGAATTTCTATTTTGGGTTTGTATATGCAGGAACCTAAGGACTAGTTTAAGTGAGATTAAAGACTATAGTCTGACTTTATAATCAGCATGGATATTTGTAGTGGCCCAATGGTGTGTTGCCACAGGAAATGACCAGAAAAATGACTGAATGATAAATCTGAAAAGGTGTTTTTGGGGGGTTTTTGCATCTCCTTATTTTAGCATAAGGATGAAAGCAAGTGATTCACCCCTTTTTGCATGGTGGGATTCAGATTCTGCTTACATCACTATCAAATGCAGCAAGCAGAGAAAGAGAAGAGAAGATAGTCACAAACAGAAAACTGAGTGACCTCTCTTAAAAACAAGAGCACATTTAAAAATATCGTGCATAGCTGACAGGTCAACAGCAGCTTGAGCTGAAATGTACTTCCATGTGCTGTTGAAGCAGACATTTAGGTCCCTCATTACAAGGCACTTTACTTACTGCCTAGAATTTATTGTCTCCACGTTGGTAATTCCAACACTCATTTAAATCATAGTTCATAAAAGCTGCTGAAGTGTTGCAAATCTCTCAAATTAACATAGTAAGTACATTAATTTTGCAAATAACAGGGGGACGTGAAGATCCTTTTAACACATCAGAAATCAATTGCTTTTACTGGAATTACTTTTTGAAATGCTTCCATATTTCTATGGGACTGTGCCATTCCATTGCATACTACAAACATTATCCTGATCACAGAGATAGTGTGGATTAAAATGCATAAATCTTGCTTGCACTGTCTTGTTTTAGATGAATTTATGCCTCTCTCACTTGAATGTGAATGCTAACAGTTTAAGGGGCTGGAAAAGGCTTTCAATTGTCAACAAAAAAGATTTTCATGACCTTTTCAATGCAGTCAGTGAACAATACAACGTTACTCTCTTCTTGTAAACCAGAATATTGGGATTTTTCTGTATGTCCAATACAGACTTGCACAAACTTAATGTAACTCTTGAAGCAAACAGGATTCTGAAATGCACAAGGTCTATGCTAATCCATTTTAGGTCTTTTGCCTTCCAGATCCATTAGAGCTTGGCAAACTGTGAGTTCTGCAGTTTTCATGGACTTTATTAAGAATGCCTGTTCCAGAAACAAAGCAAGCCTCACTGTTGAGCCAGAACCTGTAATGACATGTACCTATTTGGGCAAGGGCATTTTTATTCATGACAGATTTGGCTCCTTTGGATGAATAAAACTGTGTTAACTACAAGCATAAATTCAGCTATCCATTGCTTGTGTGCAAATTTTAAGGTATGAATTTAAAAAGTCTTTGGTACAGCCAATAAAAATGGATTGTATAACTCTCTTTTATTGTCAGGAAAGAGCTCTTTTTTTTCAGAGAGATGTTATTTGCATAGCAGTGAAATATATGTATAGGTACAGATATAGATATATGGTTATAGGTAATTTAGGTAAGGTACATAACACTTGTGGGTGTCATACTGCTTATATTGCTGCTTCTCTTTCTTCAGATGATTTCTGATAAAGACTCTAGACACATGACACAGACATATCTGATTATTGAGATATCCACAGCTGCAAAATGAATAATTATTTCCCTTACTTAAATGATACAGATCTTTTCACATCAATTACTGTGAATCTTGGTCAGAACAGATGCTATCAAAGTTTTTAGTAAGTACAAATGTTGTGTTTGTAAACTTTCAGTGTTCTCTCTTAAGTAAATTTACCAAAATATTCTCCAGAGACTAGCTGAATTGCAGAAATTATTTCTGTTATGTGTACAAATAGAGAAGCTGAATATTAAAACAAAATATGCTGAAAATTCTGATTATTTGATATCTTGAACTTTTTAATAATTGGTGTCCATTTATTTTCCATATGTTAAGTGACTTATGTTTTGCAGTGTTCAAGTTATTTTACCTTATATATTTAAATTGCTTTGAAGACATTGCGGATATAAGGAATTTCCTGTTTCAATGCAAGCAGGTTTGTGAACGGCAATATTTTCCTGTTGTGGTCTGGGCTGTACTCTTGAAACAAACACCTTCAGAGAGCTCAGAAATTCCTCTATTTATTACTACAATATGCCTCAGCTAGGTGGATGCTTGACAGATTACTAAATTCTTCTAAACCAGTCATATCATATTAACATTAAAATAATTTTAAGAGAAAAAGCTATGAATTAATTTTGCCCTACTTTAAAAATGGTGGATGCCATTGCTGGAATAAACCAGGGTGTCTGTGCAAATGAAGCGAAAACTGCCTGACCTAAGTGACAGAATTCACAGTAAAACAGATGGTCCTTCATCAGTTCTGCCATTATCTAGTTCATTGACCTTTGATCAACACCTGCACTTTGGTCTGTAGCTGCCATTAACTGGCCTTTAAATTAGGAAGGGACTGTATTGTTAAAATTAGGAAAGGACTGTATTTTTCTATGTACTTCTGTCATACCCAATCTTGCACAATGTTACCCTGTTCAAGGG
Source organism: Sterrhoptilus dennistouni (assembly GCA_013397095.1). NCBI lineage: Eukaryota > Metazoa > Chordata > Aves > Passeriformes > Zosteropidae > Sterrhoptilus > Sterrhoptilus dennistouni. The sequence goes on along the minus strand of VWZU01003612.1, from coordinate 1,058,700 downwards.
GGCATCTCCAGATACCATCAAGACTTATAAGTCAGACATTTCTAGGGACTCCAGTGGATAGAGTTTGAAATTTTATGTGTTGAATGGCCAAGGTGTTTTATTTTATTTTTAGTGTTAATATAAGAACATAAACAGTGACACTGATCCTTTCCTGGTAAACTGACTGTTGAATCTGGAACATTTATAAAGGAATAATAGTTAGGATCATATCTTAAATGGGACTATCATAATGACTTAGTGTTGCATTTGACAAGATTGAAGCATTCAGGAATTTGTCTAGTAAACTTGTTACTTAGGAAAACACATCAGAATCTTTCTAAATTTAGGCTTCTTTATATTCTGACTGTCATTTTACAAAGACATTATTAGAAACCTGCATATTTTGTATAAACATGGAGCATAACAGAGTTCCCTGCAAATAAGACTTGATGCAATAGAATATTTCTACAGACCATTGACTGAAGACTTTAAATTAAAAGCTGAATTTTGTGAGAATTAAAAATTAAAAAAATAATAATTCCACCTTCCCTTTTAAATAATATCCTTGGTTTTTAATCTTTAGGAGATGTTAACTTTAGCTAATTGTATTAAAAGCAAGAACAAGCTATCTTGTATCTGCTGCAGGATGTTGTTATGACAACTAGAAGTTTTTTTGTGTAGAGCTCTGGAAGATACGATCATTTTCGGGTCAAAGCAGACAATATTCAACAGTTTTAGTACTAAGTTTTTCTGTATCTAAAAGTGTGTCTTTTGATACATGAACAAGAATATCTTTAGCAAATTATCTACATTAAAACCCACAAATATGTAGAAAGGTTTTTTGCATTTTGAGATTCATAAGAAACTTTTAAGTTATTATAAAAAAAAATCTGATTTTTAAACAATACTGAGTTTTATTTTAATTGCAACTAAGACTGGTTACAGAGCCTTTTAGAGTCAGTGAGTAGACTCCAAGACTTTAGATGAATAGTAGCACTGTTTGTGCTGTTCTTGGAGAAGCTAAGAATGAGTTTTTCATTATAACGGTGTGTATTTCCGGTATTTGTGTTCCTTGTTCCACTCAGCCTTTCAGCTATTCAGAAATATTGCCTAAGCACCAGGATCAAACTCAGTAGAATTTGTAGGAATGGCATTAATTTCCAAGTTCTCAGTTTGCCCTAAAGATGTGTACATCCCTCAGCAGTTATTCCACTCTTAAAATAGCTATATCACAACTCTCCCAGTGCCCATTCTTGCTCAGATGTACTCTTCCCTCCTGCCTTTAATGACAATTTTATCATGTTATCCAGTCCTCTTCACACTTAATGCAGTTAATTTTGAAGTGTTTTATGGACCTTTCAGTTTTGCACTTCAGTTTATCTCTTTAAATAATACAGATGTTCTTCTCTGGGTTTCCTTCCAACGGACGGTTTCCTTTTCTCCTTTTTTTTTTGTAATGATTGTTAAATGCAAATTTGCTTTTAATATAAGGTTGCCTATACCAGCTTCATCAGCAAGACAGTGTTTCTTTAATTTCTTCTCAGAATTACTCTATTTAGTTGTTCTCCAGAAATTCTACCACATATTCAAATTAATGTGAATAATAGCTATTTCTAGGATGCTAAGCCTCACACAGCAAAAATTCAATTTCACTAAATATTACTTTTAATATTTCTGTTTCCTTTTGGAACAAAAAATTCCTAATGGAGTGGAGGCGTATTCAGTGTTGTATGTATTGGTTTTACCTCACTAGATTCTGTTTGAAAGTGTTTCAGCCCTAAGGAGAGTTTAAGCAGACATTTGCTCTAAGTCTGTGGGATCTAGCTGTCTTCAGGACCTGTAGAATGAAAATTCAGATCTTTCATTTTAATGCATGGCTGCTAATGGGGGCAAGTTAAAATGGGTTTTTCCTTTCTCTATAAGTTGTTGGTATATTTGTAACATGTTATGACAAACAGAAAATTGGACCAGTACTGCCACCATTAAATCAGTGTGGATTCTTAAGAAATGGTGGGTTTTGTTGGCATAAAAATGAGGTGAAAAGCTACTGTGGTGTCTTAAAGAACAGAGACTTATATTTCTATGCAGGAATCTGCATGGTGGACAGTTTCTGCATTCAGCCTTGAATCTAAATCTAAAGATATAATGGATCTAAATTGCTGTAAATTCTCATTAATCAAACTCTCCACCATGATGAGTAAAACATTTATCTGTTTTACAACTGCAGGGTGACTAAACTAAAGGCAACAAATTGCTGTGTCATCTTTCCTGTCAACATCCATAAGTCTGATTCATTTAATTTATAGCTGTATACGAGGCAGAGCTGTGATAGGCCTGCAAGAAGTGCTGAGCATTAGAGAAGAGATGGTTTTTTGGTATAAATCCTGCACCACCCTGAAAACAGAGTCACTGTTCTCTGGCAAATGCTACAGCTGCAGTAACATTAGAGACAGACACCTAATTAAAATGCAAGCTATATTTATATCTTTAAAAATAAATGAAAAATTAAAGAGAAAAATGCAAGCACAAAATGTTTTTATCTCTCTCTCTTTTTTTTCTTTTTTCAATTCCAGCACAACATTCCATTGGATTCAGGCCCTTACTGCACTCAATATCATCCTGTCAGAGCACCTTCCATTACTGTGCAAGCAGCCAAATTAGTATCAGTTGTAAGATGTTGGCTGTTGTGTTGTCTACTCCCTAGCAGTACAAAATGGCACTGTGGACACACGTTACTGTTCATATCTTTAAAGTTTTAAAAGATATATACAAGGCACTTGCGGCAACAGCTAATGACATTTGGCTTAATGACCCTCAATTACCAGATGATTTTTTCTTTCCCATGGAGGGAAATTTTACTCTTGCTGAGAATAGCCAGACAAATGTAGACTGTATTTTTTTTTCCAAGTGTTTTAAGTGATTTTTATTTATCTACAGTCCAGACAATGGACTGCTTGGAAGAGAGGAATGCAAAATTATATAAGGCTAATCTACAATGTAAGGAACAGATTAGTGGTCTAGTTAGGCCAAGCTTCAGAGCATAAACACTAGAGCTTTTCCTTCATGTTGGAACTTCTTAGCACTAAAAAGCTTGTGATACTACAAGCCTGAGAAATTTCTGTCCCCATCCAAGAGAGATAGAGCCTCCTAACTAACAGAAGTTAATAGCATCTCTGAATAACAGTTTATCAGATTTGTCTTTAAGTGACCAACCGCGGCTGCCTACCTTGACTGGGAATGAGTCCTCAAAATGCTCTCTATCCTCTGCCAACATCATCTTTTTCTTGCTCAGTTTCTGCTTTAGCCAGCTGCTCCATGAGCTCTTCTTCACACGCTGTACCGTTTTTGTGGCCGTGCTGTAGGATGGGTAGAGCTGTAGGTCATCTGCATTACACTAGCATTTGATTCTGTGTCTCCAGCTCACTTGGTAGTTGCTTGGTGAAAAGACAGTAAAACAATTGATCCTTCTGAGAATACACAGATGAGGAGTCTTAGTTTCTTCTACTGCTCCTTGAAAATGCGTATTTTTAGGAAAGTGTCAAATCCTTTGGGTCTAGTCTTTAAACATGTCCTTCTTTGAGGTAGTCTGGCAGTGTCATGTGGCTTTCCAAATTAGATATATCATTTTCCTCATTTTTCTCTCTCTTTTCTCTCTTCTTTTTTCCCCAATAATAATAATAATAATAATAATAATTATAATTATTATTATCATCATCATTACCATCATCAAGAAGCGGGGAAAAAACATGAAAAAATTTAAGACAGTAGAGAGAAAGAATGAGAGGAGGAATGGAATTAGTTTCTCATGCAAAATTAGGGTTAGGATAAAAATACACTGCCTTTTTCTTCAGGTGGAATGAAAATATTTCCCACTCATTAATTATGTTATATTTTAAAATCAATTGTATTTTATATACCAGTTTATTTTACTTTAATCCATTCCTAACTTTATGCTGGATGCCACAATCTGCAAGGCCTTGCTGTCTCTGAAGTCATATACTGTCCCTTTCTGATCTTATCACATTAGTGGTGAACTAAGGCTACCCAAAGTCCTTCCCTTCGATGCTTCAAGAAGTATTGAAGAGATCTTTCCGTACAGCAGTGTTTTTCTTGTCATCTTTCTTTTATATCTGCAGGAATATGCAATCCTACTAATTAAATGTTAAACATAGAGGGGAGTATAAAACTGGAAGTAAGACTTTGTTAAATGCATAAACCACAAAGGAATAAGCTGTTGCTATATTCTCTCCTTTTTTTCTCTCTCTGTTCAATGAGGTCATTCAAATTAGTGAATTGTGCATTAGACCAAGTTGTTCCAAAGCATAATACAAAAATTCACAGTTCTTTGTAGTGGGTCAAATCCTGGCCCCCCCCACAAAGGGGTTTGATTTCATAAGAGCAATAGACCTGCACAAGGTTTGTGGGATTTCATAGGATCATTCTTTCGCAGGATTAGAAAATCACAAACTTTACAGAAGGAATAAGCCTTTTTACCTGGGCAATCCCCTCAATTATGAAGTCACCATTTCCATTTGAAGGCCTCCTAAAGGTAGTTCTCCACCTCTTCCTCACCCTCCTAGTCTGTCTCAGAAGCTATCAAGGGATTGCTTCCTCTGGTTGATAAAGTGCAAGAGCCGTGGGAAGGGTCTAAGATTATTAGTAGAATTTCTGCTCACTGATGTCTCCTTTTGTCTTGTGGGGATGGCACCATAAATATCACAATTTACTGGTCTTGTTATTACTATGCTGTGTTTTCCTGAGATTTTGGGAAAGGCTGTGAAATGTCATACTAAACCCCTCCATTATTGGCTTCTAATTTATTAGTCTCTTCAGAGCTGGCCCTTGGGAAGCTTAATGCTGCTTGTAAAAGGAAGGATATATTATCGTTCACCATACCTGGAATTTTGTATATACCAAAAAAATACAGTAATTTTGTTATCTTTGTTTCTATCCTTTACCTCTGCATATACATAAGCTGCCACAAAACCTTCTATGTCTATTACACAGTAAATAAGGAATGGTTATTCCAGCTCCATGCTTCAATATGTCCTGAAAAAATTAACTTTTAAAAAAAGCTTGCCTGCATAGAAACGAGTTGGGCTGGAATTATGGTTTAAAATGTATTGATCTGAGTAATTTGAAAATAACTGAGAGAAATAAATGGTAATTTCTTGACTGCTGTTACTATGGGTTGTTGGGGGATGGATAACTTGAGGAGGAGGGAAGTATTTGTGTGGTTTTCAGCAGAAGTTAACTAAACCATGTGAATTTTTTTTTGCAGCATTATTTCCCCTTCATAAAAAGCTATGACAAATAATATTACTTGGAGGTATAGGATATGCTTGTGCTAAATGTTTCCAGAATATTAGTTCTGGTGCTATAATGCCTCAGATGCAGCTATAATATATTTCTTCTGAGGGCTGCAAACCTGCATGTTTACAATCAGAGTTGCATGTCACAAGAACTGGTGATAAGCAGATATGACTAAATAAGAAAAAAAAGAGGCCTGTTTGTATTTGGATATGTGTGTTTGCATCCAAATGTAATAGTAGCCTTGTGCATTGCCTGTTCCTTTCTATTACAACAGTCGCAATTTAAACACGAACCAAAATATTGTTATTTATTTTCCTTCCATGGCCATAGTCCCACCTCATTCATTATCTTAAAGAGACATGTCCATCAGAACTCTTTAAATACTCTTGCAGAAAGCGAGCTATAGTATGAGCTGTTTGTTTTGGCAAATGTTATGCATTTCTGTTGTTTCTCATACAAACAATTATTTCATCTATATTCTATTGGGTTTATCAATGTTTGACTTATACTTTGTATAATTAGACAAAGTCATGCACTACATATATTTCCCTTCATTTAATACAAACCTGAGCTAGGTTTAATGTGTACATATTAGCTTTATTAATATTAATGCCACTGCCTGAATTTTTCCTTTCTTGAAGATATAAATAATTTTGATAATTTCATACTTAATGGCCAGTAGCATATTGAGAATACATATTCCAGTTTTGCTGAGATCAAATAGACATGTTCCATGATGTGCATTATGCAAACAAAAGATACATAACTCATTTTAAAAAACCCTATCATGACAGTCAATTATAAATCATTTCCTTAGCTTTCCAGCACTGCAGCTTTAGGAAGCTCCATCCATAAAATTTGCTGTCTTGTACCTTAATGTATTAACTATTTCCTTTTAAAGACAGTAATGTCTGCCAAATGAAACAACAGAGCATCTCAATTCATGTTTAAAGCAGGCATCCAGTTGTCATATTGCAGCACCATTAATTCAATGCTGAAGACTTCTTACTACCTGTTATAAATTTTAAATAAAAAAATAAAAAGCATGCAGTAAAGAGAAAGCAATACTTACTTGAGGAGGATTCTGCAAGCTCTGTTCTGCTAGTCCACAGACTGAAATGAAGGAGCCAGATTTAGAAGTAGCTTATTAGGTGCATGCTGCTTCAACAGTTACAGCTTTTCTTTTTTTTTAACTGAAAGATGGAATCGTTTTCTTTTAATGAAGCCAGCACAGAATGATATGCTGCCCACGTTGCTATGAGAGACTAAACTTGCAGAGCAAAGTCTGGCAATTTCAAAATAACTTACCAGGGGTCGTTCACTCTCAACCTGCCACTGCTTTTCTGTGTAGTCACAAACTTTGGCAGCATCAAGCAAGATCATGGAATGCCACAAATGCAGGAAATTACCAGTTAGTCATGCACACTTGAGACTGAAAGTGATTGAGGCAGCATTGTTTGTGAATATAGGTATAAAACTGGTTTAGCCAAAAATCTTTCCAAATTGGAACACCCACTGAATTCTCTTAAAAGGGGACAAGGCTCTGATTAGTCTATCTGCAGTACCTGCTACTCTCCTGGTGCTGGATGCTATGGCTAAAGCTCCAGCCCTAAGAAAAGTGTGTAAGAACTTCTCCAAAAGGTATTTTGGGAGAAAGATTGTTAAGCATCACATTTTTTTGTTTGTACACAAACCAATTCAATTATAAAGACATGTAATTACGGTTATAAAACCATCCATATGTATCTACATATTTACTATATAAAACCACACACAGTTTTGGAGTTTCATTGATGTCCAATCATTGCAATTATGAAGAGAGGTAATTATGGTTATAAAATTATCCACATGTATCTGTATATTTAATATATGGAGTTTTTGAGTTTTAGTGATATCACCATTTAAAGTATTCAAATGTTTTTGTTAGGACTCTGTCTGTGGAAAGACCAACACAAAATTGTATATCATGGTCCAAAAGTCTGTTATATCTGCAGTATTGCACTGCATATATAAATTTAGGCCTGCATTTTGAAACATATTTTGTCTTTTGTACAAGAACACTTTGGAATAGAGAGAGCTCTCTGATCTATTTTTCAGTTGGAAATTCCTCTGAGTAGTCAGGTTTTGGCTGATTTGGTTTCTCCAGATCCTGGATCTTTCATCTCCAATGTGGGGACAGTGGTGAACCATGATATTACCCATACTTTGCATCATTATCTTGCCAGCCTGAGGTGGGGAGATGGCCAATGTTCAGCCATACCCCATGCCTTGACTTGAAAATAAACAAAAGTGTCAGGGGATAGGGAAGGATAACTGACTACATGAAGTTATTGAAATGCTGCTTTTGAGCTCCTAGCTGCATCCCAGCCAGAGCGGGCTTGCTCAGAAGCTCCTACTTACAAGTGCTACTTATCAGCTCTCAGGAGATTTGGGTTTATTGTTCCCACAAAGTTTTGATCACTGTAGGATGTGCAAGAACTTGGTTGTCCAAGGAGGCAGATCTTCATAGAATCCCAGGGGCAAATCTAACAGTAGAATCTTCCTCTCACCAGAAAAAAAAACCCAAAAAACAGGCCTTGCTTCTTGAAAATGTAGAGATTAATGCCGCTGCACTGACACTGAATTCAAAACTCAAAAGAAGGTTCTGGAATCTATCATTCATTGCTTCTAACAGCTGCAAGGTGTAGATATAGAGCAGAGGTTTGTCGCTCACAACTCTTTATTTCTTCAGTAGGAGAGTGGCTCTTGTAACCACAGGATCTTGTAACTTGCATCCCTATTTCTGTTCCCATTTGTTTTAACCAATTAGCCAATTTTAACCATTTGTTTTAACCAGTAGTGACATGGAAAATACTTGGCTTCTCTTCATTCTGTTTGGTTTTGTGGTGTTTAGGTGAGGACAGGGCTGTTTGTTTAGTTTAATATGTTGGTTTGGTTTTTATTTTTTTTCCAGAGCAGTGAGGCCATTGCAAAATTCTGGAACAGTTTTTCCACGATAAGATTTTTTGACCAATAAGTTCTTCCCCTCAAGCTCCATTATATCCTAGAAGCAGATTGGTGAGTTTGGACCAAACGCAAATGTGCAGTGATTATATATCAGGACCTCCATGTATGAGGAAGGGAGAAAGACCATTGTATTTCTTATGAGAAATGTAATTTTTTTCCCCAGTGAGCTGACACAAGAGAAAATATGACTACATTTGCACATTTTGCTTTAGCCATTGCCATACTTACAACTGGGAGGCTAGAGAGACAAAATACTTGTCAGCTCTGTGTGCATATCTCTTTTGCCTATGAATCTTGCAGGTTGAAAAATGTTTTTCCACATGTTAGAGGTCAATTCCAATTAACCCAATGGAATTCCAGCTAACGTTCCCAAATGAATGTAAGTCAGGGGAGCAGAACTCAATAAACAAAATGTCTGTCACGAGCTACAAATAGCTTCTTTTATTTCTCCCTCCTTTTCCATTTCTCTGTCTTCAAGGCTTGCTTTTCCTTTTGCACACACTGGTGTGCTGTACCAAAAAAGTCTCCTTTGACTTCCTGCCCCTCTTTGAGCAGAGCTTTCTCCTGAATCCATAATCCTACTCTGAAGTCCTTTACAGGACACATGAAGCTTCTCAGAATGAAGGGCTGGCACAATCACTGAGCTTGGAGAAAGATACATGATTTATGATCACTAGTGTGGTTGAGGAATCAGTAAAATGGTTGATTCTAAGTATATCTTGCAGAACACTGCTATTTAACTGCTATTTAACATTCTTTCTCTTTTTGAAGGTTTTTTTTTAATCCACCTTCTTATTTTTTAGTAAAATTATTGCTAAAAATAATCTCAGCAGCAGTAGGGAAAGAAAGTACAGTCAAGGCTCAACTGTGAATTTCAGCAGTAATGTAACTGAAGTCTTTGGCCTTGCCCTGTTATGGGAGTAGAACTGAATACTTTAAAATTCATTCAGTGTGAAGGGTATGTCTCAGAATGGTGAGAGAAAGAATCCAGTGAAGGAGACATTTGTAAATTTGGTTCACCGACAGGTAAAAGTCTGGGGCAAGATTGATCCTGTTGCTCAGTTGGTCATTGATTTTATAATAGTTTGTTGGTAACTTTATGTGGACAATATTTTTATTGCATCAAACAGAACAAGGATTAGATCCTCCAGTACATTCCAGTTCAACCTTGATGAATAACAGCCATTGCCACAGAAATACTTCCAGGAGACTTCAAGTCTTTTCTAAGAGTCTATGAAGAATGCACCTATATGAACTCGAGTAAAATACTTGAGAAGAGTCACAACACTTGAACAATAATAGTAGCTTTGGAAAGTTTAGTGCCTATTAGTGTCACTTTCTTTCAGCATAATGTTTTAAATCCTTCTTGTAAGTACCCTCATCACTTCATATCAAGATATAAAATAACCAGAGGTTAGTAGCTGGAAAAATGCCCTGTGCAAAATAAAAGGTAACTTAAATAAAGTCAGTAGGTTTCCCTGAAACAAATTGCTATGGAGTGTAATAAATTCTTGAGAATTTAGAAATTTTACTAAAATTCACAGAATCACAGAATGGATTGGGGTGGAAAGGATCTTAAAGATCATCTATTTCCATCTCCCCTGCCATGGCCAGGGACCCCTTATAATACAGGTTGCTCAGAACTCCATTCAACCTGGCCTTGAACACTACCAGGTGTGGGGTATCCACAACTTCCATGGGCAACCTGTTCCAGTCTCCCGGCACCCTCACTGCAAGGAATTTCTTCCCAATATCTAACTTAAACCTGCCCTCTGTTGTATGTGTATACATACACTTACATAAATGTACATACATCTGTGCATATTTTGATGTGCTAATTAATGCTTTCATGGGAAAAAAAGTCATGAACATAGTAAAATGGAGCAGCCACTTGTATATAGAGGTTTTCATTAAAGTGACCAAGCATTAGAATGAATTTAACATCTTTAATTGATCTTGCTCATCCTCCCTTCATGGAATGACGTAAGCAGGAAGTTTGGAGAAATAAGCATACCCAGTCTTTTTCTGTAGGGAATATTTTCAAATGCTAAGACACAAAATAACAGAAGGGGCTTGGTAATGGGCTTCAGAATCCTTCCCTGACAGTCCAAAAACAGTTGTGCAAAATTTCACAGCCCCAAGGAGAGGGAAAGGGGGAACTGATGTCCCTTTGTTAACTCAAAACCCATAGAGAAAGGTTTTGTGTTTGCACTGTGCTGTATGCTGTGTCTCTTGGCCAGCCTTAGAGAACTTCATGTGTGGTTGGTGACTGGAATGGATCACTGAAAACAGAAGTCCCAGGAAGGATTGGTCCTGCAAATGCTTTATATTGATGCAGCAGGACTTTTGGATAAATTTAAAGTCATCCCTTAAAACTGATAGTCTGGATATTTGCTGGGTTTGACCTCAGTCTACAGATAACTTCAGATGTTTTGAACCTCTATTTCTTAAAAAAAAAAAAAAAAAAAGCCCACCTTGTATCTGGAGACCTAAGTCATTCCTTGGCTGGGGGATTGTTCTGTCTTTCAAAGTCCTCTGGGATTGTTCAGCAAAATAAGTATGTCTCATCTGGCTGCAGCACTCGTCACTGTCAAGTGTAATCGAATATGGGGAGAGGAGAGAGGAGATGACCTTGAAAGAGGGGCTGTGCTGCAAAGTAAGGCAATAGAAAGCAAGTTCCCTTTCACGTGTGCACTCATCTTTCCTCCCCCCCTCCCCATGTTTATCATTCTCCACACATAGCCTGCTATCTGCACATCAGTCACGCTCAACTCTCCGCAGCCTGGCTATTGCACACCTACGCAAAGATTCCCACAGCCTTCATTCATTTCAGATCTGTGTTGGCATCTAAACACCTCTATGGAAACCACAGCATACACAGAAAATTAATGTTGGTAATGACAGCATTGGTGAAGGCTCCACTCTTTTCCTGGGAGATGGTCACTCTGGACACTTGTAGGTTAGATTTTGTGTTGCAGTAAACCTTGTCCCTTTTATTATTAAAAAAGAAAAGGTAAAAATAAGGCAATGCAAATGTCATTTGTAATGACTTTTGAGAAATACAAACTTTACTTTGTCAAAAGAAACATATAATAATTTGATGGCGTCAAGCTGAGAACATTATTAAAAGTAGGGAATTTAATATTTTCCTTTTGAAGGTATTGACACCAATATATCTTAGAGCAACTTGGACTTCACCTTGGGTCAGCAATGCTAACAACATGACCTGTTACAATCTCTATCTTCAAATTTCAAGTGCATTTTTTTAGCTCTGCAGATAAAGCTACTAAATGAGAATGCTTTTGGATTTTATGAAGTATTTTTATATCTCCCTCTTTTTGTCTGTTGCTCCAAGTCTTTATAGATTTTCAACAGGATGGCATTCTTTATACCATCTGTAACCGTAATTTTTCCAATATGTTGCCAATGTTGTTTTTCTAGTTATTTCTCCTACAATTGCCTCAAGAAGATGTAGGGAAGGCAAAAAATAAAAATCAGACTCCAGATGCCAAAATGATTAGTGAAAATGCATATGTCTGTTAACCTCTATTTAGACAGCTTTTTTGCTAAGTATATTTGCTGTACATTGTTAAATTTGACTCACTTGAAAATTAATTTTTTCAGGCCCTTCAAGGTAGAAAAGGGTTCACTATGGCCCTACATCATGCTAGCTAATGTGAGAAAACAAGTCTTCCAAACCATAAACATGTCTAGTTTCTAGAAAAAAAGAACTGTCATAGTACAATGTTTCTAATTGGTCTTTCTTAATCTCTAGCAAAAATGAATAGAAATTAAATAGTATGCAGTACTACAGGCATTAAAGGCAGATAAGATTACTTGTGATTTAGACATAATGTCACTTCTTGGTATGAAGAAGTTGATTGACTACTTCAAAAATAATTTTTCTTGCTTGAATGCCTGAGGAAATATTGATTGCTTTAGAGTTGTGTTTCATCCCACGGCTTAATACGGCAATTGTTTTAGAGCCTTGCTTTGAACAACCTGCTTTATTTGGGAATATGAAGAACAAACAGAACTTTCTAACTCACCAAGATCCCCCTGTAACCCTATCCTCAACCATAATCCAATACCCATCAGCTCCAAAAACTAAAAATTATGTTTCCAGGTAGGTGTCACTAGCTGCTAATGGGACGTGGCATCCCATTCTACCACAGAGCATGGCAGCTGCAGGGTGGTAACTGTGGGCTATTTTCTTTGCTGAGGTGTACTCTCTCTCTTCCAGGGACAGATGGATTGTTTCTGCCAACGAAGAGCACCACAGTTCCTCACTGGCTAAATGCCAACAGCACAGGATCAGAATTCTTAAGGTAATTCTTAGAGGGAAAATAAAATTTCAACTGTTTATGCCACCTATCATGTTCATCAGCTCATTTTTTTTAATTTCTCAGTCTTATAAAATATATTCTAATTTAAATATCTAACAATTTATTTAGATTTCAGATCATGGAGTCATATGATTGCTGGATTTAATTTATAAGAAGAGGAAGCTTAAGCAAATGCTAATGTTGCAACTGCAAAGAAGCAGAAGTAGGAAACCCCAAAATAAAGATCCAACATTTATTTTAAACTAATTAATTAATTAATTAGTATCATGCCTGACTCATAAAACAAGTTCTCATTAGCTGGAAATGATAGTTTGTTCACATTGCAATTCATAGACATTTCAGGACATGATGTAAAGAGCATAACCCTCCAAAAAACATTTGACCCCGCTCCAAACAGATTTAATGTGTTGGAAAGTGCTGATTTAGACTAAACCAAATCGCTCTTGGACCTATTTGATTCTACTGAGAAAACATAATAACATCTGCTGCAGTAATGATTAAACTCAAAAATGCAAGTTCTAGGTGATCCTCTGTAGGTGCATTAGATACTAGAGATACATTTAATAAACTTTTAATAAGTTTCTGGCAAAGAGCAGGCTCAAAATTTCATCATTCAAATGATTATGTTTGGATTAACTTTCAATTTTTAATCATCCTAAAAATTCAAGGATCTTCAGATATCTAGCCTGAATTTGTCATTAAACTGACAGATTCCCATTTAACTGACAGATCTCCCATTTAGGATTGTTACATAAGAACACTGCTGGATAGCCCTGATGCCTTATTACAAATCTGCCCATAGTGGTGTGTTTCAGTCTTCTGTATGGAATTTGGCAAAGTTGTGCTTTACACAATAGTCTGTATATCATGTCTTAACTGTTGAAGAATTACTCTGTTGCTGCTCTTGTCCTCAATGAATTTCCCTTCAGAAACATATTGTTTAAAGAAGTTTTTTTCTGCTAAAATATCTTTTATTTGTGGCAGCTTAATCTGTCAGATCATCTTTTCTGTGCTGTCAAGAGGACTATAATGAGGTAGGCTGCATTAAGTGATACAGAATAGCAATTCACAATCAGTCTGGAAAAAGTACTCAGGTAGTGATGAAGGGTTGCAGGGGTAGATAGTGGACCATCAAAACAGAGACTGTCATTATTGCATTATCTGTTTTTTGCTGTATGTGATGTTTTCTCTTTACCTTCCCTCTTGTGAATCATAAGGATTGTTTTTGAGTATTCATGTTTATTTTGCTCAGTAGACTTTTGAATCAAAGTGTTTCCTAGAGGAGAAAGTTTGTTTATGGGGGAAGTCAGATTTTTACTTTGGTGCTGTATATTGCTCCAGGATTTTGAGAGCTAATAACCTCTGCCCACATTCCTACTAGGAAAACTAAAATGAATTGTCTGTCTTTATCGTCACAAGGTTGGATAAAAGTATATTTTATATGGAATTTGTGGGATGTGCACCTTTGGGGACATTTATTCCTGCAGAATCTTTTGTGATTCTTGAGCTTTAAAAAGAGAAAAAGAGAAAACTAAGGAGTAGAAATATGCCTACAAAGTTCAGAACAGCTGCTCCAGAGCTCCCAGGAAAGGCCAAGCATGTTACATGACATATAAAAATCTTGTAGTAAACAGTAATTAAGAGGATTATCAAACCCTTGAATGAACAGAAATGCTCTCTGTTGCAAATGAACTATATTCAAAAGTGTGAAACTTGCCTTGAGTAACAGAGAAGACCAGAGGCAAAGAAGGGAAATTCAGCAGGTAGAAGGAAGTGTTTAGAAATGATCATATGTGGGATATAAGTTTGTATGAAAGAAAGAAGGAAGGGTGGATTAATGACTCTATTGAATTAAGAAAATGGATAAATTCTCATGCAGTCTAGCATACTTACCATATAGAAATGCTGATGTTTTCAGGCAGTTTTGATGAAGACGTTTTGCTGATCTGAAGGCAAATTTGAGTATTTCAGACAGTTTTATGATATTAGAAGATGATAATTTTCAGAACTGCTCAATACTACTGCCATTTAAAATTCAATTGAATCCATGATGTTTCCGTGTGGTAGTACCCCAAGCACTGTAATTTTTTTGAGACCAACTAATAATAGAATTAGATGACTGCTGTCTCCTGATTGTGTTTGCTGACCTGAGGCACCAATGGTTTTGTCAGGGGAAAGTAGCACTCCTTGGTTTAACAATGTCTTTGCCTTTTCAACCTTGCAGGAGGCGTTGCTTATCAGCCAGCTCCTGGGCCACAATGACCATCCCAGGTTACTCTGGGTGCATATCTGACTTGGCCAGTAGTTCTCTGATATAACCTGTTACCTTATTTTCCAGATGTCAACAATGTTCCTGGTTTGATGTGTGTTCAGAGTGAAGAAACAAGCAGAACTTTGCCTGAAGCCTGGTAGACCTGAGTTATCCTCTAAGACTCTGAGTGACACAGTCAGCTCTAGCAGGTCATCCTTTTCAGAGACACAGCCCTCACAGGAAAATGTTTGGAAAATTATATCTCCCACATGAATGGAATATATGTCTCACATAAAATCCTGTACCACGTCAAATTAGGCTGCTTCAGAGGAAGGCAAAGTACTTTCCTTCCTGTAGCAATTTTCTCCAGTTGAAGTTATTCAGACCCTATATCCTAGTAACCAATCATGCCAATAATTTTACAATAAAATACAAGGGCTGCATATGAGGTACTTTATCAAGTCAATTGCTGCAAATGAGGAAGTGAAATATTTTCCCAAATACTCCATAATATTTTCTTTGATTGGATTGTGGTAATAATTGTGGTAATAATTGGATTGTGGTATTTACCGTTACCTGTTTAATGCAGGATAAATAAATGCAGAACAAGCAAAGTCAGAATTTGACAAGAATACAGGATATCTAGTTAATGCATTTTTATGTAGGTGAAAGTACAGACAGAAATACACTAGTTATAAAAGCTGGAGTATTATTTATCAGAGCAATGTAATAGATTTAATGTGTGTAATAGATTATGTAAGGAAGACAGGTTCCTGTTTTTCTCTGGCCAAAAATTGTTTGGACTAGAACTACTGACAAATTTCTGCAGCTGCAGAAATTTCATTTTCTGTTCATAAGGCCTTCTCTTCAATTTCAGGCTAAGATGAAGCTTACTTTTGTCTGCTGTTTATCTAGAACTTCTTATGCAGTACTGTGCTTAGCAGCAGTTCCTACAGACTTTCCTGAGTTGCCTACAGTCAATGATGGATGAAATTATCTCTGGATAAAAGAAGACGTGTATTACAGTTTATAAAATGGTATCGTTTCTCCTTAATTGCTTTCATGTCATCACTGTGCTCAGCGTGGTGTAAATATGCATCTTGGTTCAAAGAAAGAAGAGGTGTAACTTTATCTGTAACTATCTGCTTCCATGAGTTAGCAGCTAGCTGTGCATCATGCCTTTTGACATTTATGCCTGTTCCACTGCCTGCCCAAGATGGTTTACCCAATAGCTTCCCAGAAAAAACACTTAAGAGTACAATATGCAGTATACCTCCACCTCTGTGCTCTTCACACCTTTTTATGAGGCAAAGTGTTCTGTTCCTCAGTGTTCTGCTCCTCAGGGAGCACTTTTGAGGCCAAACTTTTTCTCTCTTCCATGTTAGACACAGTTTAATCACTACATTTTTGCTACTAATACCTCTATTTTGGAATACCCAATTCACTGAACTAATTGCAAAGATATTTTTCCAGCTATAGTAAAAGTGCATTATACAATATTCGTAGCATAAAACAGCTGACAACCCTCTTACATAGCCAAAGCAGATTGTTCTTTGGAAATTTCTTCAGGACCACTGCAGCTCAACAATTCTCAGGTCCAAGCTGGGATCAGGTCTGCAGGCTCCAATCTTGAAAGCTGAACTATATCTTTATAGCAATAAATTTATATCTCTAGCACTGAGGCTGCCTGTCACAAAATAACCTTGTCCATATTCTTGATCTCTCTTGTCTTCAAAACAGAAAAGTTATTTGTAGATTATAGCTTGGAATGTTTATTCATCCATATGGATTCTTAGACTGTGCCCAGGATTTAGGAAAGGGCTAAATATCTTGAGTCAAAGCTGTGTCAGGCTACCATTGTAATGGTTTAGATAATTGTGTTTCATTGCCTAGGAATGTTTCTTCATACTGTTCACTAACCTGGGTCTGTCTACCCAGGACAGTTACATTCCTCATAATCGTTTATCAAAAAGCTGCAGGAACTCGATTCTGTCACATTTCTCTTTCTTCTCCAATTTTCAGCTGTTTAAACTCAGCTACGATAACAGCCTTGCTATTACTGCTCTTTTATTTCACCGAAATATGCTTTTGCACCTCTTTCCATTATGTCTGCACCTTGAATTATCCAGTGATATCTTCATCCACTCAAGAGTCACAGTCACATTGTGTTTTGGGGCTGTTTCCATTTTATTTTTTACCTCTGTGGTTTCACTTAACTTAAATGCAATATAATGGTTCAACTAAATTTTTTTTTCTGAGTTCAATGCAAAAAGTATTCCTCAATAGCTGCTTCTTTTACCTAGGCAGCATCCATTAATTCTATGCTGCTGATTTTCCAGGAATAACATCACTTTCATTTTTTGTGATTTCTATTCCTCTTTCTCCCACCTCCCCACCTGTATTTTTACATTCTCTGTTCTGCTCATTGCTTAAAGCAAGTATAGTCTAAAATCAGTATGTTCTTCTTTTATTCCTTAGTGCATGGATTTGGATTTCTAACTTTAGATACCTAAGCCTGAATATTGTGTCACCATATATAAATGCAGTCCATGCCTAGGAATAGGCTTGCACTATGATTTACAAGTTTCAGAAGTTTTTTGTAATTACTGGTGATAAGTAAATCCCGTAAAATCTCATATGAATATCGTATTTTAAAAATTGCCATAAAATTTATGAAGTATTTTTAACGAAAATTTCAGGAATGCCATCTCAACTTTTTGAATGGAAAATGTATTCTTCTATGTAGAATGTAGTTTAAGAATTAAGGAGCTCTGGAATGTATGCTGTGAGCTACACTGTACTCCATAACAGTAACCTTGCAAATCCTTACATGGCCCATAAAAAACACCAATTTTTGCACAGCAATTTATTAGGGATTAATTAAGATTAGGGACCAAATTTGGTGTTCAGTGTGTATTTACAGTCATTGCATTGGTCATTCAAGAATTTTGACCATCTCAAAAGCATGGCATCAACTATACTAATTAAAACTGGTTTCAGCTGGAAATCTGCCTTTGTTACAAGCTTTTGGCACCAGTAAACATTGTATTTTGAGTTCTTCTCATTCTCAATTCAAAAATATGGTTCTGAGGACTGAAATGGAAAGAATGTTTACTGGAGTAGTTTCTGCTTTTGAAAGGCAAAGGAGGAAGTGGTGAAGGATCGACCAATGTTGGAAGGGACCTCAAAAGTTTATCTGGTCCAACCTCTTGTAGGCAAGGGGAGCCTGCATGAGATTACCTAGCATCCTGTCCAATTTCATCTTGAAAACCACCAATATCACTATGCTTAAAGTAATTTTGCATAAATAAGCTGAAAATTTTACTTTGAAAAATGCAGTGGGTGCTGCTCTAAGTTTTCTTTATCTAAAAATTTATTTTTAAAGTGAAAAATTTATTTTTAAAGTGGAAAATAGAATTTTATTTGTAACAAAAAAGCAAATTTTTATGAATCTTGGATAACACTGACAGAAAAGGCATAATCTGCTTAAAGCTTGCACTCATTTAAAAAATAAAAAGGAAACATCATTCAACCAATGGGTATAAACAAAAATACAGCCAAATACTCTGAGTGCATTAGACAGGCAGAATGAAACATAATTAATGGTATTTGTCCTTGAGGTATAGAACCAGTGACTTATGTTTAATTAAAGAAAGAGAGGACCTAAATATATTTGTACATGATAAGATGAACAGAAAGGGTAGAGGAAGAGGAACAATGGAATTCTGCCTATTGTGCTTCTAAGGCGGCCTTTGTTTAGCTCAGATGCATTGGCATTTCCTGCTCTGTCTTCCTTGTAAAAGATCAAAGTTCTGTAAGGGGTATATCCCTATAGGCTTCAAGAAACTGGTAGAGAAGGGGAAATTATAGAGTTTGCCTGCATCCACAATATAGACATGTGAGAGAGCAGTTTCACCTATTGTGGAAACTCACGGATGTTTCAATCTCTTTTACTGCTAGTCATCAATAAACCAGGGTGCAGAGGGAAGTTGAGAAGATATAGAATATTTTCAATATTCAGATCCTGACATCAAAAGAGGGGTTGATTTTGGACCACTTTTAGAGAATAGTTCTAATCAATTATTTTGTGCATTATACTGAAACTGAATGTGAGGACCCAAGGTGCTGGCAACAAGTCAAAGTTGAATGTACCTATTTGTTACTTGATAAAATGAATGAATGGTTTCCAGCACAGATTCTGAACTTTTAAAAAAGGTCACTCACTCACTGCAAGGGAAATTGTCTTTCAATCAAGTCTTCTCCCAGCTTTGACTTGATTTATGTCTTATTGCAAGTATTATCTGAAAATGAAAAATAACATAATGTCATAAAGGTGTTATTGGAAAATGGAAAATAACATCATTTCCATTATTGCTGACATGAAGCCAAGCTGATTTGTGAATAAAATCTTGCAGAGGATCAAAAGCTCACACTGTGTTGTTGCCACCAAAGACAGGTCTCAAGAGAGCACCTCCCTTTGTGACTACTTTATTTTTAGTGTTCTTACAGAAAGTCTTTTGTGGCTCTGGGAAAAATGAAGCCTCATTATTGGCCTAAATAAAAGCTCACAGTTGTGAAGATGCTTTTGGCAATGAGATAAGCCCCAAATGGACTTGAAATAGGGAAGAGGGGTTTTGCCATGTGAATGAATGAGAAGCCCTTCCAAGGCTTAAAAGGCAGAATTGGAGAAGGAAGTGCAGGTGAGATGGAAATAAAGGATTCAGCTCTGTAAACTAGAGGTGGCTTAGTAGGTAAGGTGGCCTTTTGAATTCATATGTCCTTTCCACTGCTTAATGTGTAAGCCTGAGAAAGCCAGTCAGTTTCTGATTATCCATTTCCAAGAATGTAATTATCTCACAAAGACAAAACCATGCCAGATAACAGAATGCCCAGGAACTACACAGGAGCTGTAGGAGCCTGCAGGGCATAATCTGGAGGAGTTACGACACTGAGAGCAAAGAACCAGGAAGGTGCTGAGAGAAGCTGTTCAGCAAGAGAAGAATGAAACCCAAACACATGTACCAGTCTTAAAGGTACAGAACACACAGAACAGATGATTGGGGATACAAGCATCATAGAAACCCTAGGACACATGTATATACTCTGATGCAGTGTATTCACCTCTACATTGCAAAAATGACTGGTATGATATACCCACAACAGATTATTTTTTAAAAATAGAAAATAGGTATATCAGGGGTGAAAAATGCTGAACCATCATCTGACACAGCCAATTTTCAGAGTTGCTTGCTTTCTTAATTTCTGTTTTCAGGAGGTCAGATTGAAAAGAAACATCCCTATCAATTTGAAGAAAATGAACTGTTTTGAGCAGTTTGCCATTTATTCAGCCTTGTATCTGGACAGACAGTATGGTCCCTGAAAACAGTATGTTCTGTAGAAGAGTGCAAATGCATTGTCAGAGCAAACTGCATCAGATAAAACTTCGCAACGTTATTACTAAAACATGCTCAGGCTTCACTCCCCAAAGCACCTCTGTGAGTCAGCTGGTGTCATCCAGTGACTCTCAAACACATTGACTGAGTAAAATTAATAAAATAAAATGAAGAAAATTACTGTTTGGAGATGCATACTCAGCCACTAATTCTTTATTATACACTCATTAATTTTATTGAATATTATTATTCATAGCCCAAGCCATGGGTTTTGACTGAAGTTTCCTACTTGGAACTCAAAGAGTTTTTCTCCCTAAAAAGTAGGATATTTTGATTATTCATTACTATTAAGGTAGGACAAAAAGCCTTACTTGTCAGCTTTCTGTCCATGGGATCTTTACTAATTTTGTTTTACAGATGACACAAAATCTCTGGCTCATGTTTATAGACTGCCTTGTAATTTGTTGCTCCAAGGTTCTATTCAGCAATAAAAATGATTATCAATGTCAGATCTGCCAGCAAGCTGCTGGAAGTTTGAATATCCCTAGAACTGCATGATCTTCTCTTTTTTCTCTGAAACACAAGGCAGAAAAAAGGTGCAGAATGAAAGGCCAGCATGTGGCTTCTTGTCTGACAATGAAGTACCAGCAGTAGAGTAAAACTCCTTTAATTTGTGGATTTGGAAGAAAAGAAAGGAGCCTACCATGATTAATATCACTGTCGAATACACAACTTGTCTTCTTCCAACAATTTATTCAGAGGAAATTTTCAGTGTGTAAGGGAATAGGATTAAAACTGGTGAGCAAGACTGGCTCTATACTGAAAAATAGATCATTGACATTTAGCTTCAAACATGTAGGCTAATTCCTACACCCTACTTGTACAGATGCTGATAGGGAATCTGACATGGGGCTGTTGTCTGTGCAGCCACACAAGGAGATAAGAGACCAAAGTTGAGTTAATTTGAATTCTGAACTGGAATTCATCAGAAGTAGTGTAGCATTTGAAAATTATACCTGATTGAATTGTTGCTTTACCAATCAAAAATTGAGGAAAGGGTTCCATGTACATGCTATGTACATGGATGACAGAACTGCTTGTCTTTATTCTCAATACCTTCCTGACTAGCTGGAGTAGAGAAAGCAACTATGGAGATGGAAGGAAAATATGATTTTCTGTATCATTTGTCCTTACATTTCATGGGACTTTGTCTATTTACTAGTACAGAAAGAATTTGAGAGCAAGGTCTTGTTTGCTAAGATATTAATTTTAAACATCAGGGTAACCTAAACTGTTATGTTTGAATTGTATATATTAAATGAAGACATGGGCAGAACTAGTGATAGGTTATTTAGATGGGGACTGTTTTGCTAGTTCATTGCAAAATTTTGCCAAACATCACCCAACATGTTCCCTGTTTGCATCTAGGAATTGTCAGGATTTACTTCTACAAATTAAATTGATGCGTAGGAATATTAGCATTGACATAATACCTAAAATCAGAAAGTACAAGTAATACTTTATGCAGAATAAAAGTGGATCTAACTGCTCAGACATCAAATTCAATGTTGAAACTAAGATATTTGCAGTTCTTTCTTGTGGGCCAGACATTGTTGACTCAGAGATAAAAGAGAAGCTCTGTTCTGTCCTGAGCATAAAAACTGAGTCTGTACTGAGTTCCAGCTAAGTGGAACTATTTATGTTTTGCACAGATTGACACTGAATGGCATTTGTAGCTTCTCTTTGCTATAGTGACTGCTAGAACTTAAGAGGTTTAGGAAGGAAGTTTTTCAGAACCTGGTGAAATTTTTTCACTAGAACCTAGATTTTTCACTAGAATCCAGGCACTGGAAAAATATCCTTGCAGAAACCAAACCAGTGTGTTGAAAAGACACTCTTTCTGTGTTGGGCTTTGTGTCACTGCAGTGAATGGCTTATATTTAATGTTCTCCTTAAAGACATTGCTTTGATTTAACCGGGCCTTAGTTGTACTGGACAAAGGTAGTGTAGATTTGTGACATTGGCCTCCAGTTCTTTGGTATGCAATCATTAAAGATGCTAAAATCACTTTGTAGGGGTAAGTTTTAAACTCTCATTATTACTAATAACATTTTAAAAATACTGTCTGGGAATGGTTTATGCAGTGGTACATCTGCATAAATTTCAAGCTTTAATTTCATGGGAAACACCTGCCATTGGGTAAAGCCAATGGCTACGGACTACAGAAAAACAGATTCTTTCCCTTCCCCTCTCCAAACCTCTTCGTTCAAAAAGTACAGAGGGGAAAGGGGATATAAATGAAAAAGATCATCACATAGGCCTGAATTCCAGTTTCGGGGCTTTTTTTTTTGTAAGGTTTAGGAGGCCTTCCTGTTTAAAGAGCAAAGAAAGAATTTCAAGTGGGGAAAACCTTGTAATTCTAATAATATTGACATTCTAGGCTATCTAATTAATGCCTTTTTATGCCTGGGTTGAATGGTCAACTTTAAGTTAAGCAAAAGATCAGGAGCTACTGAAATGCAAACGCTTAGTCCTTCAGCAGGGAGCAGGAAGGGCAGGAGACATTTACACACCACAGGAGCCTTGAAAAGAGACATCTATTCCGAGCTCTGTGCTGGGGGACTGCATTAGCGCTCTGTTTGCTGTGCACGGCTCAGAGCTACAGCAGCCAGGGCTGGCTGTGAGCTGAAGGGAGGAGGACACTCTCCTGGGAGCAGGCAGGGAGAAGGCAGAGCTCTCCAGAAGGGGCTGGGCAGGCGAGGAACCGGCAGGCAGGAACGTCACCACCACATGGGTACAGCCTCAGCTGAGCTTTGTTGACAGGAGAGACCAGACAGTCCTCAGCCATGAAGCAGAGCTTACTCAAGACTGAAAACCAGCAGCTGGCCCTGGCAGAGGTGGAGTGTAATTAGCATTGTTACACCTCAGAACAGCCTTCCCCCAATAATCTACTCTATGGGGCTGCCTCACCTTCCTTTAATAAGATACTGTGAAGGCAATTGATTCATGTTTGCAAAGGACCAAGTGACCCATTAAACACCAAGTTTAACTTCTTTTTACGCATTGAGAGGGACGAAATTTTATTGCTTCCCTTTATATCTGAAGTCAGCACTTTTCCTGCCAGTTAAGGCTTGTTATAAGTGACAGTTTCCATGTTCATCCCAATCAGGCACCAGTGGCTGTGCAGCTTGCTGGTGCATTGGCATAGCTACCCACTCAAAACGCTGAGGCCTTGTAAGTTGATTCAAAAGACTTTCAAAATAAGGAGTAAAATAGCGTTATTTTGTGAAATACAGGTGCTTTGTTTACTGGCATATATATGTGAAAAGGGAGGAAGATATTTATAGGAATGCTAAAAGAGGAAGTGCTCCGTCAATCCTTTTCCCTATTAACTGACCCAGAAATTAGGTTTTAAGGCTTGAGGGAATTGAAGGCAAATCTTTTTTCTTACCTTAGGTGTCCAGACTTCTCTCAGAGAGATTCCCTCAACCATTTTTTTAGAATTTGGTTGCCCTTTATCTGTACTTTTATTGCTGTTCCTGTGTCCTCTTTGAGGATGAATCCCACCTTTTGTGGTGTGTAGGCTGGTGGTTAGTGGTATCACAGCTCTAAGGTGGATTGGGAGCTCTATAGTTGTAAAGTGTAGGGTTGAGATAGTCCTAAGAAAATGAAAATTAGTCTCTAGCCTAGGAAATTGCGCTTTCCCCAAGGGAACAAAAGATTTTGGTTTCTGTTGCTGGTTACAAAAGCAAGTAAATGTTTTTTTAGAAGTGGAAAAAGACCAGAAAGAAGGATTGCAGACATACCTCCACATGACAATTTATTTTCATCCTACTTAGAGAAACACAGTAGTTAGGAGGTGTGGGTTCATTTCCCTGTATCACCAAGGGGAACTATGTGTCCTATACCCCACCTGAATTGCAATGGAAAGGGAAAATTGTTCTTCCTTTCTCCAGGGATGCCAGCTCTCTTAGCAGAAGTGATGTTTTTAATTTAAACTGAATTGGAATATTTCCAAGCTAGCTGCATCATTAGTTGAGGATGCTGTTTTCCATAAACAAATACAGCAAGTGCCTCAGACTGAAAACAGCACTGTCCCCAGTGACACCAGCTTGTCCTCAAGAGTGTATGTTTGACACAAAGATTTCAACTTGTTCATCTAAGCAAGGGGAGAGCTGTACCAGTGAACTGGATGCTGGAAGGAGAAGAATGCCTGCCCTTTACCCTTCCTCAGCAAAGAGGTAAGAGGTGTGACAGGAAGGAAGGTGGAGATGCAGCCTGTGGACCAGGCTATAAGGAGAAGCTGCCATGCAAACACTTGTGATGAGCTGACTGTTCCATCCAGGCATTCTTGGATGTGCAGCTGGGTGAGGACAGGAGCTGCCAGCCCTTCTTACAGACTGGATGAAGAGTCTGGATTTCAGTGTTTGCAGCTGGAGTGCACCATGCTGGCTAATCCACTGCTGCTTTCCCTTGGCTCACAGCTGAGAGGGGTAGCTGGTGCTGAATGGATAGGTAGAATTTTCTTCAAATATGAACTCATACACAATTGATTATAAAATGTGTAAGTCCAACTTATTCTTTTCTGGCTAGCAAAGTAAAAGAGCTGTTGCTCTGAATTTTTATATTTCCAACAGAGTATCTCTTCAACTACTAAATTAAAACAACATCACTGGTATGTGAATGTTATTCTAATCAGCTGTTTAAAGGTTTCTGTTATTCACTGCTTCCCAGTAGAGGAGTCATTAAAACCTTGACACTTTAGTGTTTAATTAATTTCTGCTTCCTTTTTCATTTAAGGTCATGTATTTCAACACTAGCGGCAAGTGATAGACTTGCCTTTTACCACAATATCATTAGAGAATAAATTGCACTCTGTACTTTCCTCAGTCTAATAGTCTGGAATCTTTGAGCTGAATTAACTTGGTTGTAATTGCAGTGCTGTGGCAGAAACATTACAAAAACCAGTAGTTTTATAAAGTTTTATATAGGCATTTATTTTGAAGAAAAATTCTGGGTGCTTATATGTCATTTTAAGGTAGAAAAATGGTGGTGGCAGAATATAGCTTTTAATCTAATGTACTGTAGCCTAAACATATCTGCTCAAAAACTGGAACTCGTTGGCTAGAAATCTTCATAGGCAAAACTGGTTCATTGGCTATTCTGAAAGTTAATCAAACTTTCAACTGTTTGTAATGAGAAGATAAGATTAAACTTTAGATAAATTTTAGGTGCCAGACTTATTAGACTCAATCTCAGGAAGCAAAATACTCCTAAAACAAACTTACATTTTAAAAGAATTTGATAAACTTGAAAAATATTGACAGTTCTTGAACAGTAGTTTTAAATTTGGTAGCAGTTCCTTTTTTTGTCAGAATGTGTGCTTTTCAGTGCCTGAAATACTGCAGAAATTTAGCCAAGGCAGCACCTTAAAGTAATTTGTTTGTACATGCTCAAAAAGTTTGTACATGCTAAAGAGAGACTTCATTTTTGCTGGCTGATATGTGAAATTATTCCCTCGCGATTGAAGTGAGTCAGGTTCATGCTACACCAAAAATGTGAACCTGATCTGCAATAACTGTTTTGGGCCAGGATAAGCATGGACATTAAAGCATGGAGCAGGGAAGTTGTCTGTCTTTCTCTCATCTTCTGTAACATCTGTGCCCACATCTGGTGAAAGGGGAAGGAGGAAGAACACCTGATGCCAAAGCTGCATTGCAGAATGGAAAGATGGGGACAAGGATTCTGATGGAAGTTGGATGATTAAGAAATTAAGTGAAATGAGAGTAAATTGAAGTTGAAAAGATTAAAGTGAAGAAGCAGATAAGGTGTGACTGCATAAAGAATTAATGACACAGACATAGCTAAGGATAGCTAAGAAAGTGTAGGTTACACATGGAGCTGGTGGGCCAGGATATAACTGCTGGTGAAGGAAGGCTGATGTAGGGAAGAGAATCTTGAAGAAATGATTTCAAATGTTTTGTAAATCAAAATAAGGGATATTGGTATGCTAAAGTTAAATGTGCCAGCTTATTCTATCTTGTCTCATTTGAGATTTCAGAACCTGAAAGCATTTAGAATTGCATAGAGCTCTAAGTTCAGCTTCCACTGATTTCAGTTACATCTACAACATCCAAATACATCTGTTAATCCAATCCTGTGGTGTCCACCTAGATACACAGAAAATGAGGAATGTAGAGGTCCTATGTCACATTAAAGCATGCCACAGGTTTAATGACATGAATACATATATTTATTTATACCAGAAAACATAGTTGTACAAGTACAGGCAGCTTCTCATAATTTCTGGTGGACTTTGTGGGTTAGGTGTTCATGTAGGCATGTACAAATATGTTTATTCCTTGCATCAAAACCTTTTAATAACCAGTGTGGTTAAGTCAATCTGCCTTGCAATATAGCTGCACTGTGAATATCAATTATTAAAATGTGATTGTTCCTGAGCTGTTCTTGAATTAATCTCTCGTATTTCCTTGGCCACTTTATGATCTCCACTGCACCACTGTGCTTCTGCTATATTTGTAGAAAAGGACTCTATCCACAGTAGAGTCTATCCATAGCCAAAGAAATAAATTCTGGATCTCGTGTCACAAGCTGTCTCCTGGATCAGCCTGCCTTTCCTCCATGGTAATACCCACAGAAGGGGCCAGGTTCTTTCTTCAAACACAGAATTTCCCCCTGACATGAGCAGGAATCATGGGATGAGAGAGCTCAGCTCTCCAGAGAGAAGGGACTTGTTTTCCCTGTGTCTGAGCAAAAGTCAGGCATACCTGACAGCCTTTTAGTGGCACAGGAGAGAAGATAAGAGACTTTCTCTAATCAAGCCTTGATGCTAGTGTTTCTATTTTTGAGACGGGCTTATTTCAGTTCTTGAGCTTAAATCAAAACAAAGCTGGGGTTCTGTGAACCTAAATAGATTATATTGTCATAACCTCCTGTTCTAGCAGCATAACTCCTTGAAAACGTTTTCATTATTTGATCCGAGATAATGACATCAGCTTATTACTCCAGTGTAGCATTTCTTCATGTCTCTAACTTCAATCTTTAACATTTCCAAAGGGCACTTAAACCACTTGGTTTGCAATAATTTTTTTTAATCTAGACTCTTATAGATAACATTTTTATTTTTCCCTGAGAACAGTACAGAATCATATTTCCAGAAGCTAATAATCACTGAAGGCTTTAACTACATTTATCCTTTAGAACATTAGTTATTTCTTTCTCAGTATCTCGGATTTCTCATTGACACTTCTGGGCCACATTAAACAGATCTTTTTTTTACTTGTACCTTTTTCCTAAGCTTTCATTTATCATTTTGAAAATCCTATAATTAAAGTAAATCCTGATTCTTTGCCCTGTATTTTCTCCAGCATTTGGATTTGTAAAATTGCAGTGAGCAAGTTAAACCTTACAATTAGGGCAGTGTAGAAAATGGGTTGGTATGTGTCAGTTCTTCTTCTCTACACGTCCCCCAGAAAAAAAAATGATATACCAAAAAACTATACCATGGCCTGAATTATTGGCCTTTTTTTTCTTTTTTTCCTAGCTATTAGGCAATCTCAGTTGGTGAACTGTTTTTTATCTAAGCTTTATTTCTTTCTGTGCTTAGTAAGTTCAAAATGGTTCAGACTTTCTTGGTGTGTTTTTGGCAAAGCATTAAATTATATTATTTTTAAAAAGAGAGAGAGAGAGAAGTTTCTATATCAATCTCTTTCTTGGCATTTTGACCTGTGTAATTATTTCTAGTTTCTGATTTGGAGTGTCTGAGGTCACTTGGTCTGTCCAGATAGGGGAAGAGGAGACTGAGGGGGGGCCTCATTGCCGTCACAACTTCTCCATAAGGGGAAGACGAGAGGCAGGCACTGATCTCCTCTCTGGGGTGACAGTGACAGGATTGAGGGAGTGCCCTGGAGTTGTGTTAGGGGCAGTTTAGGTTGGATATTAGGGAAAGGTTCTTATCCCAGAGGGTGGTTGGGCACTGGAAGAGGATGCCCAGAGAAGTGGTCACAGCCTGACAGAGTTCACGAAGTGTTTGGACAATGCTCTTGGGCACAGTATGTGACTCCTGGGGATGCTCCTCTGCAGGGCCAGGAGTTGGGCTCAATGGTGTATGTAGACCCCTTTCAACTCAGCATATTCTGTGATTCTGTGATCAGAGTTTATTTTTGGTGTGGTAATTGATTGCAGTTGTCAGAAAAGCAGCCATGTTCCCTATTTCCTCCTTTTTTGTGTAGTCCCTAAAGTTGAATGGTTTAGAAATCTTTCCATATCCAGACTGCAATTTTCCCCTACAAACTTTTGTCACAGAAATTGTTATGCATGATATAAGATAAGAAAGAAAGAGCACTTCTTTTATTTTGGATGAGTATTTTTCCAACTCTCTCAATAAACTAACCATAGTTCTTGTGACTTTTATTTTGTTCCTTCTACACTAATGACAGGAGCAGTGATTCCCATAAGCAAGATATATCACTTATTTTTGTATTAAACCTTACTGACACAGAAAGATACCTATATTCTGTTGTCACTAGGGGAGCATCCATAATTTTGTTTCCAACTCTTCTTAGATCAAGTCTGAAATTTTTAAGGGCATTATGTGTATAAATCATGTCTTAGGGATCAATTTGTTTTTGTCATATGTAACTGTGATTCTCTTGCATCCTGTCTAGAGCTTTACTGCCAGACCATTTCCCTGCAGCTTTTCCCTGCAGTTTTCTCATGAGTGATAGGAATAAGTCCTGATCTCCAAATTACCTTTGCCTTGTTTTGTCATATTATATAGGTCTCTTCAGCAACTATATGGTTAAAGATAGCTGTAAATAAAGAGAAACACTTTCTGACCATCCTTAAAAAATATTTTATCTCCTCATATCATTGTGAAGCTGGCGAAAATATCATTTTACTGGCTGCTGATGTCAGAAAACTGCAACACAAATTGAGTGACATTCTCCAGGTGTATAAGACTGTAGAGGAGATGAGAACTGGGCAACAGTGTCCACAATCCTGTAGCATTTGCGACAGGTAAATGGATTGTGAGAAGTGAAGTGGGAATGGTTCTGGGGTTTTACATCACACTTGAACTGTAATGAGTTGATGGAATGTCTGGTAAGCTGAAAGGCTCTGTCTTTATTCAAACACTACCTATTGCATCCATATGACTTAGACTCTTACTGTTAAAAAGACACTTTAAATACAAATTGAGATGCTTCTTCTACTCTTCCTTCCTCATTTCTTTAGAAGAAAATTCTAAACCTTTAAAGATCCTCAAAGAGTTGATTGGCAGCATGCTGCTATGAGCTTAAATGTGTCCAAAACTGTACACCTTTCTCACATAGGAGGAGGGAGTACAAACTGACTCAAACAGCTACCAGTTGGGCTTTATTTTT
The DNA here is from genome assembly GCA_013397095.1 of Sterrhoptilus dennistouni. Classification (NCBI taxonomy): domain Eukaryota; kingdom Metazoa; phylum Chordata; class Aves; order Passeriformes; family Zosteropidae; genus Sterrhoptilus; species Sterrhoptilus dennistouni. The sequence continues at coordinate 1,029,008 of VWZU01003612.1, read as the reverse complement.
AAAACTGAGTGTGATTCCTACCAAATTTATGGTACAAATGTTCACACACAAATCTGTCTCAGATTAGTAGTGTCTTTAGCATTTCCAAACCTGTCTTTACAAAATCTTTTGAAGGAAAAATTTTATTAATCCCCAAAAATGGAAAAATTGCATCTGTCTTTTATTAATATTCATGATGTTTTCCAGAAGCAACATGATTTTTTTTTTCTTTTTGGTATTTAAAGGGAATATTATTATCTCAGGGATGATTCACAAACATATGAAGTTGTTGGTTTTTTTTTTTCTGAGAAAAGCTCCTCTGTCAGAATTTTAATCTTCTTACACTCTCTGTTTATTGTAATAAATGATGTTGCATCTTGTACACATTTTGCAAAATGACAGAATCACTGAATAGGAAAATTAGCCACAATTCCTAGTGTTAAATGACATTCAAGTGTTTATATGTGTGGGACAATTAAGGACTTTCAAGCTAGTACTCCAAGGCAAGATGTGAGGAACTCTAACTTGGTTTTGGTTGTGGAGAAATATATCTCCACTGCTCTTTTCTCTGAACCTGCACGTTATAATGGAACATCCTCTCCCTGTCCCACTCCTCAGGATGCACTGTGACCTCAGAAACACTCAGCATTTCTGGGCTAAGTTCCTCTTGAGCTTATCAGAAACACTGTCTGATCCCAGGAACCTATACTACCTAACAGCCTCCTGGTTTTTTATTGGAAAGCCCTTGGAAATTTTTCTTGCCCAGGTTACAACACAAGTGGAACACCACTTTTGCTATTGAACTTTCAAAGAAAGTGACCATCTCAAATTGTAGCCAGGATGGAAGATTACTATAACCAAAGCAAATTGTCTTGTGACCCTTTAGGACCCCCAACAGAGGTCCTAAATGAGACCCTTTGAGCTCTCCTGGACTGCAGCAAGCATTGTCCAGCCTGAGAAGGATATCTCACATGTTTGCTGTACTTGCAGGGCTGATGCTGAACACCAGCAATGGAACCTGGGCTGATATCCCAACTTCCCAAGGCTCAACTCTTCTCCCATTGAGAAGATGCAAAGGAATATTCACTGAATTCAAGGGGAATTTTTCACAGGTGTGCACCTTGTACATTCTTCTTTAGGTTTGTGTGTGTGCAAGAGTGGATATGCTATAACAAATGTACTATGAATGTTGCTCTCTTAGATTCTTAGGTATGTTAGATTTGTAAGTCAGGTAGGGTTGTAAGTCACTGTTGTGCTTACTGTAAATTCTGCAGAACCTTTTGTTATACTGTTTATAGATTAAATGCTGTCAAGTGCTGTTAAAACCTTTAGGCCTAAAACACTGATCAAGTCAAGGGCTAAGTTTAACAAGGGGCTCCACTCTGAACCTTGTGACTCAACAGGAAGGTCTTCCTTAAATTTTTTATCATTACCCTTTCCTATTCTTATCCTTTTTCCATCCTCAGCCTCCATGTAGGTAATTTTAGGCTGATTTTAATTTTTGATTGATTGATTCTAGATTGTAGTCTGATTTTGCTCTGTGTGCCTTAGCCATAGCAGGAGAGTGAATGTTGCCAACAAATTTTGTCATGGTTTCACTTTAACATTAAACGTGCTTTTGCAAATATGTTTTCCAGTGTCTCATTTGCTGGCCATTGCTGTAATTTCATCTCATTAGACAAAGAAGGACATTGATTAGGGGCAGGAGAATCTAACCCCTCATGTCAAATTGAATTCTCATTGTAGTGACACCTGGAAAGCCTCTGGTTTGAATGATGATTTCTGACACTGAAGAATGTCAGAAAGCAAATCTGTGTTGTTTTGGACTGAAGAAATGCAGAACATTGCCCAAAAAAGGCAGTGTTTTAAGAACACTCTTGCAAGCATCCTTTCTTTCTTATAGCAGTCAGGGTAAATCCTCACTTGATTGGAGCTGTAGCAGAAGGACATGAGCAAGGGACCGGCACAAACACTTTGGATTTCAGGTTTCTTTATCCTGGGTTCCACACATAAGAGAGATGCTAAGGATTTATTTGAGGGGGGCCTTTAAAATCTCAGAGGGAATTTTGTCTGAATGAGAGCTAGAGAAAGCTCCAATAGTGGGACTGGATATAGGAATGTAAATAAGGAATGTAAATAAGTCCCCAGACTGAGAAGGAAGCCTATGCCTGTCAGGCACTAAAATAAGAGTTGCTGAGAGCCAACTGAACCTTTACTTATGACACAAAGATTAATAATGTGAGTAGCAACCAAAGGTGAAGTGATTCAGAAATCTAGTTTTCAATTTTTAGAAATATGAAACAGACTGGATTTTATAGCAGCAGATGTAAGAGGGGAGGAGGAAGGGGCAGGGCTGTGAAGGAGTTACAAGATGATTTTTAGATTGTATGAAAAGCATTTGGCTGTGAATGAAAGAATGGCATTTAAATTATTTTTCCTCTTGAAGATAATCAGGGATCTGTCGAACTAAAAATCATGAAAGGGCAGTTCATATGGCATGAGGCCAAAAGCAGCTACATGAATGTGTTAAGTAAGCATCCTTTGTAGCCCATCTGTGAGGACATACAGACTCCGCAGGTTCCCAGCAGTCCTGGCAGGTCCTGTGCAGTGTGAAAGGAGGGAATGAGGCAGCAGGAAGATGTGACAATGGTGAGCTGAAGGTTTTGTTACTTTAATCCTAATTTAGGAGAGTTACAGCCAATATGATGGAGTCAAATCACTGACAAAGATGCACATTATTCAGAGGAACAAAGGGTCTCTTGTGGTGCTTGGAGATCCCACTGGAATTTGCAGTTGCTTAGGCTATCAGTAACCTAGATGTGGTCATGACGAGTCAGGGTTTCTTTTTCATCATGAGTTTTCCCTTAACCCCTTTCTCACCTGTAGAAAGGTGATTCCTTATCCAACAGGACACCTTATCTAGTGCATTGCTTTGGCTTGATGCCCATGAGGTGGCAATGGCTGTGCTGGATGCCTGAGCATTGCCAAAATTTGATCATGTTTTTGGAAACACATTCTCTACTATCGCCATGAGAGATGTGTTCTTTGCTAGACTAAACACAGAGAAACCTTTATAAATATGTTTTAAAGATTTCAACTTTTCAGTCACAATCTTTAGGGGTTTTGTACTCATGTTCACACAGACACACCTGTTTTATGGGGCAAAGGATCCTTTCAATAGACATTCAAAACTTCTCCCTTTGTGTCTTATTCTGAGAGAAACTAATCAAGTAGTCAAGGAGTGCTGGCTCACTGTGGCTAATGGCACCTTGGCACTGGCATTTGAAAACTGGATTTCCAACTCCAATGGAAAGTGCTAATGCAAAATTCATCCTTAAAAAGAAATCTGATTGCAAGCCAAACCCAGAAGCCCCAAACTAAGTCTTCAATTTCGAAGCTGCAGCTGATAAATACTTTTCCTGTCTTTGTGATGGCACTTAGAAAATTTAAAGAAACCTTATTTTTAATGTCTGAATTGTTGGTTTTTAAGTAAAAGCTTTGCATGAGAACTCTATGTTGTATGTCCCCAAACAGAATTTGAGAAATTTTGACATCTAGCACCTTACATTACTGCATGTCAAATTTGTTTCTCAAAAGCGGAGTATAGTTTCTTGGGTTGGTCTTTGTTTGCTTGCTTGTTTTGGTTTTGTTGTTGGTTGGTTGGTTGGTTTGGTTGGTTTGTTTATTTGTTTGTTTGTTTGTTTGTTTTTCCCCAGAAAGCACCAGGAATATGATCAAATATTAGGTTGTCTTCTTCACAGTGCTCAGGGGTGAAAACTCTGAGGTGAGGGCACTGTGTGCAGAAAGTTCATGTCAGTGGTCAGTACAAATTATGGATTGTATGTGGGCTTCTGAAAAGGTGACAGGAAGCCAAAGAAATTGCAGGATGTGCAGGATGGAAAAGGTTCTTCAACAACTTTAGGTTCCTCTACAGGAAAAAATCTATAGACAGCTGTCAAACCTGACTGGTCACAAATTCCCTACCTACTGTTCATTTGAACAGTTTTTCCTATCTTTCCTCTTTCTGCCAGATCCTTCAGATGTGGATAAGAGTGGGGGAGAGATGAACTCTGAAGGTCATCCAATGCAGAGTAGGCTATTCCTAGGCATGGTTCTAGGCTCTATTCCAATAAAGTTAGAGCTCCAAAATGGCACAGGTTCACGTTTCCAGGGCTCAGCCCTCAAAGCTGGGGCCAGATGTGACACACTAAGCATCCCCTGGCTTCCAGCTGCAACATTCATGGCTGCATCTCTCAAAGACTTTCCTCAAAAGAAATTTTTACTAATTTCTTTCTTTTCTGAAAATAATGTCTATTATATCCTTAAACCCCAGGGTTTTTTTTATAAAAAGAGATCTAAAAATATGTTTACCTGTCAGATAATCTGAAAATGACCCATGCAGGCAGTACGTATCATTTAAATTGAAGAAAAACATGGCAAGAAGCTTTTGCTGTGCAGAGGAAGCGAGGATGAGTCTGTGTTTTCCAGATCAATGATTATTTGATTAATTTCCATTTTAAACACCATATCATTGTGATTTCTTGGGGGCTTTTTCCCATTCTGGTCATTTTATTGCTTTTTCAAACAACCAAATATATATTTTTTCTAATATGTCAAGCATGAGCATGCTTTTCTTGCCACTCTTGATCACTCCATTGCTATGCTGCTGTGAGGAAATCAATTTAAATCATTACAAAGAACAAACTTGGAAGAATTTGTGAGCTTAAAAAAAAAAAAAAAGAAAAGAAATTTAAGTGAGTAAGTGCTATAGATAGTCTCTTGTCCCAAGGGGCATTCAAAGAGAGAGTGAGTGCATAAATTCTACTTAGAAGAAGGTTATTCAGAATCAGATAACATGCAGATCAGAGATTTTAAATAGAAAACTTTACCAAGAATGCTGCTGTGTAGTTCTGCCAATAGAAGCCATAACTGGTCCTTGTGAAATTCTACCTTAGCTGTAAGAATAGAATTAGCATAGAGAATAGGTGCGCAGAAGGAAAAAACAGGTTTTCTTCAATTCCTCACCCTTTTTGCCCTTTTATTTCCTAAGTCTTTGGATTACTTATTAATTGTAATAGATTTTTTTATACACAGGCAAAATTTTGGGGGATGGGGGAAATTCTTCCCTTATTTTTTTCTTTGTCCCAATTTTGCTGAAAGTTTTTGAGG
>VWZU01003612.1:936841-1023842 GCA_013397095.1 Sterrhoptilus dennistouni | reverse complement strand
ATTTTTTTTGTGTTTTTTTTTTTTTTTTTTTTTTTTTTTTTTTTTTTTTTTTTTTCTTGTGTGTATGTTTGAAGTTGGTTTGTTTGTTTTTGTTGGTTGGGTTTTTTGGGAAGGGGTTTACTTGTCTGCTTTGGTGTTTTTGTTTGGTTTTGTTTTGGGGGGGTTTGTGTGTGTTTTGGGGGGTTGTAAATAAGAAATCAGATTTCTGTTTTATGGTTATTCAGAAAGCTTTCTAGGTTACTTTTGTAGACATCAGAAAGTTGTTCTTTGAAGGACTAATTCAGAGAAGGAGCTTCATCTACAAGCCCCAAAAAGATTGAATCCAGTCCACTTTTCTATCCCTCTTGGCCTCAGCACAGTAAATACATTTCTGAGTATTTACAAACATAGAACTGGTGCTGAGAGCTGGTTGCATTGTACCTGTCATCATTCAGAGGTATCGACTTGTAATTGCACTATTAGAGAAAGAGAGAAATTTCCTATAAATTATATGAATACAAGAGGAAGAACAGGGAGATTCACCAGCGGCAATCCACTGTATTGGAGGGGGAGTGACAGCTAGTATTGGTCTGACAACGAGAACCCATCCTCCTTCATTAACACAGGTCTTTCCCTCCATGGAAAATTTAAATCTTTCAACCTTTCAAGGTTTTAATAGTGGTCACATTAGGAAGTGGCTTTCAGCTCTAAGGATGCAGTGGCCGGAGGAAAAGGCAGGCCAGCTGTCTGGGTTTTTCTTTCCATACTGTCCAGGGATGGCAGGACACACTCTTTCCTCAGTTCAAGTTTTGCTTTAAATTTTTCTCCTTGAAACCATGAGAAACAAATCTGCAGTTTTCCTTTTTTTTTTTTTTTTTTTTTAATTAATGGAAGTTAAAGTATCCAAATTTTCAAATAGAAAAGACCAAAACTCTTGGACAATCAGGATGCAGATCAGTGAAGAAAGTTTCTCAGATCCAATAGTTCTTAATGATGTCCTAATAATGAGGGGGGAAAAAAAGTGAGATTGCAGCTAGATCACTGGTATAAAAATGTGGGAGAGAAAAGAGGCAGAAAACATACCTAACAGTAATGAAGATGCAAGATTCTAGCCTTCTTTTTCACTCTGAAGAGAGTAAGAACACTCCTTTGGGACACAGACAGATAATAAAAGTTTTTAGAAATCATTTTATACATCAGCTTAAACCACATTCGCATTGATTCCACAAACCAGAAAAATTAGTTAGAGATAACACTTTCCCTCATTTTGACTCCAAATTTGGAGATTATGAAGTGATTATGAAGTGAAATATTTTTATGATCAGAAATGAGTCACTTAAAACCCCAAACATGTATTTTGGATTTTTGCAAATGCTCATTTCTTTATTTCTGGTTTGGGTTTTGTTTGTTTGGGTTTTCTTGGTTTTCAGGGTGTTTTTTTTTTTTTTTTGTCCTGAGGGAGATGTAGTCTGTCAGTGTGGCTAGATTGGGCACATCATCTTAATGATGCATCAAGGGACCTATAAGGTGCATTGTACCAAAGATTTACATTCTCTGTGCCTGCTGTGAATTCTCTGCTGTCTGCCCTTTGGGCATGAGATAAACAGCACTTGCTTCAGACAGTTCAGGTTGCTCATGCATTTCCCATACAGCAACTGGAAAGTTTCACAATCTTTTACTCTCTCTCTCTCTTTTGTTTTAATTGAAAATTGATCTTCATATGTTAAGCCTGCTGCCTTCTACAGACCTTAAAATCTTCATGGAGAAAAGGAGAGAAAAATTTGTGAGCCCAGAGTATGCACAGAATGTTTAATTACCAATTTCTTTGTAGAATTGTCTGCAGATCTGCATTCTGGCACTAAAGTTGAAGGAATGTCTTTACAGCTAGGGTGTCTTCTAATTAAATTACTTGTTGAGTGGGATTTCAAATATGGCAAAGGTTTACCATATGGCTCCTTTAAAATCTTTACATTTGGGGTGTCTGAGTCCCATAGACTCTAGCATACAATCAAAGTTATGACCTGCTCTATCCTTAATGACTGTATGACAGAAAAATTGTTGCCTAGAATTATTTCTACTAGATTCATAGAAATAAGAGATGCACAAGTGCATAACATGCCCAGGTTTTAATAAGAGCAGCCAGTGCTACAGTAAACATGTGAAAAGCCAGGCAAGAGCACGGCTGCATTAAGAGAGGTCTTGCATGTAGCAGGGAGATACCAGACAGGAGACCTGCTGGGAGTGTTGCAAAAAAGTTTAAAGCAATGTAAATACTTTAGGAAGCTTAAATCAGTGGGGAAAAAATATTTAAAAAGTGGCAGGTTTTTGGGTTTTTTTTGGTGGTGGTTTTTTAGTGAGTTCTTGAAACCTGAATTCAGACAGGTGTGTGAGATTTTGCATGATCAAGGGGTTTTACTGACATGTGAATAAAACTATTAACTAATTCAGTTTTGTACCATTTTTTAAGTTAGGGAGTTTAAAGGCATATATGGCCTAGATAGCACAGTACTCTTTCCTCTGGAACAAAATCCCCTTCTGTTGCTCCATTAAAACTAAAAGGGTGTTTAGGTTTGATGGCTTTGCTCAAGCAGAGGATCTGACAGGTAATGACTTTCAACCATCCTTTTCACTGTGACTTTCTGCAACGTTAGGCAGGGGTTTTTTTTCCTCTCTTTTAGCAGGGAAAGTTGTTGGGAGGAGTTTGACGGGACCTGAGAGCTTGTGCTTTCTGTTTGTTCCTGAAGGTCAGTCTGTAGCTTGCTGTGAAGGGAAGCCTGGGAGCAGAACCGGGAGCAGTGCCAAGGGCAGGAGGCTCAGCTGAGCTGCTGTGGGGTCAGCAGATTTTGCACTGTTCACTCTAAGGCCAGAGGTGTTTAATGTCTGCTGACATCTGGGGGGGCTGGTAACTACTCCCAGAGCTGACCCATGAACTCTGCTTTACACTGACATCGTTTCTAGGGCGCATTATCGCTCTGTGCCAGCACAAAGCTCTGTCAACAGCCACCACTTGACAAATGAACACATCTGCTCCTGTGTGCACAAAGTGCAGGATCAGGTCAAACAATGGAGACCACCTATTTTTAACTCTCTCCTGACATGATGTTCAGACTGGGGCTCTGTTCCTGAGGCCACAAACTGCTCCTCCTAAAAAATCCTCTCTAAGCTGCTCCTTTCTAATTCAAAAGAATAGTAGATCTTCATAAATAATAGCTAATATATTATATGCCCATGGTATATGTCCATGGTAAAATTTTGGAAAAAAAAAAAACCTTTAAAAATGCTTTTAACAAAAATTTATTCCCTCTTTCCTAAATTGCCTGAAATGACTAACACCACTGAAGACTTCTAGCCTTGATGACCAGCTTGACATAAATGGCCTTTTGTGAGGAGATCTTCAGCATTTCTGTGAAACCATTCTGACATTCAGTTCCAAAGCCTCAAAATAAAACCACTCAAATCCACATGGGTGGTTTCCTCAGGCTTTAATTGAAGCTGTCTTCTCCTTGGCAGCATACAAGCTGATATATTAGAAAATTGGTTGTTTGCTGTGGCCTTCTCTTTGCAAGGAGAGATTTAGGCTTCTGCACTGGTGGCTTGTGTGGATGCTTATTTGTCAAAGTGACTTAGGAGTCTTTTTCTTCCACAGCAAAATGAACTCAGATACCTGTTTGATACAGCAGAACTCTGTCCTTCACTTACAGGTGCAATCTTTCCCTTGTGTTTCGCAATCACAGAATATCTGTATTAGGTACCTAAGGTTTTAATTGTTAGGACTCTGTAACCTCTAATGATCTGGAGTTAGAACTGGTAAAGAAGGGAAGCAATAACATTACTGCCCTTTCATAGATATGGCCTCAACCTTTGCCAAGACAAAATAAAAAACAATCCAGGGATTACCAAGAGTTCCGGACTCTTGCCACTGCTAATCTGACTCAGCAGAGACAGATATTCAATAAAGCACAATATGTCCTTGATTTTCACACAGAGATAGTTTTTTTAAAAAAAATTCTGTTTGATCCCTTTTGCTTCTAGTTGCTTTGTTTTTCTTTTTAACAGCTCATGGTCTGTTAGTCTCCAGACCAAAAGAAAACCACTATGATGATATAAATCAGACAGTGAGCTTACTGCAGATCAATTGAACATTTAATTTTTTTTCACATAAGCTACAAAATGTGTGCTCAGCTCCAATGTCGATTTGGAGCTAACAGTGGGGTTTAGTCTATAATCAAGGACAGCAGATCAGTAACTGGTGGGTACTGGTATTGCTCTAAAGAAACTATAGTGAGAACAGTGAATGTCAGAAGAATTCTAACATTTGCACCAACGATATAAAGGCTAAATAACAGTAAGGAAGATCACCTTAATAATTTCCTTCTTCCAATGAACTGACAATGGGTTTGTGACACCTCCTGCAAAATGCATTTGTGTGTTTACCCTTTGATTTTCTGCTATCTTTGATTTTTCTACTCCACTCTGGTGAGACCTCACCTGTGGTACTGCATCCTCAGCATCGCAAAGACGTGGAAGTGTTGGAGCAGGTTCAGAGGGGGACCACAAAAGGTTGAAGCACCTCTCCTATGAAAAAAGGCTGAGAGGGTTTGCTTTGTTCAGCCTAGAAAAGACTCTAGGGAGACCTTATTGTGGCCTTTTGATATTTAAAGAGGCCTTGTAAGAAAGATAAAAACAAACTTTAGTAAGGATTGTAGTGACAGGACAAGGGTAATCGTTTTAAACTAAAAGATGGTAGATTTAGACTAGATACAAGAAATAATTTCATTTTACAATGACTGTAGGGAGATACTGGCACAGGTTGCCCAGAGAGATGGCGGGTGCTCCACCCATGGAAACATTGGAGGTCAGGTTGGATGGGGCTCTGAGCAACCTGATCCAGTTGAAGATAGAATCACAGGATTGCTAAGGTTGGAAAAGATCTCCAAGATAAATGAAGTCCAGCTGCCAACCCAGCACTACCACCATGTTCACCATTAAACCATGCCCTCAAGAGCCACTTCAACACTCTTTTTGAACACTTCCAGTGATGGTGACTCCACCACAACCCTGGGCAGTCCGTTCCAATGCTTAACCACCCTTTCTGTGAAGAAAATTTTCCTTATATACAATCTGAACTTCCCTGGTGCCACTTGAAGCCTTTTCCTTTTGTCCTATCCCTTGTCACTTGGATGAAAAGATTGACCCCCATCTTGTGACAACCTCCTTTTGGGTAGTGGTGGAGAGCAATAAGGTCTCCCCAAGTTTCCTCTTCAGGCTAAACAACCTGAGATCTCTCAGCTGCTCCTCACAGGACTTGTGCTCTAGACCCTTCACCAGCTCCATTGCCCTGCTCTGGACACAATCCAGCACCTCAATGCTCTTCTCGTACTCACAGGGCCAGAACTGAATTTGAGGATTGAACAGGATTTGAGGTGTGGCCTCACCAGTGTCGAGTACAGGGGCACAATCCCTGCCCTGCTCTTGCTGGCTGCACTATTGCTGATCCAGGCCAGGATGGCATTTGCCTTCTTGGCCACCTGAGCACACCTAGCTCATCTTCAGCTGCTGTCACCAGCATCCCCAGGTCCTTTTAGCCAGTTTGTCCCCAGCCTGTGGCATTGCAGGAGTTGTTGTGGCCCAAGGGCAGGACCCAGAACTTGACCTCGTTTAACCTCAAACCACTGGCCTTGGCCCATCAATCCATCCTGTCCAGATCTCTCTGCAGAGCCTTCCTGCCCTCCAGCAGATCAACATTCCCACCCATCTCAGTGTGTCTGTCACCTCCCCCATGGCAGGGGGGTCACACTGGATGGTCTTTGGAGATCCAACTCGGGCTACTCTGCGATTCTATGATTTTGGTAGATATGCTGATATACATTAGCAAGGCATCTGATGCAAGCTGGAAAACTGAACATTTCATCAATCATACAGAATATTAAGTTTTGAGCCTCTCAGAAAAACTTCTGCAATTGCCTTTTCTGGATTCCTGTGTTTCATCCTGGCTGTGTAGAAAAGCACTGACAAGGAGCAGCACACAGAGGGTGAGGCTACCTGGTGTTTTCCCCATGTCAGTGCTTACTGTGGTGTGGAACCAAGAAGCTTGTCACACCAGCCCACGTGCTGTATTTGCCTGAGCCATACAAATCCTAGGCTTGGATTCTTGTGCTATTACTCTGTTACACTCAGATGCTAACATGAATTTAAATAAGGTGAGTCTAACTCAGTCATAATGTATTGAGAGGAAAATAATTATTTCAACAAAGTTATGCCTTCTTCATAGTTACCCTGTAAAGTACAAAAAGTGCAAAGTACCCCTCGCTTAAATTTAGTAAATTTTAGTCAGTGTAGACCTTTTCTGAAAGCTCAAATTCACTAATTGTATTATTCATAAGTCAGCTCCCATAAGTATAAAACAACATATATTACATCAAGTAAAGTTAATCCCAAATAGAGAAGGGAATTTAAAAAAAAATAAGTTGCACCTAACTGTGCGTGAACTGTGAAATGTGTTTTTAGATTAATTTTTTATTTCCCCTTGTCATTTCTAATCTTGAGTGCATTTGTAACCATCTTGTACTCATCACTTCTGTTCCACACAACAGGTTAGAGATGCAGACATCAATCTTGTAAAATTTATTTCAAATATATCCTCTCTCCTGCTTCCCACGCATATTAGTAAAAACCTTTAATTAGGACAATAACATTTCACTGGGGGGAAGCCGTCCAGAGTTTTCCTTATCATTCTTCTCTGGTAATGGCACTTTTGACTACTTCTGAGCTCCCCACCCTTCCATTTTTGCACACTGTGGGAAGTAATTGTATCATCTCACCTACTTTTGTGCATGGTCTTGTAGTACAGCTAAAGACATTTCCCAGATAGCTGCTACCAAGAGGTGTGATCTTACTCTCACTCCCGTCTTTCTGATATGATTATCAAAACTATACCTCCTGATGGCACAGGCATCCAATCCTTGAAGAAGCATCTTAAGAAGGCTAAATCAGAAAAAGATAAACACTTTTCCCTCTTCTCTCTTTTTTATTGTTTAGGGTTGGTTCAGGTCTGGAACTTCAGGAGACAGATGAGACCATCCCTGTGCACAGCAGCAAGACACTAAGTTGGCTTTGCTAAGTCACAAGCAGCACATTCAAGTGCCTAAATAATCTTGTTCTACTCTCAACACTAAAGTGGAATTAAAAAAAAGTGCTCTCAACTCCCATTAAGCACCTTTAAATATTCAAATGTTTAAAAATTTAGATGACCTGAACTGCTTCTAAGACGTTCCAATTGAGGAGCAGGAGTCTGTTAATTCACATACTCATTCCTAGTGGCCTGAGCATCTTCTCTGAGTCCATAATAATATTTTGATTTGGAGCACTTGTGTGGTTTTAAAGCCCATTTCTCAGCAGTTCCCACTTCCAACTATTCGTTCAGTTCAGCATGCCTTTACATCCTATGTTAATGATAATTTTTCCTTTAAATAATTCAGGTTTGATGTCTGAGACAGATCTTCTGTAAAGGAGTTCATTAATTGCTTGAATGCTATATCAGAGGTAAGTTTGGCCAAGAGATGTAAAATCCATTAGAAGATGTTAAAATGAAGAAAAAATGCTCACACTGGAATAAATTCAACTAAGAGACACAAAGAATAAAAGGTGGAGGAAAGAATAGCACAAGTCTTTCTATATCCTTTGTATTCATCTTCAAATGACACTATTCTACTTTTAAATTTCAGCTATTACTGAGGTAATGGCATTCAGATTGTCGGTGTAGTATGAAAATTACAGTAAAGAAAATATCTCTAAATCTTTGGAAAAGAAATTATTCAGTCTTACATGTACAATAGCTCCTGCCAGAATAAGGGGAAGCCATTGCTTTTATTCAAGTGACCTACTAAATGCCATCTACCACATCAACCAATAAAACATTGTCTCTTTATAACCCTGCCAGAAACTTGCTGTTATTATCACTAGACCAGCTACTTTGATTTTCAGTGGGTTTTTTTGGGTGGAAGAGCTAGCATCTTAATGAATGCAGAGAAGTTTACAGTGAACATGTCAGATGAAACCCACTCAGAGGCCGATTTTACTGGGGAAGGATGGAAAGGATACAAACGCTATGACTAGTTTCTGACTTCTGCTCCTCTGCATTAGGGCTTGGAGCTCATAAGCTCCCACTGCCTACTCTGAATTTTCTTTGAGCTTCCCATATTTGATGCACAGCGTGAGGAAGACTGAGAGTGCCTGTGGCACTGTGCAGAATCCTAAATTTCTCCCACGTTTTTGCCCCACAGTGCTGCCCAGCCCCAGCAGGTAATGACCCAGTGACATGGCCCTGTTTTATAAGTAGGTTTTACTTAAGTGAAGTCCACAATTTGCCTCCTATAGTACAGATAAAATTTCAGGCAATCAATGCTCTGCTTGAGGCACTTCTCCTAATTATAGCAAAAGATCATACGGTCTTGTTCCCCCTGCAGCTTGGGATGTAATTCATCATATCCTTTCCATGCCTCCACAAAAACTGAATAATGAATGGAAATGTTGAGTATTGGATGAAGGTTTTTTTTCATCTCTGACTTGTTACAGGAACTTTGTAGGAAAATCTGTTTCTATTGTTAAAGTATTCATCATTAGGGCTTCCTTAGGCTTTCCTTCTCATCCTTACCATTGTATATCCAAATTAACTTCCTGGTTGACATTGGATAGACTGTGTAGAAAGAAGTGAGGGCAGAATGAAGCTTGGGCAGAATGGAGTATTCAGTATATATCTCTGCATATTCTTCATGTAGGAAACTGGCTTCCTGAACAATTGCCTGGATTTCTCAGGGATTTGCCAAAATTGTCAACTGTCAAAAAGACTAAAGTAGTTCTAGTATGAACAAAAAAATATTTAGAAAAGTGGTCACCTTTAGAATAAGTCTTTGCTCAGACTGCTAATTTTAATATACTCTGGGGATTGATGTGGTAAGATAGTCTGTTAGTGTGATGAAATTCAGGATGCCTATAATATTTAGTGTTTCCTAGTGCTTCAGTGCCATTTATTTTAATGCAGCCCAGAATCAAAACTTGTCCCAGCCTCAAGTTGCAATGGTCTGTGTTTCTGTCATTCCTGATAGACTTGTCCCTCTTACTCTTGATGACTCATGGTTGTGGAGATTTCAGAATTTTCCCTGACAATATATTACATGCCTGCACTATACTTACTGCTAAAAAGTTCTCCTAATAGCATACTTGAGTATTCCTTGCAGCAGTACATGCCCACTGCTTCTTGTTCTTCCCACCATGGACATCTGACACGCTCTAGACGTGTCTCTGTGGGTGTTTGAATAGAAGTCAGGATTTCAGACAGGGTTTGGATGGAAGGATTGCATCACATGTCTGCTGAGCTATTCCTGCTAACAGAGACTAATGCAGCATTCTCTTTTCATTGAAACAGCATGGAATTGTTGACTCATGTTTGGTTGATGGCCCACACCATCCCTCTAATATGTTTTTTTTTTCCCAGAACTTCTTCACAACCAATTGTTTCCTGGTCTTTATTTGTGCTGTTGATTATTTCAGCCTGAATGTTGCTGAAAATTACCCAAAAAATTACCTACCCTGGTTAAGATTCCCCAGCACACACTGCTGCAGTTTATTAGATTAGCAATGCAACTTAAGTGCATTTCTCCTTGATTCTGCACCCCATTCCCTGGCTTCACATTTATTACATGGACAGGTGATGTCTATATCCTGACACTCCAACGTTTGGGAAGATGGGATATGTTTTGCCACATTTGTTGAAGGTAAATTTGTAAACTCATCAGTTGTATCCATGGAAACATCAATTAAACATGTGAGTCTGCAGGCTCTCCTCTAGCTCTCTCATTAGAATCTGGGTGTTCTGTAGACCAAGTCCTTCTAGTTCAGAAAATATAAATCATCAGGACCAGTCATTGTGTCCAGAACAGTCTGTGAACATAAAGAACACTTGTAGAGCTCTTTAATAGATTCCATCAGAGTTTAAAACACATCTCTACCAAAAAAACCACATTAATTCACCTGGTTTTGGACTCCAAGTAGTCTGATTTTCACATTCTTTATTGAGCTCAACTGTCACAAGAATTGGGCCAGGAATCAGAAGTGTTTGGACAATGCAAGAAAGTATTTAGCCAACAAGTATGGCACCTTCTTTGTGGCAGCACTTGCATACCAATACTGGAATAAGTGTTCATTTTTATGAACCAGTAGAGATGCTGCTCTTAGTTTATCTTCTACTAATTAACAAACCATTCGTTATGATTTCATGAACAGAGTTATGAGAGAACACCTGACTGGTTGGTCCGAATTTTGTGCCCAGTCCAGACACTTATTGGCAACCTTATTCAAGACATTTTGTCTCTGCTACCCAGACTCTACTCAGTTTTGTCCTTGGGCAATGGTTACTGCCTTCCTGTTCAGAAACAACACTTTGATGGCAACTAGATTGAAGAAATGTTATAAGTCTTCATTGCTGTGGTTTTCAGTGAACCAAAAAAAATGATTTTTTTTTTGTTTCCAAAGAGAGGACAATTACTTTCCAAATTTAACTTTCCAATGCAATATTTCAAATGAGCTTTCTGTCTGCAAAATATTCTGCAACATTAATTGTTTTACCAAATTTTCCCATCACTGAATATATTTAGAAAAGTAAATTAAGAAGAGATTTGAATGCTACCAAAAGTAATTCACTTTAAAATGTGAATGAAAATGTATATATTATGTGTTGAATATTCAGCTATGAAATTTGCCACAGAACTTCAAAAGTGTTGTATTTTCAAGTAAAAATTTCTGGGAAGGAATTTATCTGCAAACTCTTTTCATGATGCCCTTATGCCTTTTCCTCCTTAAGAAGCCTTTTTTATTATTATTATATGTCTGACAAATCTGAGTAGAATTCAGGGAGTAAAGAAAAGACACTTCTCAGCCAGATGTTAATCCTTCTGTTAAATATCAGATTATGGCAGATAGTAGCAGTATGAGAAATTGTCATAGAAAAGTTCAGAAAAATCCTTAATACAAGAAAGTATTTGGGCTCAAGATTAACTCCAACTATACTGAGGACCTTTGATTTTCTTCTACTGCCATGAGGCCCTGTGGGGGATCAGCAACTTATTTTAGATTTCAGATTTGCATTTTCATTGCTAAATGTCCTTTTGGCAGGAGCATTTCTAATATTTTTTTTCTAAGTACAATGTTTAAACAGTCTTTCTTGCTATAAAAAGGAGAATGAATTTAAATTTTAATAAGAAAAACCCACAGTGTGTATCAGCATAAAATTAAAGCACCCCTGTGCTGCCTTTTGTCCTCTGAGTTTTTTCAAGGGACTGGTATCACTCTAATATTAATTACACTCAGTATTTCTTATGAATGTTATGATTAGGATTTACAGATACAATCTTTTTAATAGACCAACAGGTTGATATAACTATAATTTTGTTATGTGTAAAGCTTATGTGAGGAAATGCATTCTGAAACAACTACAGGCAGGTATTTCTGTATATTCAACTACAAAACCCAACACACCATAGATTATTTTATTGAAACATTTGTCTAAATTTGCTAGAATTATACTTAACTGAGTAAAGATGCTGTTGAGTGTTGACACAGCATTGTTGTCTTATCTTTAATTATTGCACAAAAGCCAAAAATGACAATTACATTAAAATATGCAGCCATAATAAAAGTATGACTTAATTTTCATCATCAGGTAAAAAGTTGAACTATTAACATTCCCATTAGGAGGAAATACAACTTTTTGAGGCCTAATTCTTAAATGTAATGAACAGGAAAAAAAATCCTGAAGTTTATTATTATTGTCGTTATTATTGCTGTTATCCGTAGATCTGTGTGCACAGCTGTGTTACCTTATGACACCTAGAGAAGAAAAGATTCCTTACAAAAGAAATTACAAGATGTGGCAGAAGAAGCAAGATGAGAAGTTATTTCTGCACTTATACAGCTCTTTACAAAGGTTAACCAATAATTAAATATGCACTGGTTAAAAGGGAATATCTAAATCTTGATTTCTAATAGATGCAGAGATAATTCCAGAGATAATTTTACTAGAGAGTTTAGGCTCTAGTCTGTCTTTTTTTCTCTGTCACAGAAAAGAATCTCACTGTTCTGAGAATACATGAAGAATCTGTATAAACTTAAACAATGTGCTGCTCCTTAGTAATTTCTTATCAAATTTTCAGTTCTGTTTCTCATTGAATTCACATGAATTTTGAAAACCCTACGAAAGAAGTACCTGTGTATTTAGATACCCAACTACTTCCTGCCTGACAGGAATACAAAGTTGTACTATTTTATTAATTTTTTCCTTTTTTTTTTTCCTTTGTGTGCTGGGATGCGAAATTAAGCTTAATTGCCCATGGAGGAATTGCATTCATAGCAAATAATCAGAAACATTGAAACGTTTACGTTGAAAAACACCCTTAAGATCATTGAGTCCAACCATAATGAGTACCAATGAAAACTCTGATTGAAAAGTTATGAGAGCATGAATTTGGTTTATAACTTCATTCTTCACACGCGTCCTTGTGGAGACTCTGAGTCCCACAAAAACAGTCACATTCCCCTTTAGACTCCATTAATTTTGCTTAAAGTGATGGAGGTAGGAGAAAAAAAAATCTCATTTATGTCTCTGGTCATTCACACAGTTTTCTTCACTGAGGTTGGAGATCTGTGGAGTTAGGTTATTAAAATAACTGTAGTCTTCATAGGTGCGTGACTGAGTTTTGACTGTATTTATGAGGCCAAGTGCGGTAGCTGTAAATCAGTTGGCCTGATGTGTAAGTGAAAGTAAATTTCTATGCTACTATGGCATTGCAGTTTACCAAAGATTTTTCCATCTTTGTTGCTGTCTGATATTGACAGGAATATACTGTTTAAATGCAATAAAAGTTGGATTTTTTTTCCCATAATTGTGGGGTTCACAACAGCTAGTCCCAATAGTCTTACACTTTTCTGTAGGAGCAAGTGGTTTATATTTATTTAAATTTTTAATTCATCATTGTGTTTGTCCTTGGTTGCTTGTCCTTCAGACTCTGAAAACTTCTGATTTTGGTAGTATCCAGTAAAGAAGGAAACTTTGACATTGAATCAGTTGGCAATAGTAATAGATTTTATTAAAAATGTACAGTAGAAATATCTATTTCTCAATGTTTTCAGTTACTCTAATTAATTCATAAATCTTATCATAAAGAGAGAGACAGAGAGGTCTGAGCTAAAACTAATCTTACTTCTTGACTGACCCGCTAGCAAAATATGTTATGCCAGACTGTCTATCAAACCAGTGGGCATTAATCACTGGCTAATTCCACCTCTCCTTTTGTTCAAAGGCTATCCAACACTGATATAACTGAGATCAAGTTTCAGCTGCATGAAAGGTTGACATTGTTCCCTTTCTAAAACACTTTTATGTCAGCGGAACAGGTAAGAAGTCAATAAGCTATAAATTCTCATTAAAAGACTTTGATTGTCTCTTTGTTAGGGCTTTATGATTCTCTGAGACCTCAAGGGGAGTAGGTGTCCAGATGTCCTCAGAAGTTGCAGTGACTAGGACAGCTGGGTCCCTTAGGAAGCCCTTGCCTTAGTATTTGAAATGACTAAGATATACATGTGATCTACAAAGCATGTGCTCACTTCAAATATCTTCTGCAATCTTCTAAAGAAGTCATATAGCCTTTAAACATATTCCTGAGGCTTGTTTGAGTTTAAGGAATGTAAATCAATATAACCTCCAGTTATATTTATATGTCTTTATTTGCACAATGATCTAAGAGATTTCTTTCGGTGGAGAGAAAGCAATGACTTGTATTTCAAGAGACAATTGGCACGTTTGATAGTACTTGGCATTTGCATACTTTTTCTATATCTGCAGTATGCTGGCAGCTTTTACTGTGCTGGAAAGGTCACTGGACTAGAACGAGTGGGTGATAAGGACAAGAAGAGCTGACTGTGAGCATCCCACATGTTTGACAGCCATGGATTTGGGTGCTCTTGAAAAGGCCGATATTGACTGAAGCTTCGAGGATGTGACTTTTACATGAAAGGGTGCACTGGTGCCTGAGAAGCTGTTTCCACCTATAATGAAAGAGAAAGAGTAAGTATTGTAAGGTGTGAAAAAGGTGGTGAAGCCAAACAGAAAAGGCTGAATATGTCGTAGTACGGGGTGAGAAAGAGAAGGCCTGATGTAACTACGCTTATTAGAGCTATAAAAAAAATGAAGTTAATGAGCAGTTCACTTTTCAATTCATCCAATAACTGTACAGAAAATCTATCTATTCTATGCAATTGCTTATTGTGGCTGCCTGACAGAGATCTGCCACATTTCAATTACATTTCAATTTGTTGTAGAACAATATTTGCCTATGAAACTTCCAACACTATAGAAGAAATAAGTTCCCCAAAAAGGCAGTGCTGTAGATGCATGACTGTTCCTGTTTGTGATCAATAAGGTAACCATTCCAATTTGCCAGCTCAGGCTGGCATTTTTTTTTTGCATCTCATATTTAGTCTAAAGAGAGTATAGCTTGGTTTCATATTGATGGAGTTCTTCTGGTCATTCTGCATCTAGATAAAATGCTTGACCTCATACTCCTTGTTTCAGTTCTCATTCATTTAATATGTGTATTCTCATGAGCCCTTCCTCATCATTTACACGTGTAGCATGTGAGCACAGGTTCTGTGTTTCTTGGAAGGAACATGGCAGCATGTCCTTATTTATCTCAAATTAATGTTAAAGGGAACAAGGAATACAGCTTTACTTGGAAAACATTTGCGATCCTTTTAGATGAAATATTCACATCAAAGCACAAGGAAATTTGTTTCCATTTGTTTAGACATCAAAAATCTCACAGGATTTAAAATACTTGTAAATTATCTGAGCTTAAGTTAGGAGTTTGCCAGTGCTGTCTGATTTGAGGCTAGTTTTTAATTGCTGTTTATTCCCAGTCAAGAATTGCAGATATGTAAAATTCTTGTTTAGAAGAAATAATGCATTGATTTATATATATATATATATATAAAATTAGTATAAAGGCTGGTGTTTATTTGGTTTGTGTGAGTGATAGCATGCACCCACTCTGCTTTTATCCAAACATATTCGCTGGTCCCTAATAAAGGCAGTAATTTATTTGTGTGCTCCTGAGAACACTTACAAAGAAAGCATATGATTACAGCATTTTCTGGAATTCTCAGACCTATCAAGCCTCTCTTATTTCAAGCAGATTACTCATGGTAGTCTGATACCATGTTTAATGGGGTGCTTTGACTAGTAATAGGGGCAAACAATGATGTAGAGGATAGATAGGTCTGCACTGCACTTCCACCTGGGAGTAAGAGAGATAAGGCCTAAATAAAGGAGGATTCATTTGGCAGAAATGTTTATGTAGCAAAGTCACAGGGCAAATAACAGCATTGATATTTTTTACTGACCTCTTAGTGCCAAAATAATAGTGGATAATTGAATTCAAGCTTCAGATATTAATGTGGCTCTCAGATGCTTGCATGTATTACTGCCTGTATATTCAGTGGCTCTTAGGCACCTGCTCATACCTGCCCTTCATGCTTATTTGCAATGGAGGATTTGTAGTTATGAACAGCCATTTCTGAAAATCCAGTAGTTGGCTGTGGACAATGTGCAAAAAGCATTTCAGATGAGCAGTTGAGTTGTTTCAGACTATGATTTGAAAATTATAGCATAAAAAATGTAGAAGAAAGAAGTAATGCTCAGTATTGTTCAGGCAGAAAAGGGGAGTTCTTGTCTTGCATCCAGTAAAACCAGAATTTCAAATTTATAGCATTTTGGTAAAGAGACCTTTATTCTGCCTTGCCCCTTTGTTCCCAGACAATCATTCTGTTGGTGACCTCAGCTTTATATATTTCAGTGGCTATTTTCTAGTTTATAAGATGCCTGTGGCTTTGTGTACTGAAAAGAAGGCAAAAGAGCTCAATGAAATTTACTCCCTATTACTCTTGAATTTGCATTCACAGTATAAACCATTTTTCACCAAAAAGAAGGGACACATTCTTTGGAAAACCTTCAAGATTTTGCTAAGAAGCACTAAGAAGAGCAACTGTGACAGGAAAGCTTACCTTGTGAGGATGGACTGTAATTGGGAGGAAGAGAAAACAGACTCCTAATACTCAGGTTTAGGGACCCAAGATATCATTGCACCCTATTGCATTTATTTCCCTTATAACACAGGTAAATAGTTTTCACTTTGCCTTTTCCTCCTTTGACAAAGAATTTTTTATATGGAGGAAACATTTGGAGTTTTTTATTTTAATGGGGAGAACTTCAATGTTGTTAAAGTCACTTATAATGCTCTCTTCTTGCTATTACTTATGTTTTGCAAATATTTCTTTTATGTAGGTTTACTAAACTCAGAAGCTGTATTATGATGGACCTCATTAAAAGTATTTCCATTTCATTCTTCTTTGAGAGCTACATTTTCCAGGTTGCCATTGCCATGGTCTTTGTTCAGCAATACAGAGAAGAGTTTTTTTCTGTCCTGATAACACAGTAATGGGGAAAAGCAGCTTCAGAATCAGGCATATTTTGTAGTTGATTACGTACATCAAAATTTCTTCTAAAAATGAAAAAAATTACTATTTTCTATTAAAAGATGTTGATTTGCATTAACTATATTCCTGTCCTTTATTAGCTAGATGAATTTTCCATTATTTCAGGCCTGCCTGACATTATACCTACTAACCTTATCCTTACTGAGCACTCACAAGTATTAAGAATCATCTTGTCTGTTGTGTTTTCTGTTTATTCAACAGTAGGAATGTTAGTGTTATTTTCTACAGTATTTATATTTTCTACAGTAGGAATGTTAAGTGTCCAGGGTTTACCATGGAGAATTTGTAGCATTCTTGGGTGCAAATTCTCCAGAACTACTTGCTTTAATAAAAAGAAGGTTAAACACTGATGTAGTGTATAACAGCCTCTTTATCTGCTTGTGGACTAGAAACTATTTTCTCTGGGTATGTTTATCACTTGCTTTTTCCCAAGCATAGGTTATAAATATTTTCAAATATTGCTGCCTTTTCAATATAGCTTAAATTTTTTTCATATCTATCAAGTAATGTGTGTGTTCTAATGCTACCAAATAATATATCTTAGAAATTTATATAAAAATTTGGAAGCTATGTTTCCGTAAATATTCATAATATTCTTGTCCTTACCAGATGTTGATTTTTCTATACTTCAGAAATTCTAATTTACTCTGATATCTATTTCTCCTGTTTCCCCTTCTGTCATTTTCTGTTCACAGTAATTGCTGCCTTCATTCATCCACTGATTTGTAGATTTTTAACTGTCTCTAATAAATTTTTTCATTAAAAAAATCCCAATTAACTTTAACGTACCTCCCACTAACTTTCATTAACTTTCTTGAGCCTTGATGAACTGTTTGTGCCTGTTTGTGTGTGAGATTAAACTACTTACCTCAATCAACATCAATGAGTTATTAACATTGCCTCCAATGCATCCTTCAACATCAGTCTAGTGATTAAGTCATCAGGAGTTACCTTGTGAACTGAAATTACACTTGAGTTAAGAGATGATAGACTGTTCTACAGAGCTGCATAATATTTTACTGTTTGGTGGCAGAGTGCCTCCTGTGCCTGTTTCCATAATTGACGTCCTTGCTAATACAATTTCATTTTTTCCAGATATATAAGGAGGGGTTTAAGGACTACCTTGCCCTGTTTTCTGATTAGAATCAGTAATCATTTATGTGTACTCAAGTTTCTATAGAACAGGTTTATGAGTAACTCAAAACAATTCAGGGGAATTTTAATACAGAATAGAGATATCATCCTCTCCATTTCCTCTTTCCCCATCTTATTTTGTATCTATTCTCTTCTGCTTAGCTTAGCCATAAATGCACAGGACTGAACAGAAAAGTGCTTAGATATTTATGATAGTTTCCTGCTGCTCTTGCCAGCTCATATTGAGATTTTATCCCTGATGTGCTGGCACAGAAGGTTCTTTTATACTCTAGTTCTCAAGAAATTAAAGCAAAAAGGTAGAAACAGGAAGCTGAGTTCACCCACAAATTGCTCGAGGGGATGAACTCAAAATTTGTATTTTGGTACTCCCGCTTCAAAACAGAAGAGCCACAGGTTTATATCTGCAAACAGAGATTGTACAAACAAAAGCTGATTTCTGCTGAAGATAAACATTTAATTTGACATGACACATGGTGTTGAAGACGAAAATATAATGAATATCCCAGGTCTGTGAGGTCCCCTGTATACCTGAATTCCCTTCCCAGTGTCTTTTGATGCTTTACTGCCTCTGAAAATGCCAGTGAGGGGAGTCCACCAGTGTCTTCAAAAATGTAACCTCTGCTGTCTATTCTGAGCAAGTTGGTGGCACAAACTATATATACTACACCTAGGTTTGTGCAGAAAAAAAAGATCTTGTTAAATCCTTATCAGATTTTTAGTAAGTGCTTTACAATAAGACTATTTCTCATTATTTTAACAGCAAGGAAACCAGCAGGGACCTATAAAATTAATATTTGGAAAAATTAATAAATTACACTTTTGCTTATCTCCAGAAACTAAACATTCCAGCCTTTCTACCTGGATTATTGGATTCTTCTCTTAGTTTTCAATGAAATCAGGAGTTTTCTTTTTTATTATTTATTTATTTATTAATGTATTTGGAAATTTGTTCCAGTTTTTTGCCTTTGTTTGATATCTGTGTAATATGGCATACATCATCAGGTGGATGAATTAAAGGGCCTTTGCTGTGAGTTTTATTTTTATTTAACTAGAAAACTTTTATGATAAAACCAGCTTTCACCATACTTTGTTTTAATGAAAAAGGCTGGTTTTCTGCCAGTATGTTGGAACAGATGAGGCAGGAAAAGCATACAAATATGATTGCCTGGCAAGAAATACTGAAAATACAAAGCCTGAGAGTGAAATAGAAATGAAAGCCAGCTTTGAGATGTGATCATGGCAGGCAGGAAGACGGTGATTAGCTGGAGATAGGTTGAGGGATAGAGAAAAAAGACTCAAGGGAGTTGCCCAGCCAAGGTATCCAGGAAAAGGTAGATAAGAAAAGTAGTCTTTAGAGTTTAGAATATAGGATGATATGGTAATATAGTAGTGCTCATAGGCTGCATGCAAAGTTTGTAGGTTTTGTATCTCGCGCCAGTTGATCACTGTAAATTAGAATATTCAACACAAAAGGAAATATGTATTGTAACAAGGACCTCATCCCTCTTTACCCTACCTCTCTTACCTTACTTCTCTTACCTGCCTCACTTCTCCTAACTCCCATACCTCGTTCACCTCCCATACCTCTGCCACCTGACTTACCTCTTTTACCTCTTACTCACTCTCTCTCTCCCTCTGTTTTTGGGACTTCCCTTCAGCCGAGGCTGGTGGCTGGAGGCCCTTTTTACCCACAACCCTTGCAATAAAACCACATGTTCTCTCAAAAGTGTCTCAAGTCTGCAGAGTTCTCACTCCCTGCCATCCATGGATGCCCCCACACCAGTACTCAATGGAGACTGAATTTTCATTTCGGAGTTTTCATGATACTTTCTGTATTCATTTTTCAATCACAGTTTGAGCCCCTGAGTTTGACTGTTGGTGAGCCACACAAAAATGCAAGCATCGACTGAAAATTAATTTTGGAATAGAAACTTGCTAGTCTTATTCAGTTTTGAATAGGCTGAGTCCAAATATTGGTGCTGAAAATAGAAAAAAGCATCTAGCAATTCATGATGGACTCAGAGCATAGAAACACTGAAAATCTTACTAATGCACTAAATTTTTGGGCTCTATCACAACAGCAAAAGAATTTCACTGGAAATGTAATGCATATGTGTATGGAAAGAGGATGCTGATAACTTTCATCTTCTTACTTCATGATTATCAGTCCAACACACTTCAGTTACAGGCAGAATTTAAATTTGGTGTAACTTGGCTCTTTGCTGTGTCCTATATTGAATGCACAAATACTCATGATCTGAAAACATCAGCTGAGAAGAGCTCAATGTCCTATGCTGTCTAGAGAGAATTAAATAATCTATCATTGCTCTACAGGGACAACTTCCATTTAATTAATTGCTGTCTTCTGCAAACCTCCCTGTCAGACTCTCACAATCTTTAGAGGTGCAAGAGGAAAGGAAGAAACCAAAGCAGCTGTGGAGTCCCCACACTGCAGGATCTGCCAGCTCTGAAAGGGCCATTTTGACAGGGATGGATGTGGCCCTGGATGCAGAGATGCAGTTTAATTCACTCACAGTTTTGTTTATTGGGACATTTAAGGACTGTCTGAGGTATAACTCATCCAGTACAGGTCATTCTGCCTAATGTAACCACCTCCATCTGAGGGAAAATGAACTCCATCTTCAAGCTTCATGAACATGTGTCTAGCATAGCTGATGAGGAAAATGCCTTTTCTGGCCTCAGGGAGGGAAGGGGGTCATAACTTTCGACAGGAGATCTAGTTCTGGTTTGCATCACCTTATTGAGGACCAATGTACCTTCTTGCTCATTTACTTTCACAAACACCTACTGATTTCTACTTAAAATATAACCTACCAATGAGGTTTTCAGGATGCTAAGAGGAGGGTGAAAAGAACATTCCCAAAAATAGTCTACCTGTGAAGGCTGACTAAACTTTCCAGCCTTGAAACTAGCTTAGGACCCACACGAAAGTCCAAAAGCTACCCTGGTGTTTGTAAAGCTCCTGGGGTCTAAGGAAGAGGTTAACAATCTTCTCCCTGACTTCACTGGCTTATTTATGCCAATATGCTCAGAGTTTCTCTTCTGAAGGGTACAGAACCCAGTGCATAGGTTCTTCTTAACAGAACTCTGGCATTTTTTTCTTATGTTTCAAATCCAGATCACTTCATTTCTGGGATAACACAAGGAGAGCAGATGCAGAAAAGAAGTATCTGTGGAGCCATACACACCTGCTTGCCTTTTCTGTGGAAATCATTATGACTGCCAAAGAGAGACATTGAGATCTGAGCAGGTTTGAATGTGCATTTGAACACTGGAGGAGGCTCAATACAAGGAAGCAGCATAAAAATAGAACAAGGATGTTCTATCTCTCTTTGCTGTAAAGAGGCACCACAAGGCAGAATCATGACAGTGGGTTGTGTTCAAACTGTGCATACCAATGATGGCATAAAAGCCAACTCAAAAGTCATCTCAAAATTAAAACCTGTTTCTAGAGAAATAATAGATTTTAAGAAATCATTGTCTTTTACATGTGCATTTCAGCAGGTAGGCAGAGAAAATGGAAGTGATCACACAATCTCAACTGATATCCAAATGTTTGCGAAATGCCATTTGTGATGTCACAAAATATAAGGTCCTCTACCAGGCATTCCTTAGAATGACAACAAAGGAGTTCATACGGGAAGCAATATGCCATTTGTGTTCAGACCTGCCCTGTAGCTGCTGTGAGGGGTCATTCTACCCTGCCCGTTGAAAGCTCTGAGCCATGCAGAGCCATGCAAGCAGGCCAGTTGATTGACACTGAAATTATGGCTTTTCTCAAACATTCTTCAGAGGTTCATCTGTGGCAAGGGATTGTGGAACAGCTTTACAGAGCAGGCACTCAGCAATAATTTCTCCAAATACCCCCTACCAGCTGACTATTTCTTCTAGTCTGGTTCTAATGTGAAGGGCATGGCTACAGGTCTGGTCTTGGATACAGCAAAGGCAGTTCATCATACTGTCTTTCAGAAGTGCAATTTACTCCTTTGGGGTTCTTCTCTTCCTTTTCATGGGCTCAGCCAGAATATTGTCTTCCACATACAAAGTACAGTATTTGTTATTTTTTTTCTCTGTGCATGAGTAACAGTTTTGCTTGAAAAAAGGTGAAGGGAGAGATGAAAACAGTTGTTATAATGAGGGGAAATATCTGATAAAATAGTAGAAATACAAAGAGAGAGAAGGTGCTACCACTTAGCTAGCTCTTCTGGAAAACAGACTAAGGAATAGCTCAAGGCCAAAAAAATTTTCAGAACCTGAGTAAGCAGAAAAACCATGAGGTGTTGTATGCCTTCAGAAGACTGTCTCTGGACCTGAAACTACAAACCTGTAATTGTGCTGAACTTTTAATGTCACAGCCAATCTAAGACCTTAATGCTCCACTGTGGATGTGAAACAGAAAGAATAGATGAAAGTTCTTGTGGAAAAGTATCAGTAGTGTGCTTTAAGCAAGAAAATACCTGAATTCATGATATTTTAAAAATTTTATTTTATAAACTGAAAATTGTTGCTCTCCAGAGCTGATTAGTATTTTCTTCCTTTCATCTGTCACTTGCAAAGAGATATGAAACATTTATTTTCCCAACCTTCCCAGAATTGGTAATAAATTGTCAGAGCCAACTATTCATATCTGGTGGCTTTTTAAATAAAGGATTAGCCCTTCAATATTTCATTTTTCTCCAGAATTGCTCTATAAGCTTCCTGGAGAAGGAGGTAATACATAAAAGTCTGTGAGGGAAAAGCTATTTGTCCAATGTCAGAGAGATATAGGCAAGAACTTTAAGAGTTATTTTATTTTCTCTGCCTTCTGCTCTGTGTGTCTATATAGATGTATACAGGTGTGTGGGAGAACTGAGGGAGACAGACTGGCTGTCAGAACTGCCAGCTTTTGTTGAAGTTGTTATTGTGGACTTTTGCAAGCCAGCAGATTTCTGACTGAGTTAAACTTTTGATAGGAAACTATACAGGGGAATATATCTTGCTACTGGTAATATGGGCATGCTCTTAGAAAAAAACTTAAGTGCTAAGTAATGCACATGCACCTCCCTTGAAGGCTCCTTTGGGGGCAAACAGAAGCCCTGTGCGGATTTATAAGAGCAATCTTTGCCCTTCTGCAGCTTTCCTCAGCTTGGACACCATGTTGAGTTCAGTCTGAAAGTACTGAAGGGAAAGAAATGATGACATAAGCGTGGGGAAGCAGGATGTGTTTAGCTACCTAATGGCTCAAACCATGATGAAGAACATTTCTGAAAAACAGCATGTTGCTTTTGAAAGGTCACTGGAAAATGTGTTCTAGGGGAAGATTTACAGTTTCTACTTTCCAGCCTAGTGTCGGTCCCAAGGCATGAACACAAGAAGTACATGTCACTTCTCCATGTTTTTGTGTTGAAACAGCCCTTTGGGAGCTGCTCTCCTGTTCTCATTTGAATTTCAACCTTTATGACCAAAACAGAAAGGAAAGAAGTTTACATGTGTATTATTTACTCTGTTTTCCTGTGCTATTCTCCAGTGATGTATGAGATGCCATCAGTGTATTATACACCGCACAAGAAACAAAACGTGACTGAAAACCATTTGCATCTCTGCTAAAGTCAAGATCCCAGTTCTGTGGATTTGCAGTGATGACAAACCTCTCAGGATGTGGAAAAATACTATTTCCAGAAATTCTCTGCTCTGTGTGCAGGTCACATCAAAGAGAGTTCCTGCTTTTTAGCATCAAGGATGGAATTCCTTCTGTCACCATGAAATGCAATACTGCAGTGAAGCCATGATTTGGAGCCGTAGAGGCTAAGTATAGAGACAAAGTTAGAAAGAGCAGGAATTATATAAACAAATGGTGCATGAGCTGCTCAGATCTTACTGAGAGAAAATTATAAGAAAGGAGAAATGATTTTCTTCTTCCAGATGCTGAGTAGGACTCATTTGCACACCTGCTTAATTCCATAGTAACAAGCATTGCACTGGTGTGTACTCAGCAATGAGTTCTTTTGATGGAAGTAACAACTTTTTCTGGCTTAACTGTAGAGGCAACTGAAGTGTAAACTTGCAGTAAAAAATGTATAGTTATGGTCTGGTAAGGACTGCCAAATGCCTTCCAGTCCTGTTTGGAAACCACAGTTCCCAGTCCTCTTCACCAAGCATTTAAATTTTCCTAGCTATGTAATTGAACTTTAGATACCTGGAGACATCTGAGGAAAATCCTGTCAGTGAGTGAGAGTGAAGAATTTCATTGCAGGTGCTCACAGAAGATGGGGGCCTAGTATGGTTTCTCTGGAGATATTAAGATGTGTTGGGCAAAAAGAGATGCATTTCCTTACAACCCATGTAGCAATGAGGTTATATTGCAGCAGCCTCTGCAAAAGCTGCCATTCTGGTCTAGTCAAATGAGACCAGAAGTTGATCACGCAGAAAGGGAGAGGAAAAGTGGTAGTGAAATATTTACCATGACATGATGAAACCATCAGCAAATCCAGCCTGTTTTTCTGGAATGTGTAACAAGGTGCTGAAAGCTTCTCAGCTGTGTGGTAGGACGTTGGCTCCTGGCAGTGAAATTGCACAATCTCCCTGAAGTGCAGAGTAAGAACATGGAAAAAAGAGGTTTTTCAGCCTGAGGGAAGGGGGCTGCATTGAGTGAAATTACTGAAGTTCTGGTCACATCCATTGCTCAGAAGACATGACAGTGACTAAAGGCTGGCAAATCATGAAGTGTATACTAATCACAGAAGCCCTTAGGTTGGAAAAGACCTTTGAGATCATCAGGTCCAGCCTATCACCATACACCACCTTGCCAACCAGACCATGGCACTGAGTGCCACATCCAATCTTTTCTTAAATACCTCCCGGGACAGTGATGCCAACACCTCCCTAGGCAGCCCATTCCAATGCCCAATTGTTCTTTCTGTGAAGAAACTTTTTCCCTAATGTCCAACCTAAAGCCCTCCCCTGCAGCATCTTAAGGCTGTGTCCTTTAGTCCTGTTTCTGGTTGCCTGGGAGAAGAGACCAACCCTCACCTGACTACACCCTCTTTTCAGAGAGTTGTAGAGAGCAATAAGGTCTCCCCTGAGCCTCTTCTTCTCCAGGCTAAACACCCCCACATCCCTCAGCCAGTGCTCACAGGACTTGTGCTCCAGACCCTTCCTCAGCTCCATTGCCCTTCTCTGGACACACTCCAGCCCCTCAATGGTCTTCCTGAATTGAGGGGCCCAAAATTGGACACAGCACTCAAGGTGTGACCTTGAGGTGTATTTGAGCTGAGTACAGGAGGATGATCACTGCCCTGGTTCTGCTGGCCACACTATTGCTGACACAGGCCAGGATGGCATTGGCCTTCTTGGCCATCTGGGCTCACAATGGCTCATGTTCACCCAGTGTCCCAGGTTCTCTAGGGCAGCTTTCCAACTATGCTGTCCCCAGCCTGTAGCACTGCAGGGATTGTTGTGACCCAAGGGCTGAATCTGCTACATGGTCTTGTTGATCCTCAAACCATTGGCTTTGGCGCATCAATCCAGCCTGTCCAGATCCCTCTGCAGAGCCCTCCTGCCCCCCAGCAGACCAACATTCCATCTCAACTTGGTGTTGTCTCTAAACTTGCTGATGGTAGACTGGATCCCCACATCCAGATCATCAAAAAAAGGTTAAACAGGGCTTGGTCCCGCAGTGATCTCTGGAGGACACCACCAGTGACTGGCCACCAACTGGATGCAACACCATTCATCACAAATGCAAAGAAGCAATAGCAAAGAAGCCATCTCCTCCAGTCTTCTACCATGCTTGTGTCTGCAGCAGGACCTGCACATCTGCCTTTCCTTCCCAGAGAAGCAAGCAAAGCACTGATGGATTTCAGATCTCTAACAGCAGCAAGACAACTTTTATATCATTT
This sequence comes from Sterrhoptilus dennistouni, assembly GCA_013397095.1. Classification (NCBI taxonomy): domain Eukaryota; kingdom Metazoa; phylum Chordata; class Aves; order Passeriformes; family Zosteropidae; genus Sterrhoptilus; species Sterrhoptilus dennistouni. Next base: position 998,208 of record VWZU01003612.1, on the reverse strand, counting down.
CCCCTTTCCTCCTTCCAAGTCAGTATAATGCACCTAGTAGCCAAATGGTTCTGGCTTCCTGCTAACTCTTGAGGTGAAAGAAAGGAAAAAGAGAATTGGGCAGTAAAGAATGCCTCCAAGTCACAGCACCTTCTGATGTACAATTGCAAATGAAATTGCAACAATTGAGATTGTAGCAATTGAGACAGCCTCTGTGGGAAAAGAGAGGGTTACTCATACCCTCCACTATTTTACAGAAAATCTTTCAAGGCAGCTGCTACAAAAGCAGTGTTTCTAATGTGTACAAATTATTTCAATAAGAAGTTCAACAGTGTGTATTACAGACCTTCCAGCATCTAATGGGAAAGCCTCCATAAAGTTGTTCCATTAAAAAATGAACTATAAAAACAGTTTCTCCCTTTTTCTTCATCATTAGAGACACACAAGGTCCCAGGAGTTTTATTGCAGAAGAGCTTTGTTCACAAACACCTCACCTAAACATTGTCATCTTTTTGTTGCACTTGGTTGCTGTAAAGGTGATTGCAAGATGGTGTACTGTGCACCAGGAGACATAAACCAATAGCAAATTCCTCCCTGAGCTCCAGCATTTCTGGTAGCTGGAGCTCAGGGTTTCCTCTCCAGAAAAGATGCTTGGCTGTTCCTGTAAACACATTTATCTGCTGCAACACAGACTATACAGTGTTGTCTCATATGAAAATAGGTATTCCAGTCAGACATTCTGCCTCCACATCAACCAGAGAAAACAAGGTTTTATACCAGGGATGTGTATCTATTGTTTTGCTTCTATGATCTGCCTGGAAATGAACTCCAGTGAGCTGCTTCCCTCTGTACTCTTACACAAATAGCAGAAAATTTAAAAGATCTAAAAAAGTGAAATCTGTAACAGTTTTCATAACAATGTCAGGCTTGTGGAACTGGGAGTACAATAGTTGAATCTCTGAATCTCTTTTTTTTTTTTTTAAGTTCAAATATAGCAAAACTTTACCAGAATTCTTCTGTTTAGTAAGAAAGAAAAAAAAATTCCTTAAATAAGTATTTTTAGGTTCTACCACTCCATAAGATTTGTAAAGTGCACCTGCCATGTGATGCAGAACTTTGAAAGTCAAGTAACACATCTGTGATGTGTTTCCCATCAAATAAAAAGGAAGCTAAAAAAAATCTGATTTATCTGAAGTTAAAATTTCATCACACAATCCTCTTTAAAGGAGTTGGAAATGACGTGTGCTGAGGATAATGTTTGCTTATCTTTGATATAGGTACATTCTGCCTATGGCTGATAGATGTCTTTATGAATACAGTCGCAGTAAAAAAAAAAAAGAGATTTCATAAGAATCTGGTTATTTTAAGACTTTAAAAACACCCCAAACTACACAAACAGGAACCACATATGACTGTACTATAAAATATCTTGACAAATACAGACACGTACACAGAAAGAGGAGATGCCTTTTCATTTGTCCCAGTGAGAACCAAAGAATTCTGCAAAGCAACTTACTTAAAACAATTCCTCTGAACTACTTTTTTTCCCATTTAAAAAGTGGCTCATGTGCCATTTGTTTAGTTCAGCTTTCAAGGGGATTTGTCTAGTTCTTTACTTTAGACTGAAATGCAAAGATGTGAAAGGATTATATTATTGATTTGGCTGGGAGCTCCTTCTTCCAACCATTTTCATGTTGTTTTTTTATCACCATGAGTTATCACTATCCTGTGGAAGGTGTATTGAATTTTAAACTTACTCTGTTAGGTGAAATGTAGTTACTTCCAATGATTAACAGTTATTAATGTTATAATAAATTTCTAACACTAATATCGCCTCTACTGCAGGATGAATTTCTCATGCATACATTGAGCTTGCATCAGATAATTTCCTGTAATTTGAGGATTGAAGGAAATATTAATAAGACTTGGGGAGGGGGGAGGATGGCAAATCCTTTGAACATCTGACTAAGTAAATGGGCATGATAATTTTGTAAAAGCTCGGTATATTTCACTCGGTATATTTTTTAAAATATTCTTGCAAGGGAAGTGTAACAGTGATGACAAAAGTTCACAGGTCTGTTGATCTATTTCCCATCCTTTAAAATATTTCTCATGCATCTGAGCATTGAAACACCTGTGGCACTTGGGTTTTTTTTCCTGTGCATAGTTACTCAGCATTTTGCTGACAGCCTGGAAGCAGATGTTTTACTGTATCATGCAAGCCCACAATGCCTTTGTTTCTAGTTTCCTGGTATGCTTGTGGATTTGCTGAAAAAAGATGAAGGAATAAAGAGCTCCCTTTGAGCAGCTGGTTCTTTTCCAAGCCACGACTCTGACAGTTACCAATAGCTGATGTTAATAAAAACACAAGATGTATAACTCTTAAATATTGATTTCTTTTAAAATGAATGTCAAAATCATTCTGATGAAGTTGAGGACAGGGATACTCATTAATGTTCTTCAGGAGCCCAAGCAATTAAGGGAGTCACAGAGCTGAGGAGATTTCAAGGGCCAGCACATAGTTTGCAGCAAGCAGCTATTGCATTCATAGATCTCATTCCTCCCATTCCCCAGGGATCTAAACAAGCTCAGCACACTCTGGAGAAGCTAAGCTACCTAACAGACTCCAGCAACTGCCTTTAAATTCCCATGGAGGCACAAGTAAATCTATTTTCTCCTTCAGCAGAGGCAAAAGTGAATTTCTTATCCCTCCTTCAGAGCACAGGGATGTTTCTGACAGGGAGGTGGGTACACTCTGGCCCATCCTCATCTGCTCTGCTGAATTTGGCTCCTTGACTGAGAATGTGAAAAAACCCAAACCAGTGCCATAGCCAACAGAGACATGAAAACTCCCCCTTTTCCTGCCTTGAGTTTCTCTGGAATGACACTGCTGAGAACTGAATCAAATTTGTGGCTATTGATATGCAGATGTTACAGTCTTTCACCGCATCGGGACAAAAATGACTGCATTTTCATGTTGGTTTTGCACATAAATATGCATATTATCCATTGCCCCCGCTTCCGCCAGAACGACGGCAATTGATGTTCAAACAGAACCGGCTACGCCAGACAAAACCCACAAATAAATGACGCCTCACGAAACAGGCGCTTCCCTTTCCTTGTTTCTGATTTTTTTTTTTTCCCTCTGCCATACACAGAGCTCAGGCCAAACAGGATCCCTTTGGCTGCGTGTGTGGGCGGCCAATCTGGTTTTCTCCCAAGGTGACAGCTGCTCGGCTTCCACTGAGGAATGTGAGTGCCCTCACCTGGCGGGAGCGGTGCCATCCATCCATCCCTCCATCCCTCCATCCATCCCTCTGCGCCCCGGAGCGTCCCTGCCACGCCCGGAGCCCAGGGACAGACACAGGGAAGGGTCACCCTCTGCCAGGGAGCGCAGCTGCTGAAAGAAGAGCTTTTAAATAGCTCCTGCTGTTAAAACTTAAACTGCAAATATGATCTATTTGGTATTATTAGAATAAATGAAAGTCTGTTCTGGCATGTATTCTATTATAGCAGAATACACATATCTATACAATATCTATTCTATTCTATTTAACAATATCTATTCTATTCTATTTAATATCCTTATTTTTAATCCTGTCATAAGTTTCTGTGATAATTCACAGAATCAGAGCAAGCGAGGAATTGTTTCTACCTAGATTTGCTCAATCTATCATACTTGATAAGGTATTATTTTGGGGAAAAGGAATGCAGTCCCTTGGTTTAGCTTAGGTAAGGCAAAAAAGGTATTTGAAGAGTGTAAGAAAAATGTTTAAATGTTTATTTTTTATTTTTCCTTGCTTGATACTGTTTCTTTATGTGATTTTGAAATATTAATTTTTTTTTAAAAAAAGCAACTTCAGTGAAGCATTTTTGAGCAACTAAAAAGAAAATGTCTTCCCTTTTTTTTTTTTTTTTTTTAAATTTTGGAATGGTGGAATTTCCATTTCAAAACAGATTTCGTAAATCTTCAGGCCTTCATTTAAATAAGAATTTTGCTCTCCATGCAGGGCTAAGTCATGGATCTGGAACAGGAGCAAAGATTGAAAGAGCCAAATGGGGTGGCAGTTAAATTTTTGATATCCAGTGCATTAATTCTGTCGGAGAAAGAAAAAGGGTTGTAGTGCAAGAATCAAATTTTATTATGTGCTCAGCACAACAGCATCATTATAACAGCATTCAGATTCTATAGATAATTCCTGTTAATTGTTAACTGTATCACTGTATGGCTCAATATCCCGATAGAGATTTAAATAATGTTACTCTGAACAACACATCCCAAGTAAAATAGTTTAAAAAATACAAGTGGTGAATTTCAGCTATGCAGCAACGTCTTTGTTAAAGGATTTTTACACATTACTATCCCAAAATAAGACTACTCAAGTAGCATCAAACAAGATTCAGAAAGTTAATCACTGCCCATTTCATAGCCTATCAATGTAACAATTCCTTCAGGGCAGAGACTTTTTTATTTTTTCTGAAGAACTAAGCCATTGCTGTCCAAAGCTATCACCACCCTCAGGCTTTCCATTCCCTCCAAACCACAAAGCATTAGCCCTAATCCTTAATGTGGATGAGATGAAATTCAGATGCAGAACTTCAGGCTTCTTTTCAGCCCTTAAAGGATTCCATTACTGTGTACTCCAGTGAGACTATGAGATCTTTTTCCCTTCTTAACCCGAGCATGACAGAGGTTTGGAAACAGCAGTTGTTCCACAAGAGAGTCAAGACTTCACCACTAGTTTAGTATTGCCAATTCTTACAGGTCAACTTCATTTGAGGAAAGGAAATTCACATGGGGGTCATTGGAAGTTCTCCCCACCCCAGGTCATGTCCTCAAGGTAAAATCGTCTTTCTTCTGAAAAAGAAACCACATTTCTTTGGGCAAGGGTAGTGAACTTACAATGAGGGCTGCTTATAAAAAGGAATTAATCTTTAAAAGTTTTACTGGTTTTTGGGTCTGCTGGAGACATTGCCATGTTACCCTACATGCAAGACCCAGCCAGACTTTGCAGAAACTCAGTAGTACATTGCATCCACTGGAAAGCAGGGCTTCAACTTGTCATATGCCTTCTCCTGCTTTGAGGACAGCTTTTTACTTTTCCTCTGGGTCATTCTGTTCTGCCAGAGCTCATCAGGAAGATCCAGCATGAGAAAAGAGACTCCATGTCCCTTCACAGCAGAAGTGCTAAGTAGGGCTGTGACTCATTTCAGTGACTCCATTATGGCTTGTTCTTAAAAGTTCTGATGTGGTCAGGATTTCCATAGCATGTTCTGTTTCTAAAAAGCTTGTGTTTATTCTGCCGATGTTTTCTGCCCTTCCCAATTCCTTTTCTGACCTGAATAGTGCCACTCAGGAATGTCATGCAGTTCCCCAAGCCCTCCATCTGTGTGGACTTCAGGACTGACATGCAGTTGCAAGTTGCAATTTCTTCAGCCTTTTACACAGACATATTGAATGTCTTTGACTTCCATCAGTACACCCACAACTACAATTTCAGGTCAAGCAAATAATGTTCTTCTCATTGGTCACTTTCACTCAAAACAATGTTGTTTTGGTTCTCATCAAAGATCAGTCAGTTCTGTATCATTTCTAACTCAAATACTAAGATTCTGCAGCATTATTGTCTTGACCACCTAAGACAGGAGTGACAAAATCAGCTTTGAGGTTGTCTTCCCTGACAATCAGTAAAATTATGCTACTAAGTTGAATCATGTAAACCATATGATTATTTTTCAGAGAAAATACATTATATAAGGCAAACTTGTCTGTCTTCTCTGGACATCTTCACATTGGAAATGGGGTAGAAAATAGAAAAAAATTCTTTCCAGTTTATCCACAATGATGCACTGTGATGGTGCCAAGAGTTAACAGCATGAGGAACTCACCCCTTCAAAGCCATCTCCCCTGTTGGCAGGAATGAGGAGGGAAGAGCCATGGAGGAAAACTCCTTGTGTCATATATGAGATTGGAGATCACCTAAGTGTGAGCTAAGAAAAATAGCAGCGCCAGACTGGTGTAAACTACAGAAAATTAGAGGAATTAATAAGGTCAAGGTAGGTGTAGATATACCTGGTGTCCAGAGGGGAATTAAAGGGCACATTGTCAGGCATAAGTAGAGCCAGAGTTTTGTCTCAGTTACAAAAAGTCCCACCGCAATCTAAAATGATGGATTTCAATTTGCACAAATGGCTGTCACATTTAAAAGGTTAATGGAAAGGGTATTTTCTGCAGGTCTGTGTGGGAATGCTGATTGCGCCGAGCTGATACACTGGTGCGCATGAAAGCCCTTGAACACAATGTTCACAAATGGCCTGTGAGTGCTCTGGTGTTGCTGCAAAGAGAGGAAAAAAATAGAAGTCTTGTTTCAGAAAAAGTAGGGGGTTTTGCCAGCAAGAAGAAATAATTCCAAATACAGGCTCCTAACTTTGTTGGGAAAAAAGTCAGAGATCTTCAAACCTATGGAAGTTTCACCTGGGTTTTTTTGTTGTTGCCACATGTGCTGGGGCTGGTGTGGAAAGAGCCCTCGGGCATTTCAGTAGCAAGTAAAGCAGCTGAGAAAAACTATGGCCTGTGTAAAGTCAGAGGGAAGCTGAACTGAGGAGTGAAACTGGTCTTGTGGTGAAAGCAAAGAACTTTTGCTGTGCTCTGAAAAAACTCCAAACAATATTCAGAGTTGTATGAAAGGAATATTGTGCATTAGAACCTGCTTCTTCTTAGATTTATACAAAGAAATCAAGCTTTGTAAATAATTGCCTTAAATAAAGTCTGGTTTTGTTTGGGTTTTGAGGTTTTTTCTTGTTTTTTCCTTTTTAAAAAAGCACCCCATCAGTTCCTGCTCATGAGAGCCACCAGAGAGCTCTGCCTCACTGTTCTCAGGCAGGTAGAGAAGAGAGCAGGAGAGAACTGCTTCATTTTATATGAAGTCTAATAGACAGAGCTGCATGTTTGGGAATGATAAGCACTTCCATTTTACTGTGGCTTCTTTCCAGGTGCAGTATTCTGGGGGAAGGTAATACCATTTCTGCCAGACCACTTTTGAGATGTCTGACATGCAGTTGCTTTAGCATTTCTGCTGCTTGAGAAAAGAACACTTTCCACTTTGGCTAAAGGAGAGTTCTCTGCTTTCCCAGAGGGCTTTGAAAGACTCAATCCATTTCAGCACAGAAGGCAGAGGAAATACTCCCCTTGACTTCAGTTAGAGCTGGGTCTAAGTCCAAGCAAGGGCTGATGAATGAGCTGAATCAGCTGCAAGTATTCTCTGCTGGTGTGATTGCCATCTTTTATGTAGAGCTGAATAGGAAAAGGGATTTTGTTTTTGTCCTCCTTTCACTACCTTCTGTATGCCTACTTGAGAAAGCTCAGGAACAGGACATGTTTCTCCCCAAATCTTAGTTCTTTGTTTCGTTGCCAATCATTGCCACAGAGCACCAGTCACCTCTGCTTCCCTTTCTTCTGCATTGCAGGCCTCTGTGCTGCAGATCATTAATTACCTGTTCAGAGTGCACTTGCTGTGCATGTGCAGTGTACCCTGCAAATATGTGTTCTGGCTGATAAAGAGTATTAAACAGATTTCCAGTCACATAGCCCATGCCTGTTTTTCAGTAAACCCAACTGCATTGTTCATTTATCCAACTTTTTTTATACTAGCAAATAGGATTCTTTATGCTATTGTTCTGAGGGCAAAGGGATTTGTTGTGTAGTCACTTCTCATATATCTGATAGGTAAAAAGATCAAAGGAATTACCAAGACATTTAAAAACACAAGTAAACTTTTTTTGCTAAATATAAAGGAAGCATTTAATAATATATATACATTGGTAACAAAGAACCCCAAACCAAAACCACAAGGCTTTTAAAATAAAATTCACAATATTCTCAAAAATCACTTTTAAAACAAATTGTTATACCCTGTTCTTTCTCTTTTACTCAAACAAAGTTGTAGGTGACTTTTAAAAAATGGAGAAGTAAAGAAACTGGCATTTTTTCCACACAGCTCTAAATGCCCATGCACAATTGGTGTTTTCCAGTCTGGGCTCCAGTGGGAAGTGGTTTTCCAGAGCATAATCTAATTTTTTTTCCTTAAACACATATTGTACCAACATCTGAATGGAGATGGAGATCATGAACTATATTCCATGGCTGAAAATCCTGATCAAAGTCCCTCAGCAGTTCAAGTGGCCATTTGGACAATGCATTCTCAGAAATTCTTTGGCTTTATAAAAATGGCTTGGAAGATAAGATTCACCCTTAGCTGAAAGGGAACAAGTGTTGGTGAAAAACCTGTCGCCAGTCTAAAGCTGGCCAGGTAGGGACAATTGCTTTGTCTGCGTGGGCCTTTCTGCAGGTAGAGAACTTTTGACAATTGAGATAGCACTTCTCAAATTTATGTCCTTTGGGAAATTAAATCAGATAGGAGTTCATTTAACAAATTCTGGGTTGTCTAACAGTCAGCAAAGAGGGAGATTTTAAATTATCATATCTGTTAGATGTATGTGTATGTATATTCTGGTATTTGATTGCCTTTTGACAATCTGCTGAGTTGCTTTTGTTGGTCTTCCAAGGTACCCATTTTATAAATTACTGTTGAAAATGTAGTTGCTCTTGTCTTACATTTTTTTTTCTTACATGAGATAATTATTTACTACTCTTTCTTCTAGATGTGTTCCCAGGCACTTGGCAATCTTATGAGTTTCTAACCTGAAGCTGTCTCTCCCTGACTCTGATAGTTCATTGGGAATCAATGGAGTATTTTCCCCTTTGCTGGAGGTAGACACAGTTAGAGTGCATCTTTATTCTGTGTCACATAGTCTTCCATCTGTTTTCCAAATCTCACCAGACCTTTGATGACTGTGTTATGTCAATGTAACAACAAATTGTCATAGGGACTCAGCTGGCACTGGCATAAGCAGAGTCATTTGATTCTCCTCCCAGTTCCAAGAGGACTCCAAGCCAACAGAAGGCAGGCAATAGGAGTAGCAGGTACGCCTCCTTTTTTGTACTAGGCCAATGTCAAATCCCTGTCATCTTACTGTAAAATCAATGTAATTATCTGTTAGATGTTTTGGAAGCAAGCTTGTGAGCAGGTATTAAATGCTTTGGGATATGTTCCTTTTCTTTTTCATTTTGAAACCCCAAATTTTAAATTTTGTAATTTTTCCTTTAATTTTCCTTGTTCTTCCTTTCCTCCTGAATTTTGTGTAATACCTGATAGTAAGGGTTGGGGTCTGGGAGAGTGTGCTTTTTCTCCTCTAATCTCATTTCCGAAATCATCAGTTCATATTTCCTGTTTTATCATATATGGATGTCTGTATTGATGGCACAATGGCGTCATTTCTGTGAAAATATTTGGCACTAAGAGAAAGTGTAAAGCACATTCAGAAACCAGTTAGATGTAGTAAAAATTGAAAGTCCAAAATGATGACACGGTCTTGGCCTGCACTGTGCGGGCAATGATGGATCCCAGCCCAAAAAGCCATCCAGCAGATTAACTCCTCTTGAAAAAAATCCCTCCAGACTCTGAGCCACTTCTTCTTCCCAAAAAGCCTATGATAGACAAAACACTTATTTTCAAGCAAACAATTATGAAAAATAAAATAAAATGACTGATGACCAGTTTCTAACATGAAAAGCATTGTTTTATAAATGCAAATTTATTCATAGAATGATAGACTAGCAGATTGGAAGGGACCACAGAGATCATCTGGTCCATCCTTTCTTGGCAGTGGCATGGTGCAGACACAATGGTCCAGCACCCTGTCCAGATGAATCTCAGAAGTGTCTAACACTGCAGAATCCACCACTTACCTGGGAATTAATCCAATGGCTGATTTTTCTCCTCTTAAAAAAATTGCCTCTTATGTCCAATAAGAATCCTCCCCAGAAGCAGCTTTTACCCATTACACCTCAGCCTTATCCATGTGACTCCTGGTAGAACAGGTGTTTCAATCTTGTTTTTAACCCCTGTTTAAATGCTGGAACATGGTGATAAGGTCTCCCTTAAGCCTTCTTTTCTCAAGGGTGAACAAACCCGCTTCTCTCAGCCCTTCCTCATATGGCAGCTTCCCAGTGCTTTTATCATCTTTGTGAACCTTCTCTAGACCCTCTCCAGTCTGTCCACATCGTTTTTTTGTTTTGTTTTGTTTTTTCTGTGTAGGAGGGACCAAAACTTTACCCAGTATTTTAGGTTGTTCATCTTAGTGGATTAATTAGCTCTGATATTTTCTGTTTGAAAATAAATTTCTTTTAAAATACATTATTGTCATTTTCAAATTTTTAAAGATAGTGACCTGTCATGCCCATTTAATCAGGAAAAAAACTCAGCAAGGATGGCCAAGGATGATGACCAGAGTTGGTTGTCTGGTCAGGGATGTCTTGGAGCAGGAGAGAAAGAGGTGCCACCATGAACACAGAAGTACCAAAATCAGAAGAGGCTCAAATAGGGTAGGAGAGAGATCTTGTTCATATCTCTCTGTATGATTAAATGACAGTTTTTACGTGGATAGTCTAAGATGTTGTTTTTCAACTTATGTCCAAAACTAGCCTATGTGATTCCATCCAGCACGGCAGCTTCTCTCCCAGGAACATGGGAATGCCTTGTGGAAATGGATGTAAGTCATTTGTAGATAAATCATCTATAATTTGGGAAGATTAGAACAGTCACTGCTATTTGTCATGTGTTTGCAGATCCCTTTGAAAGCCTGAAGCTTACACTTAAATATTTGGATGTTGATGACCTGGATGATTAAACATAGAAAAACATTAGAATTAATTAGATACTGTATACATCCCCTCATATTGGCTGGTATACTGTCTCCTGCTGGGGTTTCACAGCTTGACAGTTGATCCATTACTACAGCAGAGTGTATTCAAAGAGACATTTGTTCTAAAGAGACCTCAGAATGAGAACAATTTACACAAATGTGCTACATTGCATAATGATAATGGACCAGATTGAAGTCCTCACTGCTCAGTTTTTCACAGGATTCATGCAGTCAGTGATGGATTTCATGGCACAGCTCACATGAGTAATTGCTCAGCACTGTGAGTAAGGGATCTGCAATATGTCATTCTATTATTATTTATCTAATTATAGCCTTTGTTAGGCTTAATGTGCAGATTTACAGCAGAACATGAACACACTCACTTGAAAGTTGTACAGGTATGACACAAAGCAATGACATATGCTTTCTGTCCAGAAAAGTGTGTGACCTAGAAAGAGATTGTGTGATAACAAGGAGAAAATAAGAAAAAAAAAAGAGAAAAAAAATAGAGAAAGAGAGATATAAGTTTAATCGAAATCAAACAAACACATAGGTAGCATTAGGAGTAGGGCATGCAGTGCATTTTTCTGAATCTTATGAATTATAGCTATAAACTTGGAAAGATAACTTAAAATATCTTCATATAACTTAATCATATAATTTAATCATGTCTTATGATTGCTAACTTTTGATAACAATGACACAAGTACCATTGACCTGATCAACATAATTTTAATTTTCTTCATAAACTAAAAAAAATCCCTTTTATTTATTTTATTTTTTCTAGGACTTGGGTCTTCATGGATGAATGGAAATTGATCCTGGCAAATTTTAAAAATGTTTACTTAGGAAGCTCCAGAACTTTCTACATAAGTNTTTTTTTTTTTTTTTTTTTTTTTTTTTTTTTTTTTTTTTTAGCACAGAAATCACTGGCAAATTTCAAGAAGCAGTGCTAATTATTCTCTGTAGTAAGAACATTTTTCACTTGCCTCAAGCTTTGCTGCCATTCAGCTGTTAGGATTGATAGTTCTGAATGATGTTTAAATGCTTCTGGATAGTTTAAATGGCTTAGAAAAAAATTAAGCTGAAATAATTGTAAGGTTAAGAAAAACAACAAGTTTGTACTCCGTTGAGAAAAAAATTAAGCTGAAATAATTGTAAGGTTAAGAAAAACAACAAGTTTGTACTCCGTTGAGTAAAAAAAACCAAACTTCTTGTTTGCAAATTACATTAAATTAGATAATTAGATAGGTGTTTGTTTTATACTTTTTCTTCTGAAATAGTATCCAAATTTGGGCTGCTCTTAGGACTTCTAAAAAGTGCAGTTCAGATGTAATCTATAGCTGATTTGAACTGCAGTTTACTGAGCAAAGATCAGAGCTGAGAGTTGAGGAGTGTGAAATGAGGACCATGAAATAGCTAAGCCACAGGGCTGCAAAAAAAGATAATTTGAGAAGAGAGGGGAGAAAGGGGAATCAGCAGGGAAAACTGAGTCTGCTAAGCGAGCACGCTTCAATCAAGTGCATGGAAATGAACTGGGAATCATCATTTCTCTGCTGTCACAAATATCTGTCAAAAAACTAGTAAAGTGTCCGCTCCTCTCCAGCACTGATTCAGGCTGAGAATGACAACCTCAGATTGCTATCCATTATTCCATTAGCTGAAATTACTGTAATCTCCCCAGCGGAGCCAAAGGTTCAAAACCTTCTGTGGAGTCACGCCTCTGTCAGTGCAGCCCTAGGTGATGGCATCTGGGGGCCTGGTTTTAAAGGCCAGGGAGTGAACTGCAAAGATGAACTTGAAATGACTTTGCTGAAGATAGAAAATGTGCGTATGTTCTTGTTAGGAACTTCAGCACCAAAGTTTCTTTGAGCTTCTTTCTTTTGGCACCTTCTCCGCCTACACTGAACTCCAGAGGCAGAGGTGTAGGCTGGAAGCAGCCAGCAGAATTGACAGTGATCACTTTGGGAGCAATTGCTCAATATTTCAATTATTTCTCTGCTGTTCGGTGCAGGAACAGACTTTTTTTTGATACCCAGGTGCATCTGTTCACTGACTCCCTGTCCCTGCCCCAGGATAGATGGATCACCTGGGTGGAGGGTCTGTGCTTGCCCCATTCAGAGAGCAGCTTCTACTCCTTTACTGCATAGTGTTCAAACACTTAGCACCACAATTGATGTCTCATGGATTTATTTTTTTTCTTTTTCAAGTCATGACCATTATTGTAAAAACTGAGCACAGACAAGCCATAACTATTTTTACTGAGTGTGAAATCAAGAATTGCTGTTTATTTGTGTATTCACAACATGGATTTCTAGAAAATGAAAACATTGATTTGCTAAAAGAACAATTCCCAGATTCCAGTAGCAGTGAAGACTATTCAGCTTTCCTATAGATACATATGTTAAATATCCATGAACAGAGGCATGCAGCTAGTACCCACTTTTGAGACTCCCAGTGTAAAGGACAGACATTCCACCACATGATGTCATAAGGACAGAAACTCCAGCAGCATTCCAATCCCATAATCTTGAAATGACCCTTACTCTGGCTGGAATCCCCTCTCCCTGATGTCCAACCTAAACCTCCTCTCTGGTTGCAAAACCGAAACCTAAAAACTCATCACCAAAAGTCAAAGTCCCAATGAGTCATATGCGTCATTTTTAGACTGCATTTCTCCAATATACATAATAAATAAGGTGGTTTAGGGATTACCTGAACTAAGTATATTATTGTGCTTTAACACTACTCACTAATACTGTGCTTCTGGTCCAAACACTGGAGCACTCCTGTTGCTTCTAAGTTCAATGGCAGAGACAAAAGGGTACATTACATACAATTGCTGAACACATGATTTCTATATTAATGTTTGAGTCTCCTAAAAAATGAAACTAATGTGAAGATGCTGGAAAATGCACCATAAATAAATTGCAAAATGTCACAGCTTATTTAACCTTCCATGTTAAAAGCAAAGTGAGTATTTAATTAGTTCCACATAAGCAGTGTTTGTTTAGAGAAAATCTTTAACCTTGATAAATTATTGAAGAAATTTCATTAACTCTTTGACATGAATGGGGCAGCTGTCATGCTTAAAGTTACAATTGAAAAGGTTTGCTCACGTTGCAAATATTTTCAGACACATTCTGCAAGTTAGACTTGAATAGGTTTTTCTATATTTAGGAAACCTCTAGATTTCTTTGACATACTGCCCCAGAACTCTGAAAGATTTAGTGACGAGAATGGTTCACTGGACATTGTTATTTTTCTGTACTGTTTTTTGCAGGCACATAAGAGAATGCCAGATTTGAAGTGTAGCTGACAGCTGAGAAACATGATTCCTGATTACAGTACACATATTTTCGAACTTAAATAGGTTAGCAGTTATGCGTTGAATAATTTATCAGAAGAGAGATTTTTCTCTGCATAAACAAGGTGTTGGAAACCACATATCGCTGCTTCATTATTCAGCCACATTATTCAGTTCTCCAAAAGAGTTAAACCCACCTTGTTCTTGTGTTAGGCAGTATGGCTGTTGTTGTCCTCTTTTGCAGTTGGACAGCCCAGATACTGAACATGGGGTCCAGCACAAGAAGGACATGGACCTGCTGGAATGAGGCCGAGGGGGGGCCACAAAGATGGTTAGAGGGATGGAGCACCTCTGCTATGAAAAAAGGCTGAGAGGATTGGGCTTGTTCATCCTGGAGAAGAAAAGGCTTTGGGGTGACCTAATTGCAGCCTTCCAGTACCTCAAGGCACTTACAAGAAAGATGCAGAAACTTTTTACAAGGGCATGTAGGGACAGGAGAAGGGGGAATGGCTTTAAACTGAAAAAGAGTAGGTTTAGATTAGATATGAGGAAGAAATTCTCTACTGTGAGGGTGGTGAGGCACTGGCACAGGTTGCCCAGAGAAGCCCTGGATGCCCTATCCCTGGAATTATTCCAGACCAAGGTGGATGGGGCTTTGAGAAATCTGGTCTGGTGGAAGTCCCTGCCCATGGAAGAGTGGTTGGAACTGGAGGATCTTTAAGGTCCCTTCCAACCCAAACCATTCTATTATACTGATTTCTTTGAATTCCCATGTGGAACTTTTGGACAGAGGTTGGTTAATTCTTGTGTCTAAGTTTTCTGTCCTTTACTCAGTTTTCCAGTAAGTAACCCACAATTTGGTCAAGGTTTTTTTTCAGATAAAAATTTACATCTGAAGAGTTTGTGAAAAATACTGATTTCATATCAAATACAATTGGATTTGTTCTCTCACTGAGAAAAATTAAATTACAGAACTGATGTTCCAGAAAGTCTACTTTTTGTCTAAATAAAAGTCCTAAAGTCTTAGGGTCTGAGTGAAATTCAGAGCTGGATATTCATCTGGGGCAAACTTTGCATTCATTTTCAGTACGTGGAGATTAGGCACACAAGGATTTTTTAGACTTAATTAATCATCTGGCTGTGAAGTTTTAATCTATATTTCAAGATGGTACAAACCAAAAAGGCTCATGGTAAAAATGTAAATGTAGCAGCAGACCCTGAAGCACTGCATAATCATGAATCAGGCTAACTTGCAAAGAATCTGTAATTCATATTGTAGGTGATCATCATTCATTATGGTTTGTTTTTTTTAAGAGACTAACTGTATACTTCAGGGTTTTTCAGCACTTATATATTATACACATCATTTACAAGGGCTTGCTAATTATTTCAGAGGCATCAGATCAAAAAAACTAGCAGCAGACCTCCTTAAAGACAAGTCATGTGGTGGTTGCTTACCTGGTCCCCAATTGCCAGTGGAAGCATCACGAATTTAAAGTTGAGATGCATTTGTCTATACATTCCCTGTGTGCCATTTTCACAAAATCACCTGCTCATTTACAATTGCATAAGCTGAGAGTGATTTCAGTCAAAGCACTGTAATGGCATTTTTGTGAAATTATTCTTTGTATAGTCAAGTAACTTGTTCATTTTTTTTTTCTTTTTTTTTTCTTTTTTACTTTTTTTTTTTTTATATCTTTCCTTTTTGAGTAAAATACTTTCTATTTTTCACAAAGACCTTATTCACAGACTTTGTGTTAGACAAGCAAAAGACACAGGACCAATGTTCACAGTAAGGTTTAAATTTCTGTTTTAACAGAAAGACCAACAAAGCCATGAAATCTGAATTCTGCCTCTGGTTTTTAGGGTATTCCAAATCTAGGTCAAAGTACTCCATCCCTAACCTGATTCAAGGGATTTCAGGAGCATCCTCTTATGCTAAAGCCAATGTCAGTCTTCTGTACAATAATTTTGTTCACTGGCTTTCCAATCTTCTGTGGGCAGCACAAGGGAGTTACCTCTGTTCTTACTCTAACTGCATAGACATAATCATCCTGAAACAATTGCAATTTTTCACTATTTCAAGCACTTAGCACAGCCCCATTGAAATCAAGGTAACAAACTGTAGTGTGGCACATTCCATTTAAAGAACATACAGTGGGACAACATCTGTGATTGAGTTCAGTCTGAATCTGGGAAAAAAAAAGACCTTTAAAAATAGCAGAAAAGTTCCCAGGGTGGGGAAACTGTAATGCTAATAGACTTAACTGGAACAAAGGCTATTAGCTTGAAAGCAATTTGGAATTAAGTGCTCTACCCTGCCACAATAATTAAGGTAATAATGACACATCTGTTCAAAATAAGTTCAAAATGCTTTATCCAGACCAAGTAGAATTCATAATTGCTTGTTTTTCTTTTGCAGATGTGCAAGGTCAGAAATAATTACGGGAGCACAATCCAAAACTCGTGTTTCTCTATTGACCTGACCCATTGTTATTTTCTGTACTTTTGTTTCTTCTCTGTTATTACCTAAATGCAATTGTATTTTAAGCTTGACTGAATATTAGGGGATAATGCAGCAGGTGGCCTTTAGACAGACAAGGATCCTGAGAGCAGGAAAGAAAAGGAAGGGATGAAGGCATTAGGATCTTCTGTTAACTGGTGGTACTGGGAAAACAGGTCTGAGAGAGAGGGGAATGGGTCACCTTAACCTCAGTCCTTCCAAGAGAGTCTCTGGGCACTGAAGGAGGCCAACAGAGTCAGGTGGACAGATAAAGAGATAGGTGCAGGGTTCTTTCTTCCCATCTGTCCTTACTTGGGTATAGTTCTCCCTATAAGGAATTCCCAGCTCTGTTGTACAAATATTACACATATTTTTTGTGTAGCTTCAATTGGAATTATATATCTGGGGTAATTTTTCCTCCCAGGCAAAAGTTATACCTCATACCTAAGCACAATTTCAGCCAAATTTTGATATTACTTCAAATCACTTTTTTGTTTGTATTCCCTGCCTGCTTGCTTTTTCTGGACTTCTCAGTGTAGGTAGAATAAAGTAATGTAAAGCACATGTGTGTATATATATATGTATTTATATGAATATGAATATATATTTAAGAAAGAAAATAGTGGAAGCAAATTTCATTCTAAGTGAAAAAGCTGATTAGACCACCTAAGGAATAGAGAATAACAATGAAAAAAAAATGACAGTTTGAAAGAGAAGATGTTCTCTATGTATTACTTTCCTATGGATTGCAGGAAAGTCATGTTTTCTGAGAGAAATCTTGGGGACAAAGTGGGAGGGGTAATTGCCAATGAGCCCCAATTGTCAGGATTCAGTAATCAGCTGTAATTCTGCTCTGAAAATTCACCTAGCAAAAGTTCTCTTAAATAGCCTCAGAAACTCCCTCCTTTCCTATTGTACTTCCTTGCTGAAAGTGATA
Source organism: Sterrhoptilus dennistouni (assembly GCA_013397095.1). Classification (NCBI taxonomy): domain Eukaryota; kingdom Metazoa; phylum Chordata; class Aves; order Passeriformes; family Zosteropidae; genus Sterrhoptilus; species Sterrhoptilus dennistouni. The sequence goes on along the minus strand of VWZU01003612.1, from coordinate 980,718 downwards.
GGAATAGTTTTGTGCAGTGTCCCGATTACTGGTCATGTATAATGGTAAGGTACAATTTCCAGCGTCCTACGGCTTTGTTAGATGTTACCCATTGGGAGTAAAGGTTTTGCATGCTTTTCTCCCACAAGAAAGAGGTTCAGCTTGAAGGAACCTGCAGGTCTACCTAGTTTTCGGCACTCACCACCAATGTAAGGCTTACATGGTATTTCCTAAAGGAAAATGTCTTCCATTAGCAAAGCAGGGTCCTCATCTCTACCTGGCAGAGAAGGACAACATCTGTCTGTTGTTGCAGCTGGTTAAATGCATGTCAATAGCAGAAATAATTTAAAGTGTTATCGGGTGTAAAATAGTTTCCTATTGGCCATCACAATCATATTTCTCTCATTACAGAGGCTTTTAGTAAGGTATAACTCTAAAAGCCAGCCCAAGCACTGCAGGGAGCTCTTCATCCTGTGGCAGGGAGTTTGCTGCTTGTTGCTGAGCACAAGAAGTAAAGACACTGTCCAACTCCAGGAAGGGTCACCCATTGCCACACAGGGAAAGCTGTATAGCTGCTAAATGGAGATATTCTGAATCATAGAGAAGTAGTGGCCAAAACTTTCAGGTGAGTTGAGAATCAGGTGAAGGACCACTAGGGTCACAATATAGCACAAAGATAAGGCCTGCTCTGACAAGAGGTGTCTTATTGCCTCCTAATCTTGATTTTCTGGCTGATTTCAGTTCCTGCCTTAGGTTCCTGCTGGTTTTGGCTGGGGAAGAGTTAACTTTCTTCCCAGTGGCTGTTATGGGGCTTTATTTTGGATTTGTGCTGGATACAGGGTTGGTTATAGAGATGTTTTTGTTGTTGCTGAGTAGGGTTTACACAGCACCAAGCCCTTTCCTCCTTTCTGCCCTGCCATGCAAGGAAGTTGGAGGTGCATGGAAGGTTGGGAGGGGACAGATGACCCCAAATGACCAAAGGGATATTTCAGATCATAAAACATCATGTGCAGTATATAAAGGGGGAGGAAGGAAGAGGAAGGGGGGACATTTGAAGTGGTGTTTGTCTTCCCAAGCCATCATCCCCTGTGAGGGGGTTTTGCTCTCCTGGAGGTGGCTGAACACCTACCTGCCCATGGGAAGTAGTGAATTAATTCCTTGCTGTGCTTTGCTCAGATCTGTAGTCAGCAGATCTGTCTGGGAGCTCTGGCTGCATATTTTAGGTAGAGTGTACATGTAAGAGAAAGTGGCTGAGATGCAGGGTAGGGGACAGGCATGTGGTAAGGAGGTGTTGCTTTGCATTAAAAGTGTTGGCCAACATCAGGTTTTTAGCATTCAGGAACCCCTGCTGGATGAAGAGGTTGCTGTGTTGTAAAGGCTCTGGAGGTTTCCTGTGGCGTTTGGGGTGGGGAAAACCCACCATTCAGAGGCCTTTAGGGAGTACCCTCAGAACCTCTGTGTGTGGCCAGGAAAGGTGCTTTTGAGAGTGCCAGGAGAGCTGCAATAATGTGACTGTGGGAACCTCCCTTAAACGGGGGAGCTCCCAACAGTGAGCAGCACCTAAACACCTGTGAGTTAAAAATTAATGTCAGGAACAGTTTGAATTGTGTGGCCTTGGGGCTTATTTATGGCACATTTTGTACTACAGAAGTTGTAAAAACTCAAAGCTTGTTAATTAAATAATGCTCCTCCTATTGACTGAATGAGACTGGTGATTGCAAAGTAATTTTTCTGTTAGATATCTGAGTAAGGCTATGTAATAAAGCATGCATTTGAGCAGTCAAAATGCCTTTTTAGACCAGCTTTTAGGTTTTGAGTGTCAGATTTAAGCTGCTGAATGCTTGCATAATATTGAATTTAGCACATATATTTATGCATTTAGCCTTTTGAATTGAGCTGAGATTTTGGTCATCCTCACTGCAAAACACAAGTTTCTTGGGAATAGCTGTCAAAAATAGCTATTCTCAATAATCACTTTTAAGAGCTTTATCAGGAATTTGCTCAGTGCCTTGCTGCAGAATGACTTAGACTCTTAAGATCTGACCAGAATATTAATTTGGACTTGAATATCAAAGCACAGAAAGGACAACACATTCAGACTACTTAAGGCTCTTTATTTTTTTAGTATTTCCATGGCTGTAGAAATGTTGGGGTTTTGTGTGCCAGTTGTAAGAACAGACTCTTGGCTCCTCCATCTGGTTACTAACTAGTATAGTGAAGTGGCTTACTAAAGGCAGCTCAAAAGGCAAAATGTACAGTTGGGCAGTTTGTTGTGTGTTTTCTTTAATTTTTTTCCACCCTGAATGTCTTTATAATTGACACAGAGATGTATCTAATACATTTCATACCTTTTCATAAGGACTACACTTTGAAATAATGCAATTATCTGACTATATATAGATCTCCTCTTGCCAGGCTGACCTATCATTCAGGAAATACTCAGGTTTTATTCAAAACCATATCAAGAGGAGATGCACTAATTTTTGAAGACTTAATAATGAAAACAGTGGGAGAAGCTGACACTGTTTATTATCTTGTGAAGATATTCAAAACCATCTTATATAATCATAAAACAGCCCTCCCAAGAGCACTCTTGAGAGATTAATATGGATGTTGTGGTGCCTCGGGATAATAATCTGCATTTTCAGTAACCGCCTTTGGAAGACTTCCTGTTAACAAGAAAGACAATATTTTTTTTTTTTTTTTCTTCATGTTTAAATAATATGAGAGGCATGAATACAGACTGGCATAAATAAAGAATGTTCATATTTGGGCCATTACTATGTAACTGAATGCCCACATGGTCCTGGATACCCTTAAGAAGAAAGCCTGCAGGCTGTTCTCCAATCCAACATCATCCTTTGTCTTTCTCTGTGATTTTTGTAGGTTTATCAAATCTCTTGGGTCTTATTACTCAACATACAGGTGCAAACATGCAGTAAACATTCCAGCTGCATGTACTTAATCATAACTTACAGTGCTAGACAATTGCCTTGCAAAAAAAAAATCAAAAACCAAACTGAAAACACTCCCTCTACTCAAAAAAAAAAAAGCTCATAAATTTTTTTTAAAATTTGTGAAAACAATCTAATAAAGACATTAATCTAATAAAGACAGGTATTAGTATTCTGTACTTAGCCATTTCATTGTATGAGGCATTGATTCAACAAGCCTCAGTATATAATTAAAACTTGCAAGTTCAGAGATAGTGGTAAAATCTGCTGTCTGCCAAACTACAGTAAAAATCATAATTATATTAAAGCAGTTTGGATGACAGCTTTTCTATCCTAGAAGTAAGATCAGTGAAAAAATGTTTCTATGCCAAAGGTCCTGCTGTAACAGAGTCATAATGGTCTTCCACAGCTCCACAAGAGCTAAAGTAGGACACGATGATCTGGGGTAGAAGCTTTATTATAAAGACATTGTTTTCTGAGATATCAGGAGAGCTGGCTGACTCCATGGACCCCAAAGTTTGTTGCCTCTGAGCAGCTGGTTTCATCCTCTCATCCTGACAAGGATGAGAGAAAATGCTGCTCTGGGCCCAAACCGAAATGCCCCTGCTACCAAGGCTGAAAGGCTGAAGTCTGTCAGCTTTCATCAGAGCTCTGACAGGGTGGCACAGGAGTGCCACATGTACCTGACATCAGCACAGGTCTTTGTTCCTTTTTATGGAGCCTGAGCTGGCTACTGAACTCATTCCCCACAAAACTGGAGATTAGTGCATAAAGTGTGCTGGCAGGACACATACTGTAACTTTTTGACCTGACCTGTCACCTTCTTGCATTTAAAAAAATCTTAATAAAAGGTGTTATTCAGTTTTAGCTGTAAGAATTCAGACTTTACTTAAAAAAAAAAAAAGAAAAAAAAAAAAGAAAAGCTATGGCAGATGGTACCTCTCCTATTTTAGGATCACTACTTTATTAATAATTTGTTAACTATATGGCTGAGAGTCTGCTGTTTCATAGAATAAATTCTAGTGGATTTACTTATACTCTTTGAATTATTTTGTTCTCAAAATGGACCTTCTGGATGCATATAGCTTTAACCTAGACAGTTCAATTATCACAGTGTTTAGGAGGTGGGATGAAGCACAAATCAGGCCATTAAACCAAGGAAGGAACGTAGTTCATGAAAGAGTCATTGGACTAGAAATAAAGATTTTTTCAGTGTTTAAGAAAACAAAGCTTTTCCACATATGTTTTCCATTTTTCTTTTCTTTTATTTTTTTTCCTAGGGAGAGAATACGACAGAAAGAGCCTGAGCCCAAATACTGAACCTGCTATCTCCAGGGATGAATTTCTCAGATGTTGCAGCTGGTTGCTCTCTTTTTGGCAGGCCAGGTGATGTGTGAGGGTGGGATACTCAGTAATGTTGCACACACTGAGAACCTGACAGGGAGCAGGGTGCCTGGTGGGCTTTCAGACCCAGCAGCTGTGTGTTGGACACACTTCATCTCCTTTTCTAACAAGCACAACTGCTGTGTTTCTTAAAGCAGCTATGCCAAGAAGCCTTTTAGCATATGCAAGCAGCACCCTTATTTTTATTCATGCCCAAATCAAGCTCCTGCTAACAGTAAATTGTAACTGCTCACATCCTTCAGGGTTGTGGCAGCCTGTGGCCTTAGTTTGTAGCTCCTTGGGTGTGGATTTTGAATACACAGTCATTTACCACTTCAAAGTATCTTTGGATAAACTTTCATAAACCACTTGTCATCCTCACCTTGTAAGTGGTCTTTCCCCCTCACTGGGACACTCTACATCACTTTGTGCTTTCAGTCAACCTTTTTTTATTTTTGGACTCTGTTTTCACCTGGCTAGAGGAATTCATTGTAGTCAATTCTTCTGTTTTTTTGTTTTTGTTTTTGTTTTGTTTTTTTTTTAATTAATATTCAAGTTAATGTACAAAAATCATGTGAGAGAATCTGGTCCATGGAATGGATCTCCCATAAAATTTAAGGCGATTTTTTTTGGAGAATGGGAAGAGCAATTTATCTCGTAAGTTTTATGTAGGCATCTGGTTGGAGACATGGTTTTTGGGAGTGCTTTTTTTGGTATCTACCTGACATTTCATTCAGCTTGTGCCTTTTTTCTCCTCTCCTCTGTACTATTTGTGGAATACACTCACAACTCCATCTCCCACTGACTGGCCCCAGCATTTGAGTTCGCTGGTCTGATCCTGTTCCTAACGATCCACTTAACCATATCAATAAATCAGTGTGTGGGGTTGAGGGGGTTTTGGTATCAAGTGCAGCATCAACTATGCAAATCATTGAAGAAATATTCACCCTTAGAAAAATTACTTATAAGAAGAAACAATGCCAAAACACCGTAGCAGGATTTCTAACACCATTATGTTTTACACCTAAATTACACAATGAAATGGCACATGAAAGAAACACAAAATCCCTGCCTCCTCCCCAGCTCCAAATCTCCTTCTGCTCAAGTCCAAAAGTTCTTTGAGATTTCTTTACTATCCAGCCTGGAAAAATAACATCTTCTTTAGCACTTCTTCTTCCTTTTTTTCTGATCATCTTGCCTTTTCACTTTCTCTGAGTATGCAATTCAGAGGAATCCCTGCCTTTTTAAAACTTTTCCCAGCTGAAGGTGATGTTCTTCCTGTTTGTTTTAAAGCCCAGCTGGGAGAATTAATTCTTGGCAATCATCCTACCTACGTTAATATGTTAGGATCTTACTGGAATGGATGATGAATAAGCAGGGGAAAAAATTTAATTTTAATGCATCTTATCATCTTAACAATGAGCTTATAGAAATACAATACGGACCTAAATTATTTTATAGTCAAAGTAGAAAATAGCTGTATAGACAGATCTGAATATATACAAGTGATACGATATATATGACACATTGTACTGATACTGACATATTTGATCAGTGAAACAATGAAATTACACTTAGTGTAATTTTGACTTTAGTTTCTGGCATTTTGCTGTGTTTTTATTTTCTGTAATTGGAATATTAAACTACTTAATTTATATTTAATATTTTAGAGTTACTGTTTGAAGCTCGAAGTCTTTACATAGGTCCTCTCTGTAATATTAATAAGTGAACTGATTTTGGAATATTTTGTATTGTAATCTGAAAATAATCTTGCGAGTTCTTTGTGGAAAATTCATTATTTAGAAATTATATATCCCTAGTGTTTCCATGGAAACACTTTCACTTTATGCTAATGAAATACAAATTAAGGGAAAATAAAATCCTTAATAGAAGAGTATTAGAAAAATATATTTTTGCAGATTAGAAAATCTTACAGCAGATAAACCTCCAGTTTCTCAAAACAGCCACCAGTCCAGATCCAGAAATGAGTCAGGTTCATCCTGTTCAATGCTGAATTCCAGAAGCTGGATGGCAAATATGCTGTTTACTAGCAATGACCTCTCAAAAGGTTGAGGTTTTTAAAAAAATCTGTGTCTAGGCATCTGGGCTCAGCAAGTACTCTGTCTATGCATGTTTCCTACTTCAAATAATGTGATTTGGGTTTTTTTGCCCTATATGACACAATGCAGGTAGCATTTACTCACTGTGATAATTTTATTCTTCCCAGCACTGTGGAGTAGGAGGCAAAAGCTGGTAGGACTACTCTTGTAATAAAAAGATGTTGGGTTTGCTCCCAGTTTTACCACAGCAATAAGGCTCCAATCCATTTTCTTGCAATGGATGGCAAAATCCCTTCTGCCCTTTGTGTCCATTGCACCACCTATTTCAGGATCTCTGGGTCCTTTCTGGTCTGGACCCACTGAAGGGCAGGTATGGGGTGGCTCTGGAATAGGATTGCCTGCTGGGGAGCCAGTGGCGAGCAGAAAAAGCAATATCCCATTGTTCTTTATTCACTGCAGTGAATGGAGCCCACAATGTCTTCACCTTGCTGTGTTTCCAAGCAGAAGCTGCTGCTTGGGGTCTGTTTTGTGGGTCTGATTTGGGGAACTCTGCACCGAGGGAGGGCAGGTGGAATCCACCTCTGCTGGGGATAGGCTGCCACCGGCACTCCTGGCTAAGGAGACAGTTCTGTCACAAATATTTGCAGCCTAGTGGCCCAAAAAAAATTTTCCCAAAATATTCTTGGTCCTGATAGCAGGTGGAGGGGATGGAGCACTGTTAATGGTACTTTTTGGAATTGGTGATTGACTTATGTTGTTTGGCTTTTTTGGTTTTTTGTTGGGTTTTTTGTGGGTTTTTTTGTTTGGTTATTTTTGTTTGTTTGGATTTTGGGTTTTGGGGAGTTTTTTTGTTTGTTTGTTTTTCTTTTGGGAGGTCTTCTGTGTGTAGGACAGAAAGAAAAGTTTGATTTAAAAAGTGTTTTTATTTCGGCAAATCCTTCCTCTTGTCACAACACAAAAAACCCACATAGATCAGAAGGTATCAAAGAATGTTGTTTTCTTGAGCCATTTTTGTAGGCATGCTGTGTCTGACTCTCTAATTAGAGCAAGAATTTGCTCATACTTTTTTAGGCTTGCTTTTGTTCATATGACTGGTTTTATCAGGCATGAGCCCTTTGCAGTCACATAGGTAGGAAGCAAACATGATCTGTAGTTTATTTAACTATTGCTCCATTACACTGTCCTTTCTGGTTATGAAGGGGACAAGGAAATTTGCCCTGAAAGTATGAAACAAACAGTCATCGGTAGCCTCAGAGAGTTGCCTTTGTTGATAACAGTATTGAGCCAGAAATTTTCTGCCAATTCAGCCTCCTGCTGCCACCCACAGCCAGCTGTGTTTAGGAGTTCTTCAGCTGACAATACTCAGAAAGGAGGTGAAGAATTTTTTTTCTGTTGGGAGCACAAAGTCTGGAGAAAAATCAAAGCGGTAATGGATTCAGAAAAAATACCCAAATTTAAAAAAAAAGTTATAAAAACTCACAAAGCATTCATTTATGATGTCTGGGGGTTTTTCCAGGTTTATAGAAGCAGCAGCAGGTGTGTTTCTCCTGATCTTCCCTGTGTTTAAACTGTAGTTTAGTTGCAGAGTATATAAGCTGAGAGTCTAAATTGCTGGAAAACAGAGTTTAGTGATTTCTCCGGGTCTTGGATAAAGCAGCTGCTGAAAACAAAATGTTCCTGCAGTATTGTGTGTGTTTGTTGATCTTTCTGGGCCACCAGTGAGGCCTTTCAGTCCCATTCCAGGCTGAAATGGAGCTGTGGTGAAGTGCTGCACATTCAAGGACAAGCTGCTGTCCCTGAAGTGCCTTTCATGGGTATCTAAATAGATGGAGTAAACTGAAATGGATGGATGTATATATTTACATTTACATTACAGCAAATGATTGGTGACACACCATACCCCAAAACAGCTTGATGGGGTTGAACAGGGTTCAACAGGGTTGAAGCTAAGTTGTGTGTAGAGTAGGACCCTTTAACACTTGTGGAAGAGGGGAAGCATTTGTCTTCACAACTGCAAAGCTTTTCTCTCCCATTGTAGCATAACATTAAATGTTTATTCTGAATCCATCAGAATAACCTTGCACAGGTAGGTCTGTCTTGACCTCATCTCACAGGGAAGGGAGGGAAGAGCTCCACATGGGCTGAACTCTGGTCTGTTTGTGACAAAATTGTGGCATTTCATGGGCAGTTAGCAGCTGTCTCCATGGCACAGTTGTCTGCTAGGAAGCCTTGTGTGACTAAGGAGTGCAACAAGAAAATGAAAGTGGAAGAAGAGTTCTTCAGCAGCTTGTCCAAGAAAGACACACTGTGTCAGAAGATGGATCAGCAGCATTCCCAGCTTTCAGCCCAATTATCTGTTCAGTTTCCTCCCTGGCACCCACTTTGATTATAAACTGAGGTCTAGTTTCTCAGTTCTGCTCTTGTAAGTGCCACTGTTCTCCACCCATGGGTATGTACACTCAGAATGACACAACAAGGTCATAGTGGGAATTTACTACAAATACTGATCAGATGTGTCAAGGGACAGGGGCCAGGGATGGCAAGGAATACCTTGGCAGAGCATGTCAATATAATTCTAGCAGGAATGTGTCTCATTTGACCATATTAAACTACTCTGGTTCACCTAATGTGGTATTCTGCTTTGACCTTTGGCCTTCCCCAATTAGAACTTTAATTGGTTGGCTGGCTAATTACAGACATTTTAACCTGTGGCAAAGAGGAAGGGTTATAAACCTCTGCTCTTGTCCAGAAAATGGTTAGTGTGATGAGAATGCATGGGCTGTACAGTTACCATATCAACCAACCACAGCAATGTACTTGTGGAATGACAAAATCTTTGTTGTGGTTGGTTGGTTGGTTGGTTGGTTGGTTGGTTGACATCTTTGCCTTCCTGCAAAGGCAACGTGGCATCATTCATTGGTATAGTGAGGCTTGATTCGGTGGTTTGGGGGGCTTTTTGGAAAGGTGGTTTTTTGTCTGTTTGGGTTTTTTTGTTTCTTTGTATGTTTCTGTTTTGTTTTGGTACCCAACTTGATTTGGGGACCTGTCAAGGTCACGTGATGAAACCTCCTCCATCAAATTATGAGACCTTGCATATTATTTATGGCCAAAAATATATTCTGAAAATGTATGAATCTGCATGTGTGGAGTGTTTGGATATGATTTGGATTTGAATCTGTGATGCTGCCTGATCTTCTTAACTCCATTTTTAAATGGATCTCCTCAGCATGTCTTCTATCAGTATGACTCACTGTTTATTCTGTAGGGTACATGTAAGTGGCTAGTCAGGTTGTCAGGTTTGGAGAATTTACTCAAGTTGTTCTAGGACAGGTTTATATTGGGTCTTAAGAAGACATTTTCCCTGAAATGGTTGTCAAGCTTTGGAAGAGGCTGCCCGTGGAGGTAAGGGATTGGGTGACCATCCCTCAAGGCATTTAAAAGATGTGCAGATATGGCACCCAGGGACATGGTTTAGTGGTGGACTTGGCAGTGCTGGGTTAACAGTTGGACTTTATGATCTTAGAGGTATTTTCCAACCAATATGATTCAATAATTCTGTCATATTAGTAAGTGAAAACTGAAGGTGCAAAAAATCCATTCACCAAAGGGGCATTTGGAAAAGAGGAAGAGCTACAAATTTCTGAAGAAAGTCAGTCATGGGCATGGAGAGGGGGACATAACAGTTATCCAAGGGCTGAGTTAAATAGTTGTGCTTTTTGGTGGTTATGTGCACAAGGTCACAATGTTGATCCTTTAGAAATCTGTATTCATCTATCTATCTGTGCTTAAATGTTTGGAGGAAGAATTACCAGTGGCTTGTCATCAGGAGATGAGGCCAGAGGGGAATTTTAGAAGAGTGTCATTAGATTTCAAAGACTGCCATTGGTACATCATTCCAACCTCCACGTCCTGGAAATACATTGGGCTATAATTTGGTTTCAGGGGGCATGGGAACAATAAAAACCCTCACTTATACCTTTTCTGCCCATTAGTGTGCACCCTAGTCTGCATGACATTTGGGGTTATACATTTCCCTCAGCTCCAGCTACTCACACATCCAAACAAAGAATAATTGTGACATGAACACAACAGAATTGTCTATGAAAATAAATTAATGTCCCTCAAACACTAATTTATTGGTGCTACATAGTTTCTAGCCATGTACAGAGCCTAAACTAATTTATTCTGCCTGCTTTTTTATATCTAGCATTTAATGACAAAGACCACACTTTATTGCCAGCATTGTAATACAAGAATTAATAAATATGCAAAGTGATCTGCTATTGCTCAGAGTCATGAGTAATGAACATCTTGTATATCACACAGCAATGGCTGTTCTTGTTTATCAGTCTTGGCTGCTGTACTACTGAGATTATTTTCTGTTATCCTTGCTTTGTAATTTATATTTTTGTCTTCTTTCAGGAGTTCTTTCCTGTAAGAACTGCTGTGAATGTCTCTCAATCTTAATATGAGTTACAGTGCATTAAATCTCCTCATTATTTTAAGATGTTTTGCACAGACACTTGGTAACAAACTATATCTCATGAATTAGTGGAGAGCAAGTTTTTGGATATGGAACAGCATGTTCAAAGCTGGACAGAAATAAAAACAAAAAAACCTGACTAGAGATGTCTGAAGGTTGACTCGAGAAGCATCAAGGTTTTTCCCCAACTATTTTTCTAGGTCTTGTCCAGCTGTAATCAGGTTACCTCTTGAGCTGATTCTTACAAAAACTGGTAAATAACAAACACCTCTTCAAAGCACAATTTTGACTGATCTCCATGGGATCTTTGATCCTGAAAGCCTGATTTTCAGAGTAGAAAGTCTCTTACTGATAAAGATTCTTTTTATACAGCACAAAGGTATTTTCTCAACATGACTTGAATTTCTATACCACCCTACTTGAACATTTTCTCCTGGATGCATCAGAGGCTGCATAGTGTTCTCAAGTACTTTGTCAGGGTTTTTTTTTCCTCTTAACTGACAATATAATATTTAGAGTAAAGCTTGAACATTTTCTCCTGGATGCATCAGAGGCTGCATAGTGTTCTCAAGTACTTTGTCAGGGTTTTTTTTTCCTCTTAACTGACAATATAATATTTAGAGTAAAGCCTTGAGATCATGCAGACTGTTCAGTCTGTGCAGTCTGTGTTGTCCAATGACTGACTTCAAACAAAAAAATTTCACTTTCAGTTTAATTCTTATGTGTATAGTCTGCTTTTTTTCTGGATATTTTTATACTTTATTACTCCTTTCCCCTATTGCCTTGTATCTGAAAGCAGTCTTTGGTGTGATGGTTCTTTAAATGCTTAGTAAATTTGGTAAACAGAAAATCTGCTCATAATTTCTTTGTTTTTTTAAAAGCCTCTAAGGCACTTAAAAATAGATCCTTTTATTTATTACTACAGTCGTGCAAACTGAAAGATAATATTGGCTTTGCAGTAAACAACAGAGTTGCTCAGGTATATGTAATACCTTCCTTACCTTAGAAACAGAATTGGGTCAGCAAAAAATTATCTGTGACAGGATTCCCTTATGACTCCAGGCTGCTGGAGCCTTTGGGATACTAGGAAATGAATATCTGGACTCCAGCAGGGGAGGCAGGATTTGGGAGTGACTGGCTCTAAGGGGACGGAGAACACAAGCAGGTGGCCTGAGGAGGCATTCCTGTATTATTTTAAATTTCCTTTTCTTTAATTTTACATAACAGAATTGGATGCCAGGAACAGGAATTTTGCCTGAAGGTCTCAACAGCTTTTTTACTAACAAGTTGAGGTTTATCCAGTTTTCATCTGTACAGATAATGTCATCTTTAATAGTCAGGAATTTAAGCCTTACCTCTGGAGGAGGTTTGATGCCAAAATTCCTGGGGGATGGGAAGAAGGCAGCGTGAGGATATTTAACAGTGAGGGTTGGCCTTAGTTGAGGATGCTCAGCCATGAATAAGCTGTGCTGCTGGAAGGACTGCTGCAAGTGGAGGTGCCTGCTCAGCCAGAGCTAAAGTTATTGAGCTTTTCCTCTCTGAAACTCTAAGTTACCAGGACCTGCACTAGCAGAACGAGGGGCAGTGGTGCCCCCACAGCCAGGGAGATGACACAGACAGGCAAATATGGGCTCACCTCTTCCCAGCTGATCCCTGCTGCTTCCACACTGAAACCTCTGCCCTTTCACCAGAGGCTTCAGGCAAGAAGAGAAATCCTATTTGGTATTAGTTGGGGAAAAGTCCCATGTCAGGTCTCCCAGATCTGGAATGAGAACCCAGAGGCTGAGGAAACTCCATCCTTGGCGTGGTTCAGATGCATCCAGATGCAGCCATGTGCAGCCTGATTTAACCTTGATGGTAGCTCTGCTTTGAGCAAATGCTGGGTCAGAGAGCTGACAGACACCCCTTCCAGCTTACAGTATTTTGTGGTTCTGTGACCTGGCAATTTCTGACTGCCAGTGGCTTGTCTATCACTGACTCCCTGCCTAAGACTTTATTTCAGAGGAAAAAGATTTTTGAATCTGCTCCAGTCAGACATCCAGCCCTTCCTAAGAAAAATACCAGTATTTGGTCACTTTGCATAGTGCTGCTTTTGTTTGTTTGCATTTTTTTGTCTGTGGAGAATTTCTGAAGTTTCCTTCTCTGGGTGTTTTACCTTTTTTTTTAGCATACAGGATCTCCAGAGTTCTGCTCAAGATATCTGTCACTGACCGCTGGATTAAATCACTTTGTTCTATTGATCACTTTCCTGTTGAAGGACAGGAAGAATTTCTGACATTGTTGAGTCCTTCATCACCTGCCATGCAGTGAATGGGGCTGCATGGACCACCTACACCACATGTAAACATGCAAGTTTTCTTCTGCAAGTAGAAGACACGTGTCTGTAGGAATGGAAAAAGATAAGAGATGGTGCCCAATTTTTCAAATGTCCTGGAAGATTAAAATAAAATTAACTGTCTTTTGTTTAAAAAGGAATTTATGGAATACGAGGATAGTGAGTCTTCATTAGAAAGAAAATAGTACACAGAAACTAAAAACTATATGAAAATGTAAATATAAGAGGATTATCAAAATCGTGCCGTGTTTGCCGCAAAATACCAGCAGAGTGCAGGGGTGAAGCTGAAGAGTTACTTACTGTGTTATATAACACATTCTTTTAAGTGGTGTCAGTGCAAAAGTGAAACCACTTTAAAAAAAAATTCACATGGCATCAAAGGTAGCAAATTTTCTATCCATACCAGGCCAATTAGTGTTTGGGGAAAACAACAACAACCAAACCAAAGCCAAACAAATGAAAAACCAAAAAACATCCCCTAAGTAAGCAAGCAAACTTGCCTGCTTGCTTGCAGGCAAAAAAAACCCCAAAAAAACCCCAACCAACCAACCAACCAACCAAAGGGAAAGAAAAAAAAAAAAAGAAGAACAAAATCCTCCAAAAATCCCACCTGAGAAAAAGCGTGAAAACATATGGATGCATTGCTAGACATATAAAGGAACATCTAGTGTGTCAATTGTAAAAGAAGCAGTGTGTTGCAAATCTATTAATTTGGTAAAGAATGTTACTAAGATTCAGCTGATTTATATTTGCATACTCAGTTTTTATGTCTGTATCTAGGCCTTCAAAAAGCATTTGACTGATGTTTCCTATTGAATACTCTTTTAGAACCCAAAATTTACCATGGGATAAAGGAGAAGTCCTTTCCTGGATTAGTAGCTGTTTGATGGATAGAACATTAGTGGAGGGAAGGTATCAAAGACACCACACAGGGATCCTGTGCTGTTCTGCTTGTCTGTTCATGTCCTGGGAAAAAGATGAAAAGTGAGGTGGCAAAACCTGATGATGAGAGAAAATTATTCAGCACAGTCAAATGGAGATCCAGCTGTGAAAGAGGAGTCTTACACTGGTAACTGGGCAATAAAATAACAGAGGAAATTCAGTGTTGATTAAAGCCATTTGAGGTTTCAGGGAAAAATAACCCTAAATATACATTCACAGCAAATATCTCTAAATTAGTGCTCACTATTACAGGAAGGAGTCTGGGAGTGATTTCAGCTCGTGCTCAGAAAACCATAGTAGTCAATTGTGATCAAAAAAGCAAAGTCAGGTGGTAGATTGTACTAGGAAAAGAGTAAGGAAGTCAGCAGGAAACATGGTTATGCCACCATTCAAATTCACAGTGCACCTGCATCTTGAACAATATGTACAACTTCATTGTTTCTCCCTTTTGGGTTTCAGAGGAAATGAAATGCAATAAAGAATGACAGCAAGGGTGATGGGGTCTTCTTTATAAGGAGAGACTAAATAGATTAGAACCCTTTCCCTGAAAAATATGACAGAAGGCAGATATGGTATAGAGAATGTCATAGAAGAGATGGGTAGGGAATACCATTCACTGTTTCTCAGAACACAGTAACGAGGGAATAGCAAATAAACCACTCAAATATCAAGTTGAAAACAAAGACAAGGATTATTTTTTTCCACGCAACTCCCATTTCTACAGGATGCGGTGGGTGCCAGTATCTTAGCTGGATTCAAAGAGCTGTAAAACATGGCAGAGGAAAAAAAATCCTGGTAGGCTGCTGGAAAGAGTAGACATGCTTATTTTCCACATTCCACTGCACACTGCTACTACCCATTGTCCATGCAAAGATTGGGAAAGATAACTGTTCTTATTCTGTATTGAAAATGAGTTCTTGGCTTATTCATTCTGTTGGGGATCACATATTGCTACTAGAAGAACTTTCATATTATCATAGATCCACCACCAAATTGACATGGAGCCAATGCAACCTTTGCACTGATTTCAAAGTCTTCTGTATTGGAGCATCAGATGAAGTCTCAGTTCTCTTACATGTATTGTCAAAACTGAGGAGGTGTCAGAGTCCAGGGCTTCCCTTTGGATGCCCTGGGACCAGAGGAAGGGAGTTTGAATCCTGGACAGGAGGGTGTGGAGCCGGTCCAGGGGGATTGGAGACTCTGGCACAGAGCTCAGGAAGACACTGGCTTTGATTTTAGTCCATAGGAGAGGCTTCCAGCACTAAAAGAGGAATTACAAACCACAAAGGTGTGAAAACAGTAGTTTAGCTTAGCACAGGGTGGAAAATTTTGTAGTTTTGGGGTTCTTAGAATGGAGGTAAATGGGGGACAAGATGGAGGATTTAGGGCGGTGCCCTGGGTTCTTCTTGTTCCCCCTTGGCATCCACCTTCTGATGTGATGGTGGCACAAAGTAGTTTAGGGGGATTGGGTCAAAGTAGAAATGACCCTTTTAGTATAAGTAATAGGCATTGGCCCAGAATTGTAAATAATAGACACGTAATTATCTGTATAAGAGGGCAGTGACCTCCCATTTGTGGCAGTCACTCATGTCCCAGCTGCAGTTCAGATCTCGGCTGGGCACAGAGAAAATTGTGAGCTATGAAATAATAAACAACATGGGAAACCGTGAAAATAAGACCTTGAAGACTCCACGTCTTTCTTGTGATGTGGCTCAGGGATTTCAGAGGCAAAAGACTCTTAACCACCTGAATCTCGGGAGAGAAACCCAACCCAAGAATGAGGGGCAGGATTTCACATAGGTTCCTAATATTTCTAAAGAATAAGAGGTTACTCCATTAAAGTAGCTGAGTGTGAACCATGAGGTTTTATGGCTTGGGGATAACAGGTTGTACATTTGAAAAAATGGAAATGTCTTTCAGAAGCTGAGATCACTGCACATTACATTCTTCAGGACAGTTTAATTTCTTTCATCCACTGTCAAGAGCATTGTTTGTCAAGAACATCCTCATAAGTTAATGCTCTCTTAAACAACTTAGTTCTCTGACTGAGCAAAGGTAGAACAGAAGTTCTTGACTTAAAAGTCTGTAAATCCATCCTTTTCAGCTGATTTAAAATGGACAACTTCTAAAAGCTGATGGGAAAAATATTATAGGCCAAAGAGAGGTTAGTCTTCACTTAAGGTGTGCTTAATGTACTATAAGAATAGTTTGACTTATTTAGACTTTGCTCCTTGCCAGGCCTTACTATGGTCTTTGTGTATGCAGGCAAATAACTGGAACTCCTGGGCTACCGTCTCTTGTGCATTAGCTGGATGAGATACAGGAGGATGTAGGATTATAGCCATCTTTCCTAAGGCCTGCAGACAGCTGGGAAAGCACAGCTGTGAATTCTGCTCCCTGTTGAGTCCTGAAACTGCCCTTGCTGTTCTCCTGTTGAGCACTGGAAAGATTTCAGTGCTAGCTTTATTTTGCTGGCAGTGGTAGGAAATGTCTTCAACTCATAATCATGCCTCACACCTAAAGAGAGTGAGCCATGTTTTTCTAAGTTGTGAAACTGATCTGTTTGGGAAAATTAACAAATCTTAGTTTGTAATTAAGCATATTAAAGACACTTTGACTATGAATAGTTTATCTGGGCTAGAAGCCATCTCCTATTATAGACTTGACAGGAACAGTGCAGAATAATAACACAAAACAAGGATCATTTACCAAGTTTCATTAGTTTAAATAATATCTTAAAATATTTTCTTTACAGAGACAAGTGTACATGTTTAGTATAATTAACATAGTTGCAATAAGCTAAATAATTTCATTTATATTGTACCAAAATAGATAATGGAACTCCAAGAAAGCACAATACCTGTATTTTTTCAGTGGTGTTTGTAGCTTCTACAGTTCTAGATAAATTTGTCATCCAAGACAGGCAGCTGTAATCAAAGATTTAGTCAAAGTTAGAATGCTATATGGAACTGAATCATACAGACCTAACTTCCACTTATCCCTCATGTAAAAAAACCAAAAGACTTTATGCACAGAACTGCTAAAAAGATTTGTAAAAATGGCTTTGGATGTTTTAGTATTGCTTTCAAGACTTTTCGTTCCCCCTGTTCCTTTTCTATTATATAAGAAAACTCGGGCTACAGTTATTACAAGGCATACTCCCTAATGTTAGGTAACTGATTAAACAAACAATGTGGATCAAAGGAAATTCAATAATTATGCATCTAAGTCTGCATCTAAGTTTTAAAACCTCCATGTTTTAAAGTGATGAATTATTCACAAGTCAAGATGAAATGGGGAATATTCCAACTTGTGCTTTTGAAGTGTCATCATATTAATCTAGGCCACTTTATGCACATCTATAGTCTTTTCATCTCTGGAGATCTCTGCAAGATGGTGGGCTCATGTCACAAAATTTCTGTTGGCAGAGAGTCAAGAAACAAGTATTTTAAAACTTACAGTTTATTACTATTGTGAGTAAATTAATATTCAGGATTCCTAAGGGAGCTGTAAGTTGTATGATCTTTTTTCTTTTTCCATATTTTGTGACTTCCATATTTTTTTTTCTCCCCTCCAGTTATTTTATTTATGCATATTTGTTAGATGATTTTTTAATTACATATCCTTATCCTCAGCTATTAATTTTAACCTTTGCTTCCCTGCCCCCGTTCTCCACCATCCCAGTCAGGCAGTTTCATTGTAATTGTTATTTAGAATATTCATAATTCATCAGCTGGATCCAAGCTAAAAACTGAATACTTAGAAAAAATAATTGAGAGAAATCAGTTCTAGATGCAACTTTTTCAGTTGGTCCCTAATTTTGTGAGATTTAAAATAAAAATAAAAATAAAAATAAAAATAAATAAATAAATTATGCACACACTGATGCTGGGTGAGAAGGGCAAGATGGGAGTTGGTCTATATTGTGACCTACCACTAAACCGAGATCTGATCTGACTCTAATCTCCATCTCCTCTGGTCTAAAGAGTCTCTGGCTCATTTCAACTCTTTGACAAGCCTCTTCATTCATGCCATCACAGTCTCCTCCTTCCTGCCTAAGAATCAGCTGTGTCCCAAAATTCATCCCAGCTTTTTCCTCTTTCTCAGAGCTCCTCTCCCCACAGGGTCAGCCTTCCTCAGATCATTCTCTTTGGAGCCTTTACCCCTGGCCCATGAATACACTCAATTAGACACCTTTACTGGATTTTCATATATTGACAATACCAAATACTAGATTTCTTTTTTTCTTTTTAAAGGAAGACATATACTAGATAATGAGGTACAACTGTGCTAGGTGGGAAAAGGAGGCTACAGGAAGAGTGCTGTAATTGGTGGCCTTCCCACTTTACCACATTATGAGATCTGGATTTTTCATCACCAACTTCTTCCTTGCTTCTTTCTGGTGCTGTGTTAGAGATAAAACCTTCAGAGTTTCTTGATTTTGGAAAAGAATAGCGCATACTTTAATGATAGTATCTCATCCATAAACATTGCAGTGTGATATTATGATATGCTAATGGCCTGCTGGCACAAATTACTGGTGTGACCATTCAAAGAAAGTGAAGTTCACTGAGCTCAGCAGCTCCTTTCAATATGAGGAGTAAAGGAACCTGCTGTACCAGTCATCTACATCAAGAGTAAGATAAGAGCCTCAGATCTGCTTACAATAAATGAGCTGTGTATAAAGGTACACTTTACAATTCAAAAGCTTCCTGTGTACTTGTAAAAATGAAATGAACCTTTAATAATTCTCAGTCAAAATACTTATTAATATCTTTCCTCCAAATTCTTCATCCAAGTTTTATACATAGTTCAATAATATGATTTAATTTTCTGGCTAATAGAAATAATCTTAATAATTCTGCACATAATGAAGTGTTCCTGAGTGAGTCCTCTTGCTTGCCCTGAATATTTCTGTACAACCTAGACAGTTTTTCTGTCTAAGAAGCATTTCTTCTTAGGGAGTGGAATAAATGCTGTTTTCATGATGCAGGTCTTACTTCTACAGTCACACTGTGACTGGCCTCAGAAGCACATGAAGGTGCTAAAAATATTCTTCGCAAATCCCTTCCAATAAGTTTGATGAAAAGAACAAGGAAGGACTCAGTGAAGGAGAAATACTTCCTCCCTTGCCAAAGGCATAGTCATACAAAATAACTTTAAGGTGAGACAATAACTACTAGGCGTTAAATGTGTTCAGTACTGGGGCTTCTTCGTACACAGCATACACTTTTTCAGGAGACACAGAAGAGAAAAGCAGCCAAAAGCACATATTGAGTACCGGAGGTTTGCCAGCTGCTGATAGAGCTGCAAAGATGACTACAAGGCCCCATTCTTGCTTACAGGCAATAGGTAAAAGCTAAGTTACCTGGCCATCAAGACCACTAGGTATTCTCCGATGACTTCAATCCTTATTCCAATTATATTATGTTAATTACTTCTACAATAAGCATTTCATTTTTCTGAACAAATATGCTGAATGTCCTGAGTGCATTGAAAAGAGCTCATAGCTCCAAACACAATCGTGCCAACCTTGAGGAGAGGAGGAAAATTTTCTTCTTAAAAACACCAGAATTGATGCTTGAACTGTACACAGTCTGTCTGGAGAGAAAGAAGGGTTCAATTTTACGGTTTGAAAACCTGCATGGCACAGGCCAGAGGGTGCTGGAAGAGTACAATCTGTGTGGTCTCTGGGGAAGTGAGGTTACACCGTCACAACAAAATATTTGCTGAAGTAGTTATGCCATTTTATGTCAGATTACTTGGACAGTCAAGTTAAGAAATTTTGTTTTGTCAAATGTTCCAGTTCCTGTCTATGCAAGTAGAATTCAGTGTTACCTGTATTTGTAGGTTTGCTACAAATTGGACTCATCTGTATTTCTGTGCCAAATTATCTCATAACACTCAGCTACTTCCTTGTGTGGGATGACTCATTTCATGAATTTAACAGTTTATGACTACATGTATCTTTTGACTGCAAGCCAGTCAACAGAATAATCCAAATCTATGCAAAACAACTGAAAGCTAAGAGCTCTAGTCATTAGAGAAGACCTATGAGTTTCTACATAACAAAGAAATAAGGACACAAATCTACTTTACATCTCATGTGAATTTTGACAAGGAAAGATGCTTTTCTTGCTGATGAAATTGAAAGGAGATGACTTCAAAATATAGTGTATACAGCTGCTAGGGCCTGGGAGGAATAATGGCTCAAAAGAGTGTCTTTCTCTGAACACTGCCTTCCTTTTGGATTGCACATGTTAAGAAATCTCTGGTTTATGTGAATCATAGATATTTATAAATCAATTTGAGGTTTTCCATGGAGGAGGAAAAAATAAGGAGTGTTTATACCTTATACCTTTGCTTCTGCCTGACTCTTAATTAAATATCTTCCTACTCACCTTTACTCAGGACAGTATTTTCATTTGAAATGATGCCAGCAATATAAATAAATGCATGCAAACTGGTTATACAATTTTCCTTTACTTTTTGATTCACTCTTTTTTCTAACAAAATAGTCATTACTACTCTGCCAGATAAGGTGTCAGGTGCATTTTCCTGTAATTAATTTCTTGTCTTTTTGCATATCAAGATATGGTTGAGGAGAACTCAAAAGCTGCTTCAGATTCCGAAATAATATTTCGCATCCTTATGGATCTTTCCATCTGAAAAAGATAAAGAAATTTCAAAATGTGAATGCTTTCAAGCTCCAAAGCTGCTTCTCAGTGACATCAGAATCAATGTGCTTATATGGGAAACAGAAAATCAAAGACTGTTGAATAACCTTTGTGAGGTGTAAGAAAATCTGTAGAAGAGCTAGGAATAAATATTGATGGTAATTCTTGACTCATCTTGTTTGGGGGATACCTAAAACCTCCCTTTCATTTTCTTTTTTTTCCCCCTCCTGTTACCATATATGTGTAATTTCCAGCACAGAATTTATTTGCGTTTTCTGACTCTCTTATTGTATGTAATTTGATTACTTTCAGCTGAGTAGATCTCAGCAATTCTTTTGTACTTTAGGAGATAATAACACCTAAACAAATAGTAGAAAAAGGACCTTTGCAAAACTGAGAGATAAATAACTTCTGTAATAAAAATAGAGTGTAAAATTTTTCATTTTTAACAGCAAAGCAGATTTAAGACATCTATGCCAGAAGAGTGGAGATACCTCATTTAAGGAGTTAAGTCTTTGTGTGGTACATGCATATGTGTGTGTGACAAAATCTGACTGAACAGTACATTCCCTCATGCTCTTGTCTAGTTCTGGTCATTTCACCTTCTTGGTGCCTGGTGAATATTTGATGCTTTAATTGTTTGTTTAACTTTGTTCCTTATGGATATGTCTGTAGATCCATCAGGTGTGCCATGAGCATTCCCAAGTACTTGATCCAACTGCCATGGAATGCCTTCATCTGGGCTAAATTAACCCATCCCTCCAAAAAGGAGCAGCTGTGTGCTGACTGCCTCTTGGAAAGGTCTGTGGTGTAAGTGAACTTCTCAGCCATTCCCAGGAGCAGAGTTGGAGGCATAAGATGTGCCAAACAGTGTCTGGGACAGTTCTAGCAGTTCAACAAATGTTTTAGATGTTCCTGGAAACATTTGAATTTCCTGGTGTAGACACAGCCCATCGAGGAGTGAGGTGAAATGCAAACTGGCCAACCAGAAGGATAGCTCAGTTTTCCTCAAAATGCTCCTCATTGCTTGTTTTTGAACAAATCAGCAAGAAGCATGCAAAGCAATGTGATGTAGCTTTGGTAGATCTGAGGGGAAAATATGCATGAAGTACAGGAAGCATACGTGCAGCATTGAACAAACTATAGAATATTCAGAGCATGTTGGTCTTCACAGACTGGGTTTCCCTAAAAATGCAATGATGACTCTGGTTCATCTTGAATTCCCATCAAACTTAAAATATTCACTAGTGAGATTTTATGCACAATATGGCAGCAAGACCTTTTAGGAAAGATAAAATATCCAAAGCCATTTTGCAGATGTCACTAATCTGAAATGCCACCATCATGCCATGACAAAGAAAGATGATCTGAGTCCATTCTGCATTTTAGTTACGATTCTGCAAATGATGCAGATTTTCCAAGGTATGCAGTGCTACAAAGCAGGCTATTTTGAATGCAAAGAAATCTATTTCAGGTATCTGTGAGCTCTGAAATAGGACTGAGAAGAATGAGACTTGTCAGTGAAGCTGTGATCTTCATCTGGCTGTTTGCCACACTGAGTCATGGGATGTGCTGCTGTGAACTCAGAATCGCTCTTATGTGCACAAAATCTATTTTAAATCATCATCGATTAAGAGAACACTTGGAAAACTTGTCTTCCTGGCAGATGCTAGATGGCCTCAGAAAGTCAGATTAGCCCCAATACACATACAAAGTTATTTAATTGCCTGCTCATAAACATTTCCCCCCCCCTTACTAAAGAACTATTCCTCATGCTTTACATAGTATGAATGCTGATCCCTTAAGCAACTACTTTATTACTTCCTTTGTGTCCCCGCTTTGTATTATCTGTAGCTCAAGCCAGTTTATGAAGACAAAGAAATTGTTTTCCATATGGAAATCTATGTTTCTAGTGACTTCTCATGGAAATTTTTATTTCCCTTGAAAGCAATGGAAAGTTGATGAAGAATCTTGATGAAAGTGTCCAGCAGCTCAAGGGAAATTAACTCCATTTCATGGGGAAGTGCAGTGCCTGATTGTCTTCCAGTTTGGGCCACCTGCATCCTGAAAAACAAGAGACTTGGAAGCCCTTGAGGAGTCCTTGACCAAGTCTTCCTAGTTTGGCAGCTGACATGGCAGACCAGTCATCAGGAAAACAGCAAGTCCTGGACCTGTTAGATCTTGATCAAAAACATATTTTGAAGGACTAATGTGCTTTTTTTTTTTTTTTTTGAGAAAGAGACTCATCATTGATTGAAGTTGTCTGGCCACCTCTAATTGCAAAATACTGCACAAGCAAATTCAAGTATTCAAGTACTTGATATATGTGGCTTCGAGATTCATCCATTTTGTGAAAGAAAAGGAGAAAAGACAGATATGAACAATGTTGCTCACCATCTTGTATCTTATGCTGTGGATAATGAATATTCAGTATGTTGTGTTTCCAGGAACTTTGCTAAAAATAGCACCATATCCTTGTTTGAAAAAGTGATGAGCATAACTATGAAGAAGGAATTTGATGCTTTTCCTTCCTCTTCTTCTGTCTTCTTTATTAACTCTTTGTATCATAACACTTCTGTTCACCATCAAACTGCCACCTCCTCAGCAGACAAACCAGAGAAGTATGTGGGCACAGAAACACATAGAAAAGTAAGGCTGGAGAAAGGAGAATTTCAGATCTTGTTCCCTCTGGTCTCAGTTTACTGGTAGGATAAGATATATCTGAGGCATCTTCAGCTATTTTCATTTAACCTGTTCATTAAACCTTCAGAGACATTGCTGCTCTGCCAGTGCTTAACACTATATAACACAATACAAGTATTTTTCATCATACATGGGTGAACAATGGTGAACAAATGGCGAAAAATGGTGAACAAATAACTAAATCTGTATAACTTCCTGTTAACACTTTTTATCCTCACATTGGTGAGTCCAGGGTTTATGAAATCCTTTTGTTTCATTGCACTGGATTCTCTCCTTTTGTCACCTCTTTTGGTAAATCATTGGGTGTGATTCAGCCTCCCTGATCACTGGTGCCCAACAGCATTTTTACCGCATCTGGAATGGTTCTATCTCTCTTTTGCAGTGATGGGTCCTGAGGTCCAGTACTAAATTGTGTTCAGTTTGTTTCTTAAATAGAACTCTCCCATTCCAGATCCTCCCTCCTACACTACTCTGCCCAGGTACTCTACATACTGCTTATATTTGCTATTTGCTATAAGTTTATATTTGCTATTACAAGGGCAAGGTTTCATTGCTATCATTATTTTTAATTTCATCCTGTTGACACTTTTTACCAACTCATCAGCAATTGCCAGTTCTGATTTCTGTTTATTTACTTAAATTTTTATTTTCCAGAGGGATTCTACCAATTCTACCAACAGTCTCCAGAGTCTCTCTAAGCCTACTTTGGGAACTTATTACCCTGATTATGTAATTAGCTTTTTTTTTTTTTTTTTTTTTTTTTTTTTTTTTTTTTTTTTTTTATCTATTGCTCTGNGAACTGTGCACTCTACTATTTTTTTTTTCTCCCTTTCACTCCAGTTTCATCTTCTTGTTCAATTACTTTTTATTTTTATGACCAAATACAAAACCAGATAATTGTAATATTGTCATGTCTTTTGACTTCTGAAAAAGAAGCTCTCTCAGCATCTTCCAATTGGTTGGAGGTGGCCAAAGGGCTTTCTAAGATATGCATGGCCCAGGTTCAAGATTTTCTCTGCCTCATACTTAGCAAAGAATTGATACTGCTTAAAAGTCATCAGGATACAGTGTCAGTTTCCCAGACATAATGGATGTTCCACCTAAAGAAACTTAGAGGACAAATCAATCATTCTAATATGCTCTGAGATACCATCCTGTTCCAACTGGGTTTTTGGAGATGAGAGTTTCAAGTCTGTGTGGCTTTCAGGATCTGTTTGTGTTTCATCCTGGAAGTTTCACTGAAACAAACACTTCCTCATTAAGGATTTCAGTTTCAAAATAATAGTCTTGGCTTCTGTGGGAAGGAGGAGCAGGGCAGGGAATCTAAGTCAAAACATTCCTAACCAGAATAATTTTTATTTAATCAGTAAAAATCTACCTTCCAGCCATGTGCGTCAAAGGTTGGCTTCCACACAAAGAAAAGGAAGTGGAGTTGTTGTTATAATTCCAGATGCAATGTTGGAGAGCTCCTAAGACAGTTCGAATTACGTAACACAACAGATGTCACCAGACTGTAATGGATTCTTGTTCAGTTTTAAAACTTCAGGTGTCTGACTCTCATTAAGGATGGTGAGCAGACAGGGTAAATAGGCAGGTAGGAAAAATAAAAGTGTATGCTGAGTTATACTGCTTCTAAATTCAGGCATTTAAATTAGTGCACTTCTCTAACATACTGGGATTAATTTTACACTGAGGAAGAAAATAAGGGTGTGCTCTGATAGCTTTGGGTACCGTTTATTCTGAACCACAGGTACATTCTTATGATTCATGCAAAGAAGAAATCTGGTAAACAAAGGCTGCATAAAATAAAGTGTTATTTAGGGCTTAGTGAGGCATCTGGCTCTAATTTTAGATAAGTTCCTTCTAGTGATGTCTTCATCTCCTCAAACAGTTCTTTTCTCTGCTTCTTTAGGCTTTTTTTTTTTTTCTCAATTACCATCTTTTGTGGGACAACAGCTACACTGACAGCAGGATACTCTGTGCTTGAACCTTAACACATGCCTAGAGCATGGCAATATAAAGATTCAGAAGGATGCACATGGCTTCAGAAGACTGCTGCTGAACATCACAGACTTAGCATTTTACAGAGTATTATGAAAAGAAGCACATTTAACAAAAAATATGTGAAGGGCAAACCTCTTGAGTTACATTTTACCTTGTTCTAAATGACAAGTTCCCATGTAGCAAACACTTCAGATCTTAGTGTGTAGCTGATCTGCATGGACTAAGATAAAAATACAGAATGTTAGAAGTTTCTTTTTCTATTGATATAATCATGGTTGAAAACATTTTTTTTTGTTATGTTAATTAGTCTTCTGCTCAGAGAAAATAAATTTCACTAGGCAAACTGCATAATTCAAAAATTTATTATCAACGCATGTGTCACTTTTATTCAGTTCACTTTTATATGAAGCTATAGTTGATTTATAAGCTTTAGTCTCTATTGAATATGAATAAATCAATTACCTTACACATCATTATCTCTGGATTGTGTTTTTATGAATGATCACCTATGCAAAAGTTTGTGTTTGAATACACAGCTCTGAGCTCAGAGAGAATGAGCCAGAACAGTGAGGGAATTCATAACGAGGCTGCACCCTGCAGCTCAGCCCTATACAGCTATAGAAACTGTGATAACAATTTAGAAAGGCACCAATGCTGGTTTAGGTCAATGAATTTTTAGAGAAGAGAAAAACAACCCAAAAAAACCCTTTTCCCTTAAGGGAGTAATGTTGCAGAAGAAGATTGAATGACCATCAAAGGTATTGCAAATGGAAACACCTTATGTTTTCCTGTCTGGCTTTATGAACTTTCAAGACAATACATTTTCTATAAAACTGATTTATAGCTTTTATATTATAAACAAAATTCAAGACTACTCTGGAAAATTTTTTGAAAGATCTAGTTGAGAAGTCTCGATAGATTTGAAGGAACTGCAGTCACTTCTTAACTAAAGCCATGAGAGAATAAAAGATAAGATGCACAAAGTAGAAAGTTAAAACTGATCTAAAACATCATTAAATTAAACGTGGGCCCAGTGAAATCAACTGCACGATAACTAACTTCAGCAAAGAGAAATTATTACCTATTCAACTTAAACACTGTATAACTGTGCTGAATCTTTTTCCTTAAAATTCCATGCTAGGTTTTAGCACTCAAACTAGACATCCCTGAAAGTTATTTTCAAGCAAATGTTTGGCAGAAAGATATCTCCGCTCCAACAATCTACATATTTTATAATTATATTATTACTTTCCCCCTCTAGGCTTTCAGATAAAGACTGCAACTGATTACATGAGTCTGTTTGCCAACTGATCAGTGAAATTTGGTTGTTTTTTTCTATTACAGTATCAAGGGTGTTGGTAAGATCTTTTTATATAGATAGAAAAGCGACAATAACAGCTTCCCTGATGACTGCTGCCAGTTGACATTGCATGCTGGTCTACCACTGGAGTCCAAAGGAATTTCTTAACCTTTTCCAACCAAAGTAATCAGGTGGCATTTTCACAGTGTTTCCATTCATTGGGATACAAAGCCTCTTTATAACATGCTCTTTTCCTAGTCTGAGCTATTGGGAGAACAGCCCCTATCCAGTGGCTTATGTTATCCACAACATAACCTATAGGTGAGCAAGTAAAACACAAAAAAGGCCAGAGACAACTCCTTTGTCAAACCTAAATTCCCTATCATGCCCCTCAATCTCTAGTCATGCCTCCTCTCCAAATTTGTCTCTATGAATCACCTGGAAAAGATATTTTTCGTGTCTTACAATACCCTATTAGCATTAACAATATTAGTGCATCCCACTTTCTAGCCTTTTTTTCTGTTAGAGTCCTTAAGAAGAACAGTTCTTCTTAAGAAGAACACTGCTTGTGAAAGTATTGAATTTTCACAGCCAGGTTGTGATTTTCATTTTTGCAAGGAATAGATCTGGCCCTGGGACCCACCCATGCACTCTCCTCAAATAGTCAAGGACTGCTTAATTCTTCAGTCTTTACTTTGAATTTCTCACTGATATTGTGAACATGATCAGACACATGTGGAAAATGAGAGACTAGATTATATTTAGCCTGTAAATTGAGTATGATTTCTCCAGATGTTAAGTTCATTTTTACAGTATCCTAAACACCTGTTTATTTTCAGAACTAGGACTCTGTAATATCTTATTGGGCAAAATTATTTTTCATGGAAGTCTCTTGTGTTAAGGAAATTTATGTTGCTGTGATTCTTTTGCTTCAAATCAAATATATTTAGAAGCTATTTCAGTTCCTATTGTTATGGTTCCCATTAAAATGAAAAGTGCTAAAATTCAGATATATGTGTATTTTAAAAGCAAACAATTCATATATGTCTGAATATACTGAACTGGCAGGGGTTTAATGTACCCTGGAATCTTGCTGTTCCCTCCCAGAGTGTTGATTTTAATGTCAGTCATCCCAGATAGGTGAATAGGTATTATCATCTCTATAGACAGGGAAGCAAAGACAAATATAGGGTGTGAACTGGCACAATGCAGAATAATGACAGCTTCCTCTGGCTTCAGGAGCTGTTATTGCTCATCAATTTTAAGGATCAAGGTGTTTGTGTTGACTGTTATACAAAGATACTCTTGTTTTTTAATGAGATTTCTCCTTCTAAAGAATCACATGAAAGTTACTAAAGCTAAATACTTTATTTCTCTACATCAGGAACTACTGTATTTCCCTACATCAGAAAATTCATGGTATAAATTTAACAACTGCATTAATATCAGGTGAGCATTAATAACACAAATTCTTTAGTAGCCATTAGTAGATCATAATCACAACATCTCGGGCTCACCATGGATGAGGCAAATGACAGATTTTAGAGCTCTCTTCAGGGATCATCTCTTTAATTTAAATAACTATATCTGTGTCCAATGTCCTCTGCTTATTTTTGCTACTCTTATACCTATAACAAAAACTAACATAGACTTCAGCCAGCACCTTAAAAATCTATTTTCTTCTATATCTCCTTTATTACTCAAAGGTTCAATAGCAAACAACAAATATGTTGCAGTGCAGCAACACAGTTAACCACTTGCTTAAATCCCAGAGTGCCTTATGTAGTTACACTTGTACTTAAATGCTTTGCTGAAGAGGGATGGAGTGTTGATCTGAGGCCAGAACACAGTGCCTGGGGCCTCCGAAGTTATTAGTTTCAGCACCAGCATTAGAACTCAAGTTCCCTGTTCCCCAGCATGTATGGAGGTCACTACAACTGTGCTTTACCTCTTATTGAAGTTGATTCTAATAATACTACTACCATTTCTACTGGGGTTACAAATCAAACAAAAATAGTTGGAGGTGAGTGAAACAGTTGCATATTTCAATTTAATGCATCAGCTCTTTTTTCTCCATGAGTAATTTACATTTCATATGAAAGCAGACAGAGACTAGATTTCACAGATTTTTTTTTTTTCTTTTCTCTTGATTTTATTGCTGGGAAAGTGGAAAGAGGGTGTAATTGCTTTTGTTTCCACATATCTGTGATAATGATCCTTTTTAATTTATTAAAATTAAACTAGGAGTTTTTCTTAACACCTAAAACATTATTTCTCCTCACAGAACTTGATGACAAGTGGGTGTAAATTTGTTCATGTACATTATGATGTAAAGATCACACAATTAATTACTTGATTCTTTAAAGTTTTAACCAGTTAAAATAGAGCCATTCTGAATAACACAGCCCCCAAAAGAAAAGGGTATTTGTTTCCAGCTGGTGTTTAGTGTGTTAGACTCACTTTGTCTCAGTAAAATGCACAATAAAATAATATTCTGTGTCACTATAGCGACTGGACTTAAAGGAATTCTTTAGCAGTGTTACAAACTCTCCCTGGCAGCATGGCTGCAGAGACTTTCACTCAGCTCCATGGCAGCACCAGTGTGTGCCTGCACGGGGGGCAAAGGCACAGATCAGTCATTCAAGGCTGATGTGTCTGATGAAGGACGCTTAAACATCCATCTTCTCATCACCCAGATGGAATCTGTGTGATTCCACTCTGATGGAGACAGATGAGGCACAGATTCAGTAAAGCACTTGCAGGTGTGGGTTTGACAGGGCAGGGGGACAGGAAAGAAGAGAGAAGATTTTAAAAAAATATCTGCTGAAGATGAAACAAGGTACCTCATATCACATTCATAAAGAAACAGCTTTTGGGTTTTCCATCCAGACTACAGAATTCTTGTTAATAGCTAGTTGCCAAAACAGATGCCCTGATTAATGAGAACAGATGGATTTCTCCAGAGGGTCTGCAGATTTAGGCATTACTTTCACTAAATGAAATGCTAATGATCTGGCACCGTGCTTCTCTGTGTGGATTAGACACCAGTAATATTTTATGTGTATTTGGTGGAGTTAGAATAATCCCTTTTAGACCTTCTTAGATATAAAATTCTACTATTATGCATCACCTCCAGATCCCTAAAAGCTATAAATAAATGAGCCAAATGCATTTGCAGGATTTTACTGCTTGCAAACTCTTTTGGTAGATTATACACTTCTTACAGGTTTTGCCTAAGATTTAGAGGAATGTCTGGTTTTGTATTTTTAATTGCAGTTTCTGAAGGCAAATGAATCACTTGATTCATTATGGTAAGAAAATGAGATTACATTAAATTTTTTGCTGTTATATTCAGCACAAGTTTGTTTCTTGGCTTTTTTTCACCACAATTTCCAAGTAAAATTAATCTGAAAATTTTGTACCAAAGACATTTTTGTTTCCCAACTCTGCCATAAGTCAATATTTCTGGTGCTAAAAAAAAAGAATTAGTACTTAAAAAAAAAAAAAAAAAAAAAAAAAAAAAAAAAAAAAAAAAACAAACAGAAAAAAAATACTCCTCTAAAAAAAAAAAAAAAAAAAAAAAAAAAAAAAAAAACACAGGTTAAAGAATTCTGCTCTGAAGTAGAATGATTTTAGCTGATGCAAAACCCTCCCTTTTTCTGCCATCTAAAAATCTTCCTTAGTGGAATGAATGGTTTTGTTATGTTTTTATTTTTATGATTTGCAAATATGGTTATTTCAAGACAAATCCTCTATTTGCACAATTCATACCTTCCTGGCTATATTATTCTGTCAACTTTTCTGTTTCTGGAAACACTGTGAGGAAGATAATGCAGAACTCAATTATTATATGGGGGGTTTAGGACTAATCTGTCTTCACAATAAGGAAAAAAAAATCTCATTAATCTCAAGAGGATTCCCTAGCTGCTACTTGCTTTAAAGAACCTGCATCTACAGCCTAGCAGATACATAAGTTTCAAACAGCTGTTTTTCAGTTTTAAATAGATGTTTTTTCTAAATGTGATTTTCTTTCAGAATGGTAAAGTTGCAGCAAACTCCTTTAGGAATAGTACTTACTGGATGTGGGTGTAAAAATTAGAGACCAGGACTACAAAGTTGACAGGACGATAAAGCAGTATAAAAGAAATAAAAGAGCTTAAAATTTACAATCATCATAGTGACAGACTGGGAAATTGGCCACTGACATTTCTCCTAAAAAAAATTTTAAAAAAAATAAAAATACAGTTCCCATGATCAGGTTTTGAATATTGGCAGAGAGAAAGATGAGTCAATAATAGCCAGAAATGGCAGTAGATGTTGGGCATCAGAATCTGGAGGTCTCCAACTAGGCTGTATCAGTGCTGTAAACTGTGTCCACAGCCCAAAAGTTCCAGTGCAGCAATGACACCAGAGAAACTGTTGTGTGGTCTCCAAGCATAGCCTGGCAAGGTTCACTGTTCTAGCATCACTGTGCCATCAGTTACTTTCTGTGATGTTGTTCCAGGAGGATAAAATTTGTGACAGACTGTCTAATCCATGGTACTGCACTGAGGAAGACAGGATAGCTCAACATAACTTAAATTTGATGCAGATTATCTTCGGTTTCCATGATTTAATTAAAGGAGCATAGGAGACCACTTGGAGAAGAGATCTGATGATGACTTCACTTTCATTATTAATTTTCCATGCCAGATGTATTGCCCCTTCTAAATCCATTTCACAGGCTCTCCAGTTTCTGTTCCCCTTTCTTATTCAGAGTACTGCATGCTATCTTGTCCATGAACTGTACAGAAATCTCAGTTACAGTGACACCATTGCATTCACTGACTATATTTGTTCTCTCAAGAATGTATCAGATTTGACAGGTTCTGGATGCTATGAATTCATTGTGATTGACATTAATTATATTTTCTCCCTTTAGTTACTTATTAATCACATAAATTTCTTATTCAGTTTTCTCCTTCTATGGAATTGTGTAGGACTTCAGATCTGATGGGGAAAAAAACTCAGAATAAGGCAATGTGGAATGATGTGATTCCAACTTAGTAAATAGGCAGAAATACCAAAATCCTGAATCTAAATAAGTAATCTTTCCAAATAGCCAGTGGAACTCCTCTGTTCCCACCCCTCATGGTAAATATACCAGTCAAAATTCATCTTCAGCTCTTCATTGGAACTTCCTGGATTGCATTAATATACATGATGAAGGTTGGCTTTAAGCTTTCTGATATAGTTGCAGTGCAGCAAGCTTGCCCACCAGAAAAAGGGATGTAGTCTGAGTCCTATTGTATGTTATTCTCTGCATAAATCCATTGAAGTTCAAGCTCCTTATTACAAAAGTGATACAAAAGCAAAGTGAAACAAAAGCACCCATTTGTTTACTGTGTGCTGCTGAAGCCTTGCTGAAGACAAGTGAGCCCTGTGTGTGACAGTGGGGAATGTAAACCATTTCCTTTATCTGCAGCACTCAAAAAAACGTTAGGAGGTGTTTGTATCTGAACTGAATGTTGCCATAAATGCAGCCATCCATTCTGCTGGCTTTGCTGTCTGCCTCAAAGAGATAACAATAGATGAGCCTTGACCACATGATATTTATGCTGCATTAGCTTCCTGAGAGATTCCACATGTTTCAGGCCAGCAGGATGAACACTGCATTTTCTTACCCTCTCTTTCCCTCCCAGAAGGGAATCAGACTCTAGACCTCAAGCCTCTGTAGTGTGGAGTCAGGCAGCACCACCCCGCTGAGACAGCTGACTCCCTTCCATGGGAGAACAGGTTTTCATGCAGAGGGAGCTCTCCATAGTACCCCTGCTGAATGATGGAGTAGCCTTGGAGTTCTCTCCCATTTCAAATGCTTTGGGAAGGAATTTCACCCTCTCTGAATTTGTAAAAGCATTTTGTGAGAAACTGGTATCTTACTAAATTTTGTATAAAAGTGCCAAGAGAAAAACATCTATGAATGGAGAAATGAAATTCCTGAAAAGGAAACTTCTGGAAATGAAGATGAAGATTAATGTTGCCAACATTTTGTGGTTTTGTTTTTTGTTTAGGGTATTTTTTTGGCACTGTTCAGCTCAATCTGTCAAATGGCCACCTCATAGTAAACAGCTTTTTTGGCAAATTACCATAAGAATTAAAGAAAAACCTTTTAAAGAAAAACCTAAATTCCAACATGAAAATAAAAA
This sequence comes from Sterrhoptilus dennistouni, assembly GCA_013397095.1. Lineage (NCBI taxonomy): Eukaryota > Metazoa > Chordata > Aves > Passeriformes > Zosteropidae > Sterrhoptilus > Sterrhoptilus dennistouni. The sequence continues at coordinate 947,713 of VWZU01003612.1, read as the reverse complement.
GCGCTCCACCAGATCTGATTTATTCTAACATAATCAGTGTTGGATTCCTTTTATGTACAGTTTGCATCAGGTTAAGACAGATGTAGCATTGAAATTCTTAGAGTACAGATTACTCAGGTCTCACTGTATATCAGATTGAGTACAAAAATGAATTCTTTGGTTTTGGGACACACTCCAGCAGCCTCTGACACTGGTGGAAGGAATGCTGTGGGCTTTGATGTCTACAAACCCAGCTCAGGTCTTGAAAGAAATGTAGTGAGGGAGAAGTAATTCTTACAGCTAGATAGTAATGAAAGCAAAACTAATTTTTAAACATTTCCACGATCACAGTTATGTGACAACTGCAAACCCAATTTGTACAGTTTACAAGAAAAAAATATTTTTCTTTTCATTTTGCAAAATCAACCTGGGATTAGAGACCCAGGTGGATATTTCCAGCTAATGCATCAGCCTGGAAAAAAATTATACAGGAGTAACAGCTTGGCTAACAAGTCTGCAAATGATGCATAAGGCAGAATTTGAGCCTAGCTCTCATTCTCAAAAGTTTAATTGGCTCCCTGAGGCAAACTGTCAAGGAAGGAAACGGATATAAATCCAGATTTGAGGTGGCCTAAAAGCAGTTTCAGATCATAAGAAATGTAAGGCTCGGCTCTCTGAGTTACTTTATTGATGCACCTTTAAGGCAGGATTTTACACAATTTTTGAGTGCACAAAAATATTTATTTCTTAACAGTCATAGTGGAATTCTAGGAATAGCATGCCACCAGTTCAACATCTGCAGGTTTACCCCTTTCTCATCACTACAGGCATTACAGACAGGTCTTAGGTGGACAGGTAAACTTTAAGGAAATATTGGGGAAGAACTATGTTACTCAAAATAGGCAGATAATTATTTTTGCCAAGTTGCTATTTTCACTCAGCTTTTTTTGGTCTTTCTTTTCTCCTCAGGTTCTTACAGCTTTTCAAGTTAGCATTCATCTCTAAAGACTTTGAGTTACTGACAATTCCCAAATCATTCCTCTTATTCTAGCTTTTTTAATCTTACGTGGTCTTGCTTTAGAGACTCTTATTCACAGATTGACAATGTTTTTGACAGCAAAACTGAGCCATTGTTATATAATTGATATAGGGTAGGATTCACTGCTGAGAATAGATTGCTGAATCTACTTTGTTGTTCTTACTCATATTCTTGCCTACCTTCCAGCTTCTGCTTCCATAAAGAAAAGATTAAATACACAGAGATAGGCAGGATTTCTTGAGTGCAGCTTCAGTTTAAAACTCTGGATTCATGGCAAAGCTGGAGAGAATTTAATTCAATTGTTTCCACAATGGGGATAAATTGTTTCTGAGAGGGAGAATGAGTTTCACATTGCCTGGCTGGGAGATGATGCCAAACTATCCCTGAAATTGAGATGACTGATGAAGCAGGAGCTGATGCTGAGTGACAGGGCCATGCTCAAATCTGAAGAACCACATGGGCACTGGCTGCCCTCGTGAGCACAGTGCTGCTGCAGGGCAGGTTGGCTGGCACCAGCTCTGCCTACCAGCCAAGAGCTGGCTCACAGTCCTGCCCTGCTTTGTTCCCTTCCCTGATGGACAGCAGACTGCAGGGTCTGTAAGACTTGGAGGGGAAGCCAACATCTGCTTGGAAGTTCTGCCCAGAGCCAACTGGCGTGACGAAAGAGCTGCATATCAGTGGTTTGTTACAGATTAATTACCCTTTTCAGGACAAGCCACCAAGTGCCTTTGTTTTTCCAAATGCTGACACTTTGCCCAATTTTTTTCTTTTTTCTTTTGTGCTAGCTGGCAAATGTGTTAGTGCCCAGAAGCTTTCCAGATTTTCTGACTGGCTGGAGTTAAGCTGTTGCTTCTTGAATTGCTGCTCTTGTCAGCCAGTCCTTGTGAAGAAGAACTTTGTGTGTGATGCTCTACTGGTATTTATGGAGGTCAGTGATGAGTTGATGCTGGCTGGGTGCCAAATGCCCACTGTAGACCCTCTATCACTCCTGAGATGGACAGGGGAGAGAAAATATAAGAAAAGGTTTGTGAGTTGAGGTAAGGACAGGAACAGATCACTCACCAACTATGGACTCAACCGGGAGAAAAAAAATAATCTTTTATTAATCAAATAAGAATCTAATTAGATACAAAGAAATAAAAACTAAATCCTTAAACACCTTTCCTCTACCACTCCCTTCTACCCAGGTTGTGTGAATCAGGCTTCACTCCTGATTCTCTGCCTCCTTGACAATCAGTAGCATCATGAGTACGATAGATAACCAATGTATTGTAATTTCCCGTTTGTGCTGATTCTGATCACCAGGTTTGTGCTTGCACTGAACCTTTCTCGAGGACAGAGGGTTGTAAGTAAGGGTTTATACCTGTAAAAGATCTCGAAGACCTCTTCTGAACAGAGTCCCATTGACTTCAACAGGTTAATGCAGAGCTCTGGAAACTTACTCCATGACTTGAAATTAAAAGCAATTCAGCATAATACCTTTTATGCTGTGTTTCTTATACTTACTCATAATTTTCCTATTCTACCCTTATAAAGCCTCCAAAGCTCCAATACAAAATCAAATTCTTTGCTTGTCACAATTTAAAGTTGAAGTCAATTATCCCTGTTCACATGTTGTCTGGATAGTCCTATATGGACAATAAAATAAGAAAAAGTATAGTAATTACCATGCCTACAGGCAGTATGTCAGCCTGTGAGACAGGCAGTGGCTTAAAAGGTAGTCTGATTTTTCTTTAAGTGGCTTGTCTTTTTATTTGATGACACAAGAAACACAGTAGGCTAGATTTTCTACTAGGGTAATGGGGTGAAACTGTACACATTTATAGCACCAGAGTTCCCACAGCAGCATATAATTTATAGTTTATCCTGTAACAATGTTCACTGTTAGTACTGAAGCCAAACAAATCTTTGTGAGACAGATTATTCTTATTATTGGAACAAAAGCATCACATTCCCAGTTTTCCAAGAAAGGGTCAGTGGTGTTGTTTTGGGTCTTTTTGGCTAAAGTAATAAAAATGGGCACTTGAAAAATGAGGCAGGTTTGGGCCAAGTTCTTATGCTGTACCCTCTATTGCACAGCTTTAATCTGGGACATATATAAACTGTCTTCATTTAATGTAAATATTGGCCTATATAAAGCCTCCCCTTACACTTTCAAATTCTTTAAAAACATATATGTTCTTTTAACTGGATCTTCCTTGCTTTGCTGTGCAGAAAGTAAGCACTGATCAATATCCTAGGGCTCATAGGAAAGTGTAAGCCTATTATTTGTGCCTCAGGGTTTGCTGGGTTTTATGCCTGTCTCCCAAACTGCTGATTTATTGAGACATTCGAGGCCTGTTTCCTTTGCTGCTAGCATCTCAGAATGGTACAATTAAGCTCAAAAGTTAGAATCAGTCTCTAGGTTCTCAGAATAACTTTGTGAAGAATCACTCAGGGAACGTGTTTCCTGCATTGTGGCATCTCAACAGCCTGACTCCCCTAAGGTAAGCACAATTTGCCTCTTGTGAGTAGCTCTTTTCAAACTGTGAGTTCCACAAAAAGAGAAGGAACTGAAGAAATACCAAGTGAGCTAAAGGTCTTTTGGAAGTCAGTCTCTTAACAAGCGTAGGAAAGGGACTTTCTTCTGGGATGTGCAGCTTGTAGGTGATGAGTCACAGTGGAAGGTGTGCTGCTCCTCCAGAGCCGTTGATGGTTAGACCCTCCCTTTCTTCTGTACTATGTGGTTTCCATTTGAGAGCTAATTACAATTGTGGCAGGATTACATAATGATCAAGACCACAAGTTCATGCACTTGGCTGAGCACTTGGGGATTGATGATAGCCGATCTATGAGAAAAAGGGTGCCTACTTTTGGACACAAAACCCACAAAAATATGGTGTCCTAAGCTAATAGGTACCATCCATCTCTGTGAGCTGGGGTGATACCATACCTAGAGGCTTTAGCTATTAGATTTTTGTAAAAGCAGATCTATTGAATTCAATTCTAGCTTTCCACTCTCACAAAGAGAGGATTTATTTCAGGACATCATTTGGAATAAGGCTTTTTTTCTTGTGCACATCTTGTATTTTTATCTGTTTCTCCTTTGCTGGGTGTTTCAACAATTTATTACTGGCAGGAAAAAAAAGTCATATTCTCTATGTCAAAACAGCACAATTTAGAAAGATTTTTATTCACTTTTAGATGAAACCAATTTTTTTTCTTGTTTTTGCATATAAAATTGTCTCCTTTGCTTCTAGTATATTGTAATGGTACAGCTGGCCTCAAAATTAAAAAGCAGTCTCTATCCAGAAGGTGCAGTGCATATACTGAGGAAAATCTGTGAGGAGCATTGGTAATAAGGGTCTCTTTGCAAAATATTCATTGCTTTAGGCAAATTCATAACTTTGAATACCTCATATTTCTGTACACAGGAAGAGTTCTGTGACAGAATTATTGTCTTTAGAAATTGTTAGTCACCTGCACTGCCATTAATTTGAGAGACAAAATGATTGTTGTTTCTATGCTCTTTGCTCCCATATAGAAAACAAAAATAATTCCAAAACATGTAAAGACCAATACATCACAAAAGGCAGGTTTGTCTATTTAAAATGTAATTTCTACGTGCAGAGTTTATCTGAGTATTTTGCAAATGGAGTCCACAAAAGCCAACCATGACAGCAAGCCAAAAGCACTGTCAATTATCAGATTGTATATGCAAATCAGACAGGTAGGCACAGGATGTTTCAGATTGGCACCTTCAGGACTCAGATACTGAAGGTAAAACCTGTAGCTGGAATAAAGCAAGCTAAAGTATCAAACGTTTGAAAATGTACTAGTTAATAATTTACTATCCATAAATAGACATTCTCTAGGAGCAAAATGATTTGTACTCTGAGATACAAGAATCCATTTTTAAATGCTATTCTTTTACCAATTATGCAGTCAGGGCAATAACAAAAGCTCAGTTGCAACTAGGCAACTCGGTGTGGGTCTTTTCTTTTGAACACCTCTGCAGAGTGATGATGGATTCTAGCTGCAGGCCGCACTTTCTGTGTCTCCAGAGCCTTGTCTGAAAGGGATCAGCTCCAGCTGCTCAGGTTTCAGGTCATCATGGTACTGGTGCTAAGATGATGAGCTTTGTCCCAGAGAAATGATAATCTAATGGAAGGAAAAAATGGATGTAAACATTATCATTTCCTATCTCTGTAGGATACCCCACCCAGAGAAATCTACTTTTTTTTTTTCTGTAGTGCCATTTAAGTAATTAAAATTATACTTTAAAAATGGGTGAGAAATAGTTTTTCTGATGTGTAAGGGATTTAGGAATGCAAGCCCTACTGGAGAGTAACTTCACAAAGATATTTCTCATCTCTTAAGATAATAAACAAACCCTGATGATGAAAACTAATGCTAGTAGAGCCATAACATTTAGTAGGACAGCTATTCCTAGATGGTGGGACTTAACAGACAAGTTGAAGTTTTTTAAAACCTGTGACTTCTAACCAAAAAGATGTCTCCTGAAAGCATCATGTACTCCAAATGCAACTGAAACTACAGGACTTTCAGAATTTAATTACTCAGACATTTGGCCAGGGCAAGAAGGTTTACTGTACTGCTCCTTTGAGAACTGGTCCAGTTTCATGACATGTGGTCTACATAACCTACCTCTGTGACAAAGCATGCAAGAAAGGAGTTGTGTTTCTCCTTCTAAATGGAAGAACCTCAGGTTGTGTTTAGCCTGTTCTGGCGTGATTCATTCTTTTCTTCCCTCCTTTCACTAAGCCACTTATGTCCTAACAGGCAATCCCAGCTTCCATATCTTGAAATCCCCTAAGACTGTTTTAATTTGGACAATTGAGTCAGACTGGTTTCATTTTTGTCCCTTATGGATGGCAGAGCTCTTTCATACTGGCTGTTGCTTTATAATAGTGTGGTGAAGAGCACAAATAGCTGTTCAGAGAATATACAATAAACACTGTATCATTACTGCATTGTACTGAATTACTGAACCAAATATCAGTGCCAGGGTACAAGCCAAATAGCAGTGTTCAACAGTGCATAGTGTTCACATAATATCTTAAACATGTCAGCTTAAAAATTGTTCTTGTCTAGCAGAAATACTCCAAGTGGACACCCTTTTATATGTTATAAAACCCACTCTATCTGTGAAAGCCAAACTGTTTCTATTTACCACAAGCATTTTCTGAGTCCTCCTTCGCATTTCATAACTGAACTATACAAGGGCTTCTAACTGAAGACTCAATCAAGGATCTTGATGAGGTGAATGAAGAAAAAGAATCCAACAACTCAAAGCTCATATCTCTAAGTATCCTGACCAAATGAATTTTTAAGCACAGCAGACCTCTGCCCATGTTCAGCCAGAGTTTGAAGCTATATTTGGTCCTTTAGGAACTGTTCATCATTCACTTTGGTTCTTCTATTCATCACCAAAGCTCTGTTGAAGTAAAGAAACTCCATAAATAAAGATCTCTGTCTGTAAGATATTTTTCTAGTCTTGAAAATGCTGATTTCTTTTCTTGCAACAACGAGGTGTTCTGTTTTCCCCAAAAGGGGCAGTTTGCCTTTTGTATCTGCTTATAAATTCCTATGAACATTGCTGAAGTTGACCTCAGTCTAAGTGGCTGAGTTTGAAAACAGCCGGACCAGATGGCTACTGCATTTACAAATATACTTCCTATTTATAGTTTAATTACAAATTTGTAACTAGTCACTCTAACAAACTGAGTTTTTTCCGTGTGACTGGGATTCCCAACACTTTTTGTGCTCTTCTAGGGACAGCAGCCCAAGCCTGAGGAAGGATTCATTGGGGCAGTCTGTGAATAAACAGGGGATGCAAAACAGCTCCTCTTTCAAAGACAAAGAAAGTGTTCATAGATATATCTCAACACATCAACTGTCTCACCTTTTCATCTTGGTAATTATTGTGGGTGTTACAGAGCAGAATTGTTTCCTTTAAGAGCACTCACTGACAAATGTGCCTGTCTCATTCTTTTTGCCTTTCATTCTGCCTTTTCTGCTGGACATGGAGAAGTCCCCTGCTCCACTGCTTGGTGTGAAAGTCATGCATCCTCTCCAAAAAAGGTTCAGGCATCAGCTAAACCTTTACGTAATCATACACAAGTTTTCAGCCTGGACTGGCATTTCTCTCCATCTGCTATTAGCCCACTGAGGTTGGGGTGTGGCTCTACTTGCTAAGGGCAGTCTAAAGGTTAGTGCAAAGCTTGGGCAAAGCTTAGCCCAGGTCTCATCATCCATACTGCAAGGCCATCTTGCATTGTTGCACGTTTTGCTGTCAGTGCATCTCTGCTTGGATGTTTCACTGGAATTTCTTTGGTCGTGTGCCACAACTCTTACCCACAATAAATTTTGTAATGTTATGTAGCATTACTGATTGCCAAATTGTGAGATGAAAAACGTGCTTTTTCTGAGTACTGTGGAAAACTGAGATTAATCCTTTTCAGGTGATTAAAATTCTCATTGCAGTGTGAATGATCTAAAATCAAGAGAAACAGTGGGACCTATCTTTTCTGTTTAAGACAGGTGGAAAATGTCACTATATCTGTGTGAGATAGTGATTGTGATTGGGTGGAAAGATCCTGCTGAGGTGGGAATGCCTTCATTCTCAGACCCTGCTCCTTTTGTCAGCTCTGACTGCCAGGCAATCAATCCTATGAGCTGCACTTATTTAGGATTTGTGAGCTTCCATGTACACCACCATTTCATGCTGTGGTCTGAACCTGTCTCCAGCAAGGCTCTGCCTTGTCATGGCAATAATCCACTATATTTCTTTTGCTGTTTGGCAGAAGAGAATCTTGCTCCACAGCACTTTGGAAAGCCTGTCTGTTGCCTGTGCTATTCACCAGGGAATGGGGCCTCAGTGGATGGAGGTGGGCAGTAGCAAACAGCAACATCAGCAGCACAGCCGGCTCAGTTTCCCTGTTTGAACCTGGGTTCCTGCCAAAGGGTGAAATCTGCAGCTACAACCACTCACTGCCTCTTACATCTTTCTTGGCTGAAGGAGGGCTCAATGTTCCCTCATGAGCACTTTTGGCCACACCCAAGTACTAATTGTTCGGTAAATTGTTTTAGTAAAGCTTTAATTATCAGCTTATTGCAATTTTAATGACTAGGAAGCTGACAGAGGCTGAAGTCAGTCTACCTGTGATGTATTATTTTTTATAATTGTGGATCTGCTTGCTGTTCATCCAGGAAGAAATCTGTTTACAAGCATGATATTTATAAGGTTTTATTCCTGTTCTAGGCAAGATTTATGTGAAGAATCACAAGGCGCTTCTAACATTTACTGTGCAGCCAACTTGGATTAAACCTCGCATGAAAGATTTTATCTCTTGGTTTCCAAATTTGCAGAAGGTCTTATCCAAACTTGTTTTTAATGTATAAATGCTCAGGCAAATCACTGCCTCTAACAAAAATATAGAAAGCTTAGAAAATACAACCTTAGAATAGAAAAACTTTTACATGGAATACATTGGTGTAAAGAGAAAGAGAACAGATTTTCACTTGCATCTACAATGAAAAGGAAAAGTAGTAATGAGGCTAAATTGTATCAAAGGAGATTTGGGATAGACATTGGGGAAAATGCTCTAATGGTGGTGATAATTAACCACAAAATAGCTTACCTTGAGAGAACATGGGCTCCCCACAGTTACAGCTTTTTAATATTGAAAAACCATCTATGAGAAGCAGATTAGGTTTTCCTGTTTCTCTCTTGCTGCAGGGTAATAGACTAGATGCTCCCCTGCAATCCTGCCTGTAATTTCATCAGTATTTGTAAGTCAGAATAAGACTATAGATATACTGATCATTGTGATTTTGTAACCAATTCTATGTAGAATTGGTGATTTAGATGCATTTCCATAGTGCAAGCACTTTCACAGAATGGTGTTCAGGCAAAACTGATATTCCAGTTCTGAAGTACATACTAGAATCAGAACTGCTTCTCTTGCTTTCTCCCTAGAAAACAATTGTGAGATTTGTTTTATGAGCATTTGGATATGTATGAGATTGTAAGGTATTTTACTGTGAATTGCAGACTTACATTTTTTTTTTCCCTCTGTAAACTATGACAAATTTTGTGGAGTGCTTAGGGCAGACTGCTAGCAAACAAACATACATAATGTTCTTCCACAGAGACAGAACTTTTACCCTTCAGAGGCATTGCACAAAAAAAATCTAAAATAAAGATAACAGAGATGTGTCCAGCTGTTCGAACAAAAGTTTTGAGTGTGGTCTAATCAGTTACATCAAGAAATGCTCAGATAAGTCAGTAGCTTAGCAGATTTTTTTTGACTGCTTTTTTATTCTGTGAATTGGCTAAATCAGATTTGCTCTTGGATAGATGAAAAGACAGTTTTATCTGTTTCTATTTATAGCTCTGGGGGAGAAACTATTGCACCTGCTCATACTCACATATATAACCTTTCACATTTAACAGTAAAATGTTGCATGGAAAAAAAAGCATTTGCTACATAACAATGTTACTCACTTCAGAGGACACTTTTTTTTGCCAGCAGGGCCTTATGGCTTTGCAAAAGCTGCTTTTGGAATCTGCAGTAACTTTACAACACAAGCACAAATGTACTTATGTCTCTAAATACTTTAATTGCCAAAAGATTGTGTAAAGGACAATATGGAGCTATGTTTCAGCAAGGGATCTGTGTGAAGATGAAAATCCCAGCTGGAACACAAGAGAGAGAATCCTCAGGGAAATGTAAAACATCAAAAGAAAAGCAAAGACAAACAAGCAGGCAGAGGAGAGGATGGTTGGCAGAAGGAAAGGGAGTAGATGGACATGAAAGTAGAAATCTAACTGAAATACAAACTCGAGAAACTTCTCAAAAGAAGACCAGATGCTCCAATTTTGTGCCAAGAGATGGAAAAAATAATCAAGTAAGAATCATGTGATTGAAAATGACAAAAATACAATGCTAAATGACTTCAATAGCCAAGGCTGGAAAATGCCGCTCCTTCTGGGTATTTTTAGAGTGTTTCTAGAAACTTTCTCTCACCAGCAAATGTGAGAAACTCAGAGGAATGTTGAATCAGATAGAGAGAAGTGAGGTAGGAGCTGCAGTTGCCTGTGTGAAAGAGACTGTAGTGATCAGGAGTGGTTGCAACACTGGCAAGTCTTCATAGGACAATAATAAGAAATTCATGACTCCTGGAAACTGCTGATGACATAATCAGACCTGGGCTAGGAATTGCTACTATTAAATGGAATTCGTTTATGAGTCATAAAAAAAACCCAAACCAACAAAATAAAAGAAATTAACCAACTAAAAGAAAAATTACAGACAACAACCAACCAGACAAAAAGCACAACAGGTGAAAAAGTCCTAAATAGGTCCAAGATTTGTCGATATCCGGGCTGTAGATTTTTGCACTCTAAGTATATTAGCAGTCATATTTTACTCCATCATGGCCACAACTCAGACTATTTGCAAGGGCATAAAGGGGATTACTTACAGTCATGAGAATGGCTCTAATATGGTGATCTGAATCCAAAGGAATCCCTTGTCACAGCGCTTTTTTTTTTTTTTTTTTTTTTTTTTTTAGCATGCCTTGAGGAACCTGGTTTATTTTTAGGCATCCAAAGAGTTCAATATTGAAATCTAGGAGCTGTTCATTGACTCTGAATACATTGTTTCTATCCAGAGGCTCCATAAAATGTTAATGAGCAGGTCTCTTACTTTCTCAGTAGAATAGGAACTAGGGATTTAGACAGCTAATTTATTATCACTTACACCAGCATGCAAAAGAACTTATCACTTGTACCAGCATGCAAATGAATCTGTCCTTCTCTAAATGCAAAGAAACATCCTTAGGAAAAA